>JAGWEN010000031.1:0-456938 GCA_018703685.1 Orius laevigatus
CATAATGTATGATAAGTAAACTGCTTAACTGTTGATGACATGCCTAGCTCTACAGTAGTCGAGTAACAACATCTGCTGACATAATGTGACGAATAGGACCAAATCATGTGTTATACTACAATTGTGGATTGGACTCACATCATCGTGAAACAAAGTAGGCACTTACAACCCGCACATGCTAATTTCTCCTATAACGATGTCGCTTCTAGCAGCGCATTCTACGGTTGAGGTGTGCGCACACAGCACGGAGGCGACAGACGTAAGGAAACATAAGAGACTCCCTGTCATAGCGCCATGACCACTATTAAATAATGTGCTGAAAAGTGTCGCGGTCACGGAGGGCCTATTGATATCAGGCTCTACTATACATTATAATCACACTTATAATTAGATATAGGCAACGATTTAGAAAACATATAGGTGTGAGGTAAGAGCGCCTCATTATAGGGCCAGGCAGAGGGCTGCTAGAGTCTGATACGTTTTCAAGGGCAGAGGACAAGAGCCGTAGCTGTTAATGTCTGATGACGCGACAGACGTGAGCTCTAGACGGAAATGATGCTGTTGGTTCATACACAGCATGAATAAATACGATGTTTTCGTGTATGTAGATCGTTTAGTTGTTCTGTACGTATAATTAGATATTTCCTATTTTGACTCTTTTATTGCTCCAGTCGATATATATATGCGCACTCAGTCGGTGGAAGGTGATAGACAGTGAGTGATCCGGAGTGGGCACAACATCATGTAAACGTGTAAGGAGGTGGAGGAAAGGGGCGCTGGAGAGGCAGAATAGACAAACAGGAAAGAGAGACGTTGCGAGAGGGTGCACGAAACAGAGTTCGCGGCGGCGCGGCGACACAACAGTGTGCACAGCCTACACTGGGACTCGTATAGGGGACGACACATGGCTTATAGTGCTGCTCTAGCTGATTACGACTTTTTTGCCAATGGCGTACCAGACGATTATAGAGACGAAAAGGGGGAAGCGATGTAAAAAGTCCGTTTGTTAATGAGAGGGGAATGTGAATTTTTTAACGTGGGAGCCTTAACACTCCTGTTTCCCCCTTTCTTTATCCTCTCATTACTAAATTTCACCATTTTAGGCCTCGAGTTTAAAATACTCTATAATTTTTTAAACAAAAATCGTTTCGTTTTGTAAGAGAATCAAGAACAAAGAACTCTTTACAAGATATAAAAGGAAAAAAGGCGTTTTCCGTCATAAAATAAAGACTCAATAAAATAGCCTAGCTGTGTAATAGGGCGTATCTGGTCTAGACGATAAAACGAAGACGCGACGTAAGATGGGAGACGTTGAAGAAACTTTGAAGGTCTACCGGTTTAACATCGCTATCGACCAGCATGCATTAAGTACCATTCAAAGACAAGTTTATCTTCGAGTCTTCTTCATAAATTGAACCTGTGGATTAAAACGTTTCCAGGATAAAATTTTGTACTCATCCCAAATTGTGACCAGAAATAATATTGATTTTTGTATCGATTTGTCTACGATTAGAAAAAGAAGTGAAAGTAATGGTTTTTCTTCCCTTCTCCTAAGAGGATAACAAGTTGATGACTTTCCTTCGGTGACAACGCCTTTTATTGAATGAATGCGTTTCACTTCTCACCAATTCCCCAAAGTGGTTGGTAGCTTAAGCTGTCGCCTTCAACGTGAAAAGAATAAAAGATAAATAGACTTAAGCTACACAAGCAATCGCCTAATGAAGTGTTGAACAAGATAAGATTGTCTCTTTTGAAGCCAAAAAAGAAAATTATAAATCTTCCTAATTTGCACAAAGACAAAGTTTATTTTTTGATCAAAAAGTGGCATATAGGAAGAACAGGCTTTTTGTGAGAAAAACAAACTTCAAGAATTGAAAAGGAAATTGGGATTTTGACTCCGTTTTGTTTCGTATATCACTTTATCCCTCAAAAACCCCCAATTTGCTTCCCGCCGACGCCTCTGGAAGCCTTAGGTAGCTTTGCCCGCCGGGCAAACATGCGGAGATAACGAATTTGTAACGCAAACACAAAGCTTGTTTCCTTACCCTTACATTTTACTCTGAAGCGTAAAGGGGGTAGAAGTATTCTCTCTTTTGCTTATTCGCCAAGGAAATCGTCCCGGGGACAATAAACAGTGATTTGACTTTTATCCACATACGATCCTTTTCTCCTCTCCCCAAGGGGATTATAAGAAATTGAAGTAGGAGGAACGGTTCGGAATTTCATTTAGAAGGCATTTAAAAAGGAGGAAGAATGAAGCTCGCGGAGTGATTCCTATTGAGAAATTCAAAAAGATGGAATTTCCAACTATAGGAAATTAATTTGCTGTTAAATAAAAAACCTTTATAGTTTAAAAGAATAGAAATAATAAATTCTAAGCTAAACAGGCAATCCGAAACGTTTTACAGAGACTTTCAACCCTAAAATCCTCTTTCTACCCTTGGGATCGTATGAAACATTCATTCCTTTCCGACTAGCGATAGGGAATTTCGGCACCTTCAATTTTTAAATACAGAAATCGATTGCCTCTGTTCTGTTGGGTTTATTTTTTTAAAAATTCATATTTTTTTCCCTAACATAATTCAAGCTCTTACGAGATTTGTTAAAGCCCCTTCTAATTAGGTAGGAAAAAGGCTAATTAGAGATGGCAGGTTATCTTTATAGCATATTCCAAAAGAGAATAATTTAAAATAACGATTTTTCAGTTTATAAAAAAATTTGCATTTCAATAAGAAAGTCAAAGGTGCATAACGCGAATAAATAGAAAAAATTAAAGGGGCTGAAACAATTTTTGAGCAATTAATTTAACTTTCTCTCCCCTTTTATTTTCGTAAAACGCTTGTAAACCCGGTGATGCGAAGGCTGTGATGAACGATCTCATCGAGGGAGGCCGTCGAGGCTGTTTTCAAGCCGAAAAACGTTTTAAAAGAGAGTGGGACTGAGGGGAGGAGGAAAAAAAGGTCAAAAGGGCCCTTTCGAATTAGCGGCAACCTTTGCCACAAGCTTAAAAACCTTTAAATCCTATTTTCAAACCAACATAAATCATAATTACACTGAATTATGCCAGAGTAAGTCACAATTTAAATGGCAAATGCAATCCAATTGCTCATGTTTTATGATTAAAGCTCCTGTTCATCATTTTAGCATAACTTCAATGTACCTAAACGATTCTCTTGTACGTAACACCTTTCGCTAGATATTTAATCCATTTTTTACAAACACGATCTTTTAGCGGATTTCCGGAGGAAAGCAGGCTATTGGGGCCGGCCTCACGGCGGCTTTCGGCTTAGAGGCTTATATATTCGTGATCAGGACGATCTCCTGATCACGAAAATATAGGTCATTCCCAACCTTGGCGATATATATATATATATATATATATATATATATATATATATATATATATATATATATATATATATATATATATATATATATATATATATTTATATATGTACCGACGCGATAACTCGAGCTAGGATTGTTTGAATTAAACGAGACTTGGTATTTAGAGCTTTTGTTTCACCAGGTAGAAGCCTATTGAAAATGGCTTGAATCGAGAAAGCGGTTCTGGTACTTCGCTTAGGGCATAAAGGGCATTTTCGTGATTTTCTCGGAACCTGAAGGTTTGAGATGGTTGAAAATCGTGACGGAAAGTCCTAGGGGCCGAGGATCATAGTTAATAGCAGTTCAAATTTCAAAATCGGTTCTGGGACTTGTCTAAGGGGCCTAATGGAATGTCGTGATTTTCTTGTAACCTTAAGGTTTGAGATGGTTGAAAATCGTGATGGGAATGTCTGATGATCCGCAGACCATGTTAAGAACGGTTCAAATCATGGAAGATGTTCTGGGGCCCACGTTAAGGGGCCTAAATGGAATTTTGTAATTTCTTCGAAACCGGAAAGTTTGAGATGGTTGGAAATGGTGACGGTAATATATTATGGCCCGAGGATCATAGTAGAAGACAGTTGAAATTGCCTAAGCGGTTCCCCAGAACCGAGAGTCCCAACTCTCCTGAGGGACTGGGGCGGGAAACTAGGACATCAAGGCAAACTAGGACAAACTAGGCGCGAACTAGGACATCAAAGATAGGATTAGGGAAAGGCCTTTCCGGAGGAAATCCGCTGCTTCTCGAGGCTGCCTCGAGGCTTTTTTTTTTTTTTTGTCGGTGTAAGTCTGAGAGTGACACGAGTGGCTACTTTAGGGGTTTACTCGGAAGGGTTGGGGTTAAAAGAGGGTCAAGTATGCGAAGCGGTGTGACTTCGAACGCTCCGAGAGGTTTTTACCCCCCAACCTGAGCCCCATTCATCTCACTAACGTCAACGGCAACATCACCTCGAGATTAGGTCATTTCAGAACATCACGTCCTCACCTCATTTTTTTCCTTTAATGCCATAGCTAGTAATAGAAGAAAAAAATTAAATAAATGGAAATCGGTTTTTCAACAAACAACCAACGAAAAACTTCTAGTACTTATGTACATATGGGAAATTAAAATTTCGTAATTATGTTTTACAATTTTATAAATTTTAAATATTATAAACGAACATATAAATAATCCAAGGTGACTTTTCGGTATGTATTTGTAAAAGGAAAGGAACAAAAATTTTCTTCTCTAGAACAATGAAATATGAGTTTTCTTCTGGCTGAGCCGTGGAAGTTTATCTCGATCAAGGACATGATTGAAACAAATGAAAGATGGGGGAAGTCAAAAGAGAAGCTACTCCCTTGACGAGAAAAAACGCCCATCGTTGATATTGAGATAAAACGAGATATTTTTCATGCTTTCATTAAAAATATAAAATGAAAAATAGAATAGTCATTATTAAAATTAATTTTAAAGAATTTGTTTTTTCCTAGGATTTCATCGTAAGTTAAGTTTTCGCAAAGATGTCGTTTTAAAAAGTTTATTTTGCCATCCGGTTTATAAATCTAATTTAAAATAGAACTAAGATAAACATCAGAAATAAGACACATTTTGAGAAGAAAGTGGAAGCCGTAGATCACAATTTATTTTTAGAAACGATGCCAGGCGCTGAAAATGGTTAAATTACGTGTCGTGGGCGCGACCGGTTTCCTGCGACACGGATTCACAAGCGAAACTATCAAATTGCTTTAAAAAATTTTTGTTCTCCTTTTGTTTAAACAGTTTGAAACGTTCTATATTTGGATTATCGGGACAAGAGGCAATTAGAGGACCAGTATCGGAACAGAAGCTCTAATGACTTCTTGATGAAACCCCTCGATTGTTCACTCCGTTCAAGCGATCTTACCTTAAATGAGACAAAACAAGCTAAACGTAATAAAGGGAACCTTCTAAACAGGACAAAACGAACCCAACAAAATATCGACAAGACATAAAATGTTTCCAACAATCACCTTTTTAATACACTATGTAATGAAAGTACATAAGAAAATGCGATCACGATGTCTTTTTTCGTGTCTCACGCTCAACCTTTTCTCTACCGTCCAGGCCAATTATAAAGAAGATTCCCGGCGACAGAGGGGCCTACGGTTGGCACATTTTCTGAGCGACGTGACCGAAATGAAAGAGGAAACGATCTTAAGATTAGGAACTACCTTCACTCTTATATGCTAAGGGGTTTGACATACAGAAAAAAATTAGATTTTCTGATTATTAAAAAAAGCGAGAGTTATGAGATAGGGCGACTAGAAACATCCTGTATTAACCCAGTACGTTAAAGCAAGGGAAATCGGTTTTCAAACAACATTCCTTATTTTCTCAATAATGAAAATATTTTCGTAAAATGTTAATAATAAATATTGAAAGCTAAGCAACAGGTCAGCGAATTCTTCACGACGAGATTAAAATTTCACAAAGTTCGTTCTTTTTAAAGAAAAAACCCTCTTTAACGAACCACTTTAATATTTATACTTTATGGCTTTCTCAAGTACTAAAGTCTTAAACGGTGCTGGACATTTTTTTTAAACGAAAATAATTCACCTTGCGAAAAAAAACCCTAAATTGTAAAACAAAATGTTTTACCCAGCGGTTTATTAGTTCCGAAACATCAATACTATATACCTATAGCAAAATATGTAATTTTGCCAAAATAAATATTTACCTTCAAAATAATTAAAATCGCATATATTAAATAGGTTTCGAATCTACGAAAGGCATACATAGGAAGCTTGTGAGGTTGAAAGCTTTATACAAAGTGGCCGTTTAAGTTAGTGATTGCCGGACTGGAAATGAGGATGGGCCCAAGCACCTGTGACCGGGGTTCGACTTGATTTGCTCTAATTAATTTCCTAACCCCTTTCCCTTTTTAATTTACGAACTTTCCACGAAGGCGTTTTTTAACAAAATTTAAACAACTTGGGACAAGAAAAAAAAAGGTAAAAATTATTCCAATAAAAAGCATTTATCGAAATAGATTTGTTTGTTTAAATGGTATTGCAGAAGATTATAATTTTATTTTTATAAATAGTCTGTACTCTTAGTAAATAACAAATTATTCAGTTTACTGATAAAAGAATATAATGAAAAATTGAGTCAAAAGACCTTGAAAATGTGAAAGAACCGGGGATAATCTTTAGTCGTGAACCCTAGAACGACCCTCACTCTAACCACTGGGTAGTGCAGCTTCTTTTTGAAAGTTTCCTAAGGACACCAGATCAGGGCCCCCTATTTTCATATCAACTGATAAAAAAGTGATTTTTGAAGAGTTTAAGGATGGAAAAAAGTAAAAAACAATAAAACTTTCGTATATAACAACTTTTTTTTTCGGCCTCAAAAGGGAAGACTCCAATTTTTTGACCACAATATTTGTTCATTTTTATCCAAATTTGGCTTTTGACGATATTCCGATGGGTGCCCCCATCGGAGGGTATCAAGCAACTGGCAACTGATGATCTTTGTTTTTCAAAGGAGA
Organism: Orius laevigatus; assembly: GCA_018703685.1. Taxonomy (NCBI): domain Eukaryota; kingdom Metazoa; phylum Arthropoda; class Insecta; order Hemiptera; family Anthocoridae; genus Orius; species Orius laevigatus. The sequence continues at coordinate 6,897 of JAGWEN010000031.1, forward strand.
ACTTTCTTTACTGGACTCGCAATAATGAGAAACTATTTTTTTTTAAAGCAGGATGGATGAATTTTTACTTTTGTAATTTTTGAAATTTTTCAGGGATTGTTACCTTTGCATTCCATTTTTAGAAAATGGAAGCACCTACTAAAACTAAAGAATAATACATACATAATTGTTATATCCAGAGTATTTCAAAGCTCTGCGGATCATCGCCTCTTTCCTAGCGTCGACGAACGTCACATAATCCTCATATTCATCCATCTTTTAAATTATTATAAAAACACAGGACGAAAAAAGAGACATCACAAGCACTGAAAAAGAGTCACTCTTCTCACTTGACTGAGGGATCCGACAAAAATGTAAGGTCTACATTCGTGCCCATCTATATCTGTACCAGACCGTCTCCCTCCACTTTTATCTCCATCACAACCCAGAGAGCTCATTCATTAATTTTTTATAATAAAAAAATAAATAAATAAGACACATTAGGGACACTTTAAAGTTACAAATTTGTTTTAAAATAATGAGATAAAATCAAAAGCCAAACTAAAGTGTAAATGTATTAATAGGTAGGAAAAAATTCTTATCTAATTGGTCAAATGGATTTCGTTTTCTGAGTTAAAAAAAATCAGCAGGACCTCTATCAAAATTCATAACTTGATGAGATCACCTTTCCATGTACCTACGTCCTGACTTCTATAACTTTTAACTTGATTTTCAATTCTAGAAATCTAATCTTATTAAAGTCAAATCTGTTTCTAATCAATGTTTAGTCGACATAATCTATATTTATCTGAATTTATCAAATTTTACATTTCGTTTTGGGATTTTAACTTTCTCATGGAAAGCTTATTGTTTCTGATTGAAAAAGTAACTTTTTCCATTAATTTTATTGTTTTGGTAAAACACGACCAAAATAGAGATTGGCCTGTATCCAATTGACAAATTACAGCCTTTCTGGATGTAAATTTTCTTCTTTTCAAATGATACAATAGTCCTTCTAAGCTCAAAAATTAATTTTAAATATTAAAACTTGATTAAAACGTAAACAGGTTGTTAACGTAGAATAATATCCACGTCTACGGGAAGGTATATTAATAGGAGGGTGAGAAATGTTGGGGTTGTAGATTTCCATTGGGCCCTCCGCGTTGTATGAAGTTTCATTAGGACGGTACAAGAGGCTATTCATCCTTAATTAATTGTACTTATGAGAGAAGGAGAAGTGAGAGAAGATAATTAATGTTAGCTCTAGGGGCGTCAACCATAGCGACTCTGATTTTAACTTTTCATTCCAGTTTATTCTAAAATACAAAATATGACAATAAATTAATAAATTCAAGAGGGCGAAAGTGGGACGTAATTTATTGTGAACGGTCGAAAATTGTTCGAGGAGAAACAAGCAAAACCTACGCATTTTGCTACTCGGTTATAGGTCAGCAACCTACGCTTTTGAAGAAGATATTTCATCTCTTTATGAATCATTAGTGAGTAACAAGACCAATTTATTGATAAGAAAAACGATTTGTAATTTCATTTTAAAAAATTCTTTCAGAAAAATCTCATGGGGATGAATCAGTGAATACTGTGTTCAGTGATTTGAAATGTAAAGTTTTCAGTGGTTTTTAATTAAAGAATCATTTAAAAATAATTTTTTTGCACCGATGTATTTCAATACTTTACCGTATAAAGGAAAAAAGCTTGTGGGCTGGATTCTAATTTAATCCCTGGAGGTGTAATTAAGTCTCGGTGTGTGTTTATTAACGCGTCGAGCCACTTGTTTAAATAAACTTTTCCCTTTAAAAGGGACGACAGCTTTCACATCACGTGCACACGTGGAATACATAAAGAAATTCAATTTGTTGAATAAAAAAAAAAGCGAAAAAACAAGGACAATTTTCTATGAACAGGGAAAAAATTGGAAATCGGAACAAATAAAAAAGTGAATTTTGTAAAGTGCGAGTAGGTATCGTAGGGTATTATAGAGAGAATGTATAATGCAATGGGAGGGCACAATGGGAAGGTAAGTGCCAGCCAACCCTTTCGCTCACCCACCCCTCCCATCACCCATTTCCCTTTTCAATTACAAAGGACCGACTAAGTGGCTTCTCTTGACCTACTCGAAACTGCATGCCGGATAAAAATTTAATTCATTGTAATAATAAGAAATAATTGAAAGCATGGAAAAGACTGCTCGAATTAAAAGGAAAAGTGAAATAAAAAAAGAGCCTCAAAATACAAAAGAAATCAACAAAACCTTTTTCTTTATTTCTCATTAGAATCTCAGCCAAATCGTTTGCCAAGGTACAATATTTTTAAAGACTAACGAGAAACAAATGTTGGCTCAAACATAGAAATCGTGAGTGTAAAAAAATAATTTTGACCTCAAAAACGCACGTTTTACGACATGGAGGGAATGTGTGAGTTTCACCATCCATTGTGCTTAGAATTTCTATAAAGTAAGCGACCCAGTTTCCCTTACGGACGATACGAAAAGTCAGAAAATGGATCCTGATCAGAATTTACATTTTTTTGTGATGACGAATCGGTGTTAGAAATTTTTTCGAGTTGATTTTTAATTGAAAATTTATACTATGGTTTCCTTTGATTGATTTTCCGAGTAAATACGTAGTTCTATTTATAACGCTAATTTAAAGTTCCTTTTGAAAAGGTACCCTTGAACGTAAATCGGAACGGAATCAATTACAATGGACGTTCACAATCAAATATTTGCCTTTCAAGATCGAAGGGTGGTTGCGGCGACAAACGTCAACGTTATTGTTCAGCACAAACCAAGTTTCAACCAGAGAATTTTTTACAGAACTCAATTACGAATACTAATCGAATACAAAACAGCGATAATAAAAAAAAGCAGGACTTGGAGAGAAAAAAAAAACTGAGTTATCATTCTTTTCCCACCGAGTAGGAAATTTTTTTTCTAAGAACAACTTTCCTTACAGAAAGTATTTTGTGTCAACTTTTCTCCTCTGGTATGAAAAGCAAAAAGAGATGTTTTTGGTTCATTATAAAATTATGAAAGTAAATTCTTGCTCACAAAACTTCTCACTACTTCTGTGGCTGAAAAATTCAAGTTTTAGGTTTGTAAATTACACAGTTAAACTTTTAAATTATGGGATACCTGCATTAAAAACCGCATTTTAAAATCGTGCTCAGTGAAAAAAAAGGAGGGAAAAGGCTAAGTTAATTAACAAGGTAGAAAATCTGACCCTTGAGACCGATAAGGTCGTTTCTCTAGTGCAGAAGCGCATTGCACGGGTCCGTTTTTATACAATGCCCAAGGGTGGCGTTTAAGCTAAAAAGGACAAACTTTTATTCTTTTCAAAAAGCCGGAAAAAAAATTAATTAACAACTTCGCGTATGAAACTTTATGAAAATAAAATTATCCTTTGATTAAAACGTCAGCTCTTCTTTTTAATACTTTTTAAAAAGTGGACTTTGCGGCTTATGAAGTAAAAAAAAGTTCCTTTTTTTAAGACAGGTAATAACAGTCACCTTTTTGTTAAAACTCTCCTTTTAAATGTTATAAAAACATTTTTTTTACGTTTTCAAACATAATCGACACTCATGGAAAAAATTTCATTGTAGGATGTATTCAAAAACAAACCAGTTTGGAGATAAAATTCAGAGGTTGGATTGAAACCGGTTTTTCTCAGACGTGCCTTATTGAATATTTCAAGTATAAAACCAATTTGGCAAAGTAGACCGAAGGAGATGAGATCATGAAATTGTTATTTTATTAGAGTAACGACCCAAGATAAAGTAATTGTGTCTTTTGGCTATTTGCCAATAACACTTTCACCTTCTTATATCAAAAATTAGTACGAAGGGGGAATATCTAACTTCAATAAAAGCTGAGAGTTCCGTTTTATTTGAGTTTCCCCTCAAATTGGGTTTCATTTTAAGGAGCAAGCTATGTGTAAATCTCGAAAATTGACTGAAAAGAAAGTAAAATGGATTCGATAAAGATACAAAACGCATCGTAGGCCCATATCCGAGGACATATTTTACGATTGTTTCCTCGCCGAGAGCATTTAAATTCCATGTTTCTTCGGAAATGGCCTCTTTAGGGCCTAGATGCATACTTATAGCCTTTTTAGGCTTATCAACTCCCACCATTTTTCAACATAAAAAGAATGATCATAGATTAAACGAGTTTTAAAAGAAAGTTTTGAACTTGGAGAAAAAAACATTTTTTTTTCCTTCTTTCCCTCGAAAAGTCGATATTAAACTTTAAAGTTTTTGCATGATACAAGTTTTTAATTAAACTTGTTTGATTAACGTTTATTGAACGTTTATCGAAGTTACATTTCATATCAATTTGTAGTTTAAACATGGGGTTTCGGGTTGACTTTACTGAATTGAAAGGGAAAATCGCGAGCAGGGAAAACCCTTCTGACCTTCCTATTCACTCGGTCTTTTCAAAAGGTGAAATATGAGTTCCTACTTTAATATAGTGGACCTTAATCTGCATAAAATGAGTTTTTGCAATTTTTTACGCTTTCTGAATCATTTTTTTCAACGATCCAAGTTTTAAAATCGCATTTTTATCAATAAATGGCCTGGAAAAAACCCTAGATAAAAAAACGCACTTTTAAAAAATCAAGATTATACGCTAGAGGTTTTCTTAACTTAAGGATAACAAAAAAAAATAGGTCAATTTTTCGTATCCTGAAGTTCTGGTTCTGCATTTGATCTAAGAAGATAGACAATTTAGGTTAAAAAAAAAACTCACCGTTTCGTTGGTATAGTCGGCTTCCTTCATACCATTTCTGATTCCGTTGCCCCCACCTGAAATACAAGAGAAACGTTAAAAACTTAGAATTTCACACGAGACAAAAGAATGCCTTTACAAGTTATTTTCTTTGATATTAGTATAAGAAATAGGATTTAGATAACCAAGTTTAAAAGTAAACAAAAGATGATTATCTCCAGGAAATAACAAAACACTTTCGTCTCACAAAAAGGATTTCTTAAGAAGTACATGATATAATCAAGTTTTTTAGATTTAACTGACAGGAATTCCAAGTTTCGACACGGTTAACTCTAATTGTTTTGAACCAGGAGAGCGCCGACCCTAAAAAGTGTGCCAAGGTTGAAATTCAGGTTGAAAATTAAACAAATTAGCCAACTGTAGACTCAGAAATATAAAAATATATTTATTTTTACCTTTTGAATTCCACCCAGTTGTCTACGCCAAATCAAAAAATAATAATGCCAAAATTGTAAGAAATTTGTATGCTTGGTTCTTAAAAATTGCGTTTTAATTTTTTCTTAAATTAAAATTTTATCGAATAAAACGCCCCCGTAAAATGCACTAAGTAGTTGATATTCCATTGGTTCATAATCGCATTAATTTTCCCATATTTGTGCGTTAGCGGATGTTAATTTGTGTAATCACTATTTGCTGTTTCAAATTAATCGATCTGTGGTGCCTATTAAATTTCCGTCTCGCTTAACATACAACCGAATAGCACTTTGAGACTGTTTTAGCAGGATCGCTAATTTAATCAACCGAAATTTGAGAAATTTTTAGGTGGAAAACAATTGATTGAGAGTATAAAATTGGTTCAGTCTCCCTTGGATATGGGATCTTGATAGTCATGCGTTTACCAATTCTATGGACCTTTTCCCGCAACTGAATTCCCCCAATCGTTTACTAAAAAACCCCTTATCAATAAACAAAGATTTACAACCGTTTACGAGGTCAAACTGTATTTAAAGTGGATTTATTGTTTCTAAAAATCGATACAGAGCTTATAACTCAAGGGATGTCTTAACGTATCGTGCTTTAATTTATTTAAAAAAATAGTCCCATACGGTTTGGAAATAAATTACGAAGCAATCCTTAGGACGGTTTTGATTAAGGGAGAGAATTTACATGGAAATGTCCATTTACATTTTTCCCTCTAATCAAGCCTTTCGGTCTTTTTCCAACTTTAAGAAGTTTAAAACCAATATTCTTTTCCCCAAGCGCCCTGGCTTAGGATTTAATATTAAATAGCGATTTCAGGAAAGTTTCAAAGAGAATCAAGTTAAAATAAATAAGCGTAAAAAATTTTTAAAATCTTATTTTATATTTTTGATCAAACAAAGGGAAAAAGGAAAAAAAATACAATTAATCTTAGGGAAAAAAATGGAATATTATGTAAACAATGTGTATGTGCTTTGGGATTGTAAAAGAAGAGGTTGTAAGGAAATAATTTTTTAAAGAAATCCATGTACATCACATAGGCGGAAATAATAAGTCCTTGTGTAGTCTTTGATTACTTCCTTATACTATGGGAATTAAAAGAACTGGGAAAAAAAACGGGACTTTTTTTTACCGTGCCCCTTCCCGTCAAATCGTCTATTGGCGTGAAACAATGGAGATCCGAGAGTGAAAGGAAAGTGAAAGCTGTTGGGGCTTAACGGCTGCCTCCCTTCTGTGTCTTTGTCAAAGGACAAAGCCTACCCCACAAATTCCCCCTTTTTTGATAATGTTATCAGGGATTTACCTGCCCGTTTTACAAGCCAAAGAGGGAAATCCCGGAGGTAATTAATCGCGAAATTAGAACTAAATAAAAATATAGGAAACATCAATGAAAAATTCAATTTTTTTTTCTTTCTAGCAAGGTTTCTGAGATAAAATCGTTAAAAAGATAAAGAAAAATTAACTAGGTACCGAAATAAAAACGTCACGGAACAGTCGTGCGATACCTCTGAGGGTTGGTGACCCCGTGAACAAGAACCGGACGGATGGGCCAAATAGTTGAGGGGGAGGGAGATCGGTAGTACTGTTTTGAAGCCTCAAGGGTTCGTGAGTTGTCCACAGATCACGTTTCTTACATTAGAGATGGTTCTTCTCATTAGGAAAGTGAACTCGCCCACATCCTTACAACGCGGAAAAATTATTCGCGAGCGTAATGACACCTTTTCCATGCAGTTACGATTTTCTAAATTGACCATTTTTGAACATTCGAGACCTCACACGTTGTAGTTTACTGTCGTATTCGAGTACGAAAATTATTCTGAATTTATGGGTAAACTGCACTTTTCAACGAGGAAGTTGGCCCATAGTTGCGGTCGTCGTCTAGTTTTGTAGGTCAAACATGTGGTTCAAATCAAAAGGATAGGCGGTATGTCTCCTGATTACGGTAAAGGTCAGACTAGTACTACCAGTGATTGCATGCAAATTTACTTCACCTAAACTTGCTAATGCCGTAATTTATTTCCTCCATTTTTCTTTCCATCGTAAAACCGTTTCTTGTTGAAAAGGCGTGAACGATATTTCCTTGCGTAATGGATTAGAGGAGTTTCTTGCAAGATTCGGCGTTAAACAAAGAAGAAAAGGGTTGGAGGGGCGAAAAGGGAATGCAATCTGCCCCGTCGCATAGACTTGCTAATAAGGGTTGAGTGTGTCCACTCGACGGAGCAGAAGTGAGGATCTAAATAACAAATGCCCCCCCTTCCCCGTGGTTCAGAATGTGGATTTATGGGGGGCGGAGGAGAGAAACCCACCTTGAAGGGGTCGATCATTTCGGATATTATATCGAGCTTGTTTTACAGCCAGTCTGAAATCAACGTGTACCCGTAAAATTTGGAAAACCTATAACAAATAATTTATGGGGTAGAAAATCTTATAAATTTCGTGTCCTGGGGCCATAAATTCCAGGCAGAATACCAATTTTTTTCCCCCTCTATTTTTTCTTTGCTGATTTATCCTGTTCAATATTACACTCTAGCTTCATTAAATAGTAGCAACATCCAATGTCTTTTTCTTTATAATTTCGGAAGTAAAAATCTAATTGATACTAAACTTTTCAGCCATAAATCATAATATATTTTACATTTTAATGCAAATGGAAAACTCAAGACTAAACTTTACTCGAGTTTAATAGTATTAAATATGAAAAGGTTTCCCACAGGGAGCTTTTATGTGGCTACTTTTGAGGATTATTTTCTCGGAGCGCCTTTCACAAAAGGCTTTTTCGGCGGGAACAGAAAGGGAAGGAGGTTTTTCGAAAAACTTTTGTGTAACCAACCATTAACAAAACATATCTAACATCCATAGAGATCACCTTTTGTATTTTGGGGTCCTATTGGATTTTTAACAAGGTCGTCGAACTAAAAAGTAAAAGTTGGGAGAAGTTAAATAATTTGGGGCCTGTCTCTGACAAGTTGGATAACGAGTTGACCTTCTGAGGAAATAGTCTTTTAGTAATACATATTTTAAACAAACAAGGGTTTTAGCGTAAAATTACAAGCTAAAATTCGTTCTTACACAACGGTTTATTAATTTCCAAAAATCTTACCACCCCTATTGAAAACCTATATCCCAGAAATAAGAAGGAACAAATTTAAGACGAAATTAGGCGAGCAGGACTTTTCCCACAATAATCCCATTTTATTATAAATTTTTTCTATTAAAAAGAAATTTTTTTGCAGAGAAAAAGAAGGATAAAAAGACATCGTACGTGCAAAAGGCATAGCGGTAACCTGAGACGAGGATGAAAGAAGCAATAAAAAGTGAAAAACCGAAAGAGGGGACAAAAAAGAAAAAAGATCTGTCACGGAGACTCAATCACTGACTTGGGTAATTAGATTACCGCTTTTCAATCAAAGCCTTCCACCCTGAATAAATAAAATTGAATGAGTAGACTTCATGAAAGAATTAATCAACGCCTATAATGGGGAAAAAAAAATTTTTTTTGTCAGTACCTTATATTCTACCTTTTCTTAAATTTAATTAAAATCTGTTGTCAGAAGGATTAGGTATCGCAAACAACCGTAAAAGGAAATATAATCTCTTAGTAATTTATTTATAATGAAGTAATAGTTGGATGTTTGATTGTGGAAATCAAGTTTTGATGTTTGGTTCTAGTTCATTGTGATTAGCTCAGGATGAACGGTGGGTCCTGCGGATCGAATTCCCTTTTATATGTTTCCCCTTCCATCTTTCCCTTTTATATTGCCGCTAGATTGAATTGCAAAGCCAACCCCGGGCCTCGGGTATTACTTCCGAGGCAATCTATCTAAACAGAGTCCACGCTACATTTCCTCCCTATTGCTTTCGCATTGTTAGATATTTCAACTATTAATCCTTACAAGGCCTTTTCCCTTTTTAAATACTGCCCATATAAGAGAAGAGCTTTGCTATGAAAAACGACCGCCCAAAGGGCTTAAAATCTCGTTTACCTCGAAATAAAATATTTAAACAAAACTACTATAACGGATTTGCGAGTTGGAGAAATGTCTCAAATCTGGTTTTGCTGTCGGCTAATGTGGAACGGATAGCAAGAATGGGACACAAGGGTAGTTAATGTTTTAAGAAAAAAATTCGATGCTAAAGTATTTCAACATAGTTTTAAATTTTAAGGCGGGAGTTTTCGAGATATTTTATGGTCTCGGGGTTATACCAACCATCTCCGGTATAACGGACTCGAAGTGAGCGGAGTCGAGGTTTTCAAGGGCGAAAACGACGAGTTCACTTTACATTTAAGGCTAGCGACCTCCAACTTCTTTCGCCATATACGCGAACCGACCCGTGAAAACGTTCAAAAATGAAACTTTCGATCCGAAATCTTTAAACGTTTTTTTTTAGCGCAGACGTGACCGAATTGTGCCGCCGAGCAAATTTTTTTTAGGTCAGCACAAAATTGTTTGTCAACGTCGACAAAAATTTAACTTAAGGCTGATTTCTAAATGAGGATTTTTTTTAGAAAGGCGATAAAAGACGTGCCCGTTTTAAAATTACCTGAAGCAATTCCATTGTCGATACTGAATATTCATAACGTTTTACGACAAAAAAAGAAAATAGGATAATTTTATTATAAAATTTAATGGACTATTAGCTATGCATTTAGGTTTAAAGCTTTTAAAGTAATGATGGAAAACACAGCATAATGGAGTACAAAAAAATTGCTCTTTCAAAAAACCTTAGTTCATAAATAATACCTACATCAATTTGCTTCCTAGGTTTAATTTCGCAAACAATTCCGTAGTTCTCAAGAGTCTTGTCGCTGTCTTTTAAGAAATATGAGAATGGATTTTGCACCATTCGATAATCGAATTCACTTAGTCATTCGATCTGACATAATTGGTCAGTAATAAATGCAAATTTTCCCTCTTCGAATCATTAGCCTAATTGGCTCCGATTTCCCAATAAAGGCGCTGTTTGTCAGTTAAATTGAAATCCAATTCGGACCCTTGATGGCACCGCTAACTTCCATTGCCGATATTTAGTTAATCGTGAGAACCCGGAAGCGTTTAAACCTTCCTTTTTTTAAATAAAAAAATCTGGAGCGTTTTTAACCCATTCGAAAAATGACTTCCTTTAGGAATATAGGGCGTCTCCAATAACGGTTTGAGCTCAAGACACCTTCTGGAGAGAAAACTGTAAAGAAAGAAATATTTTTTAAGGTAAAAGAAAACGTAGATTTTGAATACGTGATATTATGCGGAAAGGTCAAAATGTCATTCCCCGAGCACGTTTTACGATTTACTCCACTTTCAAAGGCAAAGCTTGCATTTTATATTTTTAGAATTCAAATGTCAAGATTGGAGTCATATCGTCCGGAGCATTATGGAAAGGGTTGTCCTTGTGTCACACGCGCGGAAAAAAATTATGATAAAAAAGTGGGGGGTTTATAGTCTGCTTTCTGTTGTATCTCTCTTCGAAATGCGCGTCCTTGCTTAGGGACGACCTGGCGAAGAGGGGGGTGGCAACCGGTTTTCGAGAATTCGCTCTCCGGTAAATCAATGGCGAACGGGGCGAGCCACGTGAACGGCCACGGATTCCAAACTGCCGGCCGTGCCGGCCCCGGTCGAAAAATTAGTGAAACGGATTTCCTCATATAAGTCTGATTCGATATTAATAAAATTTAAAGCTTTGGAATAGCGCATACAAAGCTAGGAGTCAGTTTTAGCTTTTAAGTCTTCACAATTTGAGTAGACTTTTAATAGTGATGTCAATTGTCATCGGCCAGTAATATGCTATTAATGCATTAGTGCATCCTTGCCAGCATCTAATCAGTTATCTGAGAATCATTCTTGATATTGATTCCAGGAACTATGCAGCTGGAACTGCAGGCATGCAGCACCCACAATGAAATAAGAAATACAAAATAGGGCCTTTTTTTTTTATCCTACCTACGAAAAATATTTTGGAATCCCTATTAACAGCTAAGATTAAGTTGATACCCATTAAAAAGACACCAGAAGAAAACTCCATAACTTCACAAGCTAATCATTTGAGGAAGCAAAGCCTAATCTATGGTCAAAACATGAATACAAAACCCAGAAGTAAGCCAAAAATTGTTGTTGTTGTTGTTGCGCAGTGTAGCATAATATGCCAGTCACCGGTTACAGCCACCTCTATAAAGGTGACTTAATATTTGTTTTATTTTATGTGTGTACTACTTTCGTTTTTCTCTCTTACATATCTTACTAACAGTGCAAATGGTTTGAGTGGGGACTGGGGTTTTCGTTTTTACAAAATCTTAAAAATAAAAAAAAATATTTTGCATAAACAATAGGAGTTTTTGCTTTTAGATAAAGCCCTTGTTAAGTTCTACTACCTACACTTTAAGCTCATCATATTATTTCTAAACAATAGGAAGCTATATAATATAAATCATTTGGCTTCTATATCCTCTTAAGGTAAACCTACACAATATTATTCTTCCTGAATCGAATTGAAATATATTGTACTTACTACTTATAGTAGGTAGAGAAATAATAGCACTGAAACTGATAAATTAAAATTTTGAAATATGAAATTGCTAAATGGGATAGTCATTATAAAAAGTCTTAATAAGATGCCCATTAATAATGAGGTCTATTTTCGAGACTTCTTATTTCGGGAACCTCATTTTATTATGTAAGCGAGATTATAATGGAGAGGATGACTACGCTAAACTTGAAAAGAATTTCACCGTTGGCTATTAAGAGCCTCGCTAAGTCCACAGTGAGCCCTGAGGCGGACGACCTCTCCTCCCTTTCCGACATAGATAAAAAATAAAAAATCATTTTCTAGCATTTTTCACCTAGGCAAGGAATGGAACAAAAAGAGTCGTAAAGTGTGTCCAATTACCTTTTTTCTGCTGCAATCACAAGGCCTAGAAACCTTATTTTTATATAAGGTACATTTATAGTTTTTTTATTTGAAAATTGCTTCTCTTTGTCAGGTTGGCCAGACGTTGAAAAAAAGATGCCATTAAATTAACGAAGCCTATATTAATGAACACCTAATGAGAGATTTTAAAAGGGCATTATATCACTCAGGAGCTTCTTCTGATTATACTTTTTTAATTCGATGACGTAATGGAGCTGTTAAAAAATCTTCCATTTATTACGAAAAGAAAACAGATAAGGCAAACAAGAACAATGACCTGATATGTTAATGAAAATCAAGTCTCCGTGGATGCAGGTCAAACATACTGATAAAATTTCAAGACCATACACCTTCAATCTACGAAACCATTCAGATTTTTGCATTACATCCTCATTTTTCTACACTCTAGGCAAGCGTGCCCTAATTATTTTCCCTAATTGGATAAGTATGACCAGCTAAATTGATTAAAAAGGGTGTTTCACTAAAGAATGTTTACATGAATAAGGGCAAAAGCACTTCACAGGTCAATAAGGTGAAAAAGGAACCTTTCAATCTAAAGCTTAGAGGTCGTACGTTCACTCTCGACATAAAAGGTGTCAACATCACAGAAAGCCTTGAGAACGCTGATTGTTTTTAATTATGGGGATTATTTACAAGAGAACGACCTAAATTATTTTGATTACCATGCAAACATCGCACCGATGGGAAGTTTCTTCGACTAATATAACATTCCATTAATTTTATGCAATGTGAAGTAAAAATAGGCACTTTATTATAGGTTTTGTGTCATAATGCGGTTGCTATGCCCCGCGAAAGCGTGATCCAGCTGAGAAAAAATTTCCTGGTTATTGACCAAGCAGTTCTTAGAACCTCTTAGAGAAACCTTCTTTTAAAAATTCTTAGAAAACACGGTTTTTGAGATAATTTGTCACGAGATGGTTGATAGTAATGAAATAAATGGTGACCTGAAGAAGGTGGGTCGTTCGCTAGGAATGGATGGTATCCGAGTGACAGTTTGAAGATGATGTCGTCCCTTTTGAAAATCGAAAATTGGCACAAGACACGTTTTCTTCAAATAAATCTCACAAGAACAGCACAGAAAGCACACAAAAATCACAGACACATAATCCAGAATGTCGAGCGAGACCGTACGCGGAGGAAAGAGGCCGGGAGACTGACGGCAAAAGACCGCCACGAAAGTTGTTTCCGCACCGTTCCATGGGAAGGGGAAATTTTCAAAAAAGAAACGTTCGTTAAAGAATCTCTTCGGCTTGGATACTACCTGGGCTAAAAACGTCGTTGTTTAATCGGACCTCAAGATAGAAGCAGGTGCCTTCTCCGTCTTATGGCATTCCTTCGCAGGTCTTCCCCTCCTCACCCTCCCCAAACTGATTGACTCTGCATTAGTCATACCTGCTTGTGTACACCTTCTCATTACATCCCCATTCCGGACGTCCTTTCATTAGTGAGAGAGAAAGAAAAAAAAAATCAGACCAAAGTGGCATCCTAGCTTCCGTTACCAGTTCAATACCCATGACTACTACCTGCATTATTGTCACAAATGCCACTAGGTCAATAAGAAACCGTTTATACCTGAAATTCTGCATGCATAAACTATTTCGCATCTGTGATGATAAGTCCAAAAATCTCGAAAAACATTGTATGACACATTGTACAGCACTTAAGTTCTTTCTGGTCCTGAAATTCTGTTCTTGTGAAGTATAACCAGATAAAGTTTCGGATTATGCCTTATGGCCTATGGGTATCGGTGCAATATTGTAGAATAAGTGGCCCTGAAAATTGCTAATTTATAGAATTTTGAGAACGTATTTCATGGAATATACGAGGAGGTTCCAGAGGAAACAGCAAGGCTGAGAGACCGGTTCCGTGAGTCCTTGCCACTTGCTCCTGAGTCGAACTTTTTTTTTTCTCCCCACAAATGCACACATGAATCGTAAAGAGGACATCGCGGAAGCTCGTCCTAAATTCCCACGCTTAACTAAACCACACAGAATGGCCGAAATCGAATTTTATTGATTAACAAACAAGTGGAAAAATAAGATTTTTTGATAAATCTGTCTTATTATTTAAGATAAAACTTCTTAAAAATTAATGTGAGAAATCCTTAGGTCCAGTTTCAAGTGCATTAATCGCAACATTTGAGTAGTGGTAAGATTATGATTTATGACCTTAGACTAAATTTTGTTTTAACATGTCGTATTACGGAACTTTTAACTTTTTTCGTAATGCTATCGAAAAAACCGTTCGTAGAGCTAACATGTCAGTACCATGTGGATTAAAATGGGTCAACCTAAGCGGAAGTTGATTTTTTTAAGCAAAAATTAAAAATTTAAGCGGCCACGACGTCGTTCTTTGACCGCCGTTCAAATCCCTCCAAGCCGCGACAGGGCGTTAACGGGAACGGGCGGGAAAAAAAGGACTGGGACGCGACTTGGCAACATCGGAGCCGCACAACCTGTTCTCCATGTTTTCTTCCTATCCCGTCCATCCCTCGCCAACCAAACAACCCCCTCCCGACCAATATCTGGACTCATCCCAACAAGTGTCATCTTAATGACCATTTAATCGAAAGTTCCAAGGATATAGGATGAGGAGGACGAGTGAAAATTAATCTTTCTTGGACTTCAGAGCAAAGCATACCTGCGACCCAAGATCAGCCCCTAAAGGATCAATAACTGTGAATAAAAAAAATTTCTTCCCCACATCACCTACCCATAAGAGTTGTTTTTATTAACGATCAGCAGTCAGTCAAGTTAAAAATTTTGCCTATTACATCCAGGGGAAAGAAAATTCGAGTTTTAGAACCTGACAGGAGACAAAATCAAATTTCGTCTCCAAATAAGGAGCTTTCATTGCAAAAGGCAAATATTTTCGTGATCAGGAGATCGTCCTGAAATTTTTTAGGCCTAAGCCGAAAGCCTCCATGAGGTCGCCTTCAAAATTAATCCTACGGAGTTATTCAACCTACTGTAGTGTGCAGACTAACCAGGACTTCATCTCACAAAATTAAAACTAACGGACTAATTATACCTAGCAAAAGGTTAAAAAAAAATTAGCCCTCTCAATTTGTTTCACGTGCCGCACGTGCCTTCTCCTTGCTAGAGGTAAAAACAAAAACAAAAAATCCTTCCGGAGTTACTGAAGTTAAGAACGAGCTGGAATGGGTCTGATGGTAAAAGGCGTTTTCTCGAGCTCAGGGGTTACATGGGGTTAGCTTGAAGTAAGACCGTTTTTTAGTGATGGTAACCCCAAGTGGGTCGCTTTGATGTTTCTCCCATCTGACCCAGAATCTGCATATTTTAGCGATTTCTCAAAAAAGATTTAATTCAATATCTTGAACAATTAGGCAATATAAAAATTCATTAAAATTTATGTATACGTAGATACGCCTTTTTTCAAGGCAAACAAGTGGCTAGACGGATGCGGATGTTTTGAAAAGTCGTACATAACTCATAATAATCGTTTAAAATGTTTATTAACGTCTCTTTTACTGATCTCAAGTAGTCAGCAATCATAACTTGCTTGTGCAGTTACTATGAGTACTAAATTTGAATATATTCAATCTCTTTTTCTTCCTAATTTAAGGGGTTGGGTACTCCCCAATTTCTTTAAAATATCCTTTAAATCAAAAATTATTCGTGACGCAGCGCGTCTCACTGTAGCTGATTTACCAAGGAAAGAAGCTCTTGAGGCTGGGACTATTTAAAAGACGACATACGTCACTATGGCAAATGCTGCCGCCAGGGAGGAGGACCCGACACCTAACTTCAGTTTTGATATCAATCAGGCAGGCAAAGAGAGCCAATGCTGAAATGAGAAAATAATATCTATGTGGGGATGCGGCCCTATTGACACAGATACACTGGCTCCAACTAAATCACTAAAGAGCGATCTGAGTTTTGAAACATGGAAGGGCGATGTTTCCAGTCAATAGTCATATTCACGTTTCAAACTCAATGAAATATTGTCCCGACCTCCCAAATCAATGTTCTGAGCCAATTCTTAAGTGTGGCCAAACGCCTCATTTTTCTGTAAGAAGTTTGTCCAAGTCTGACCGCATCTATGGTGGTTGGTTTCCCAAGCGTTAAACCGGTCGTTTTTCATAATTTTTTTTCTTTCTATTTTATCTTCAAATTTTAGTTTTTCTGTCGATTTTTATTCATTTACAACTTCGTGCTCGTTAATCGGAGTTGGCCGAAAATGACCGCAGTCCGTAGTTGGGCCGCTCGAACCACAAGCACGACCTGGTCCCCCTATCCCCTTCTAGCCATTTCAACATGGTAATGGTTAGACTATTGTTAAAAGCCACCCTAAATTGTTTATTTCAGGAGTCCTAATTATAGAAACTGTTTGATATCCAAATTTCATGACTTACCCACCTTGAAAAACGTGACAAAAAAATTTATTGGCGTTTTAGATTGGACAAAATAGAAAAAGAAAAGCTACTTTTTAAAACCCTTTTGGATTAAAGACGAACAAAGGAATTATTCTTACATAATAGAGTTGAGTTCCACCTTGTTTGCCACTCCTACTTACGCCTTAGTTTGACTAAACGATTATTTTTGCGTATTAACTATAGAAGAAAGACACCATTAAAATTATACGCATTCGTCCTATTTGAAGGAATCAATATTTTATGGAGGCATTATTTATTCAGTCCTTTTGTTTGGAGGGAATTCTCAAAGCTGATTTTTCATGTAGGCGTAACGAGGTTTACAAAAGTGGAAAAAGGGTGGAAGAGTCCCCTTTGGGAATAATGGAATATGTTCTAGCTCTTCGGTAACTACTGAGAAAAAGGGTTGAAAGGCGTCGAAACTAACAAGGAGAGACAGATGTCCCTTTAATGAATCCGAGCAAAAATTCCAGTCAACACAAAAACATTGGTGGAACTTTTATTAGTTTTTCTTTTATCCGCCACAATTCTTGTATAAAACAATGGTTGGCTTGATAACATATGAAGCTATAAAAAGATTTAACACTTCGAGGCGTCCTTTATCCCAAATTAGGAGTGAATAGGCGGCGACTTTATGGGTGTGCGTCGCCGTGGGTGTGTGTCGTCGCGGGCGTGGGTGTCGTTCATTAGGCGAAGTTTCGTTTTCCCCCCTTCCCCCGATTAATAGAACAATGTTGTAAATGGGAACTTTCCACGGGGGGCAGGAAGCAAATTGAAGACAACTTCCCGTCCCGAGTTCCGGCTCGATTGTCATCTAGAGCGCGGCTAACCCCCCGCACTACCACAACTTCATACTCGCAGCCCCTTCCTCACTCCCGAACGATTAAACATCACATCAGGAAACCATTTCGATCACATCTAATTAAAAATATTACTTGAAATTTACACTCAAAATAAAGTCAAGGTCCTTCTTTCACTACAGTTGTGACCTAAGAATGAACTCAGGCTATGTAGGAACGCACAGTGGTCCCAAATGGCCAAAAAGCGAAAAAAACTCAATATCTCGAGAAAGGATCGTCCTACCTACCTGCCACTAATCTCATTCGATTCAGGATAAGAAAATACATTGGATACCTTTGTTTCGAGGTCTATTTTGTCATTAAGTTTTATTTACTTGAGAAAAGAGGCCAAATCACCAAAAAGTAAATACATATAAGCCTCTAAGCCGAAAGCCGCCGTGAGGCCGGCCCCAATAGCCTGATTTCCTCCGGAAATCCGCTAAAATCGAATATTTTCATATACTTAGGCCATAATCGATTAGCTATGTCATATCGTGTGGTTATCCCTCCATATTTGATTCCCTCACCATCCTCTGTTCTATTTCATTTGTCATTGTTTCTAAATTCTGTCCATGGACTCTCTACACTTACGAATAGCTTCGTATAATTTCATTCTTTGTTGTTTACGATGAATAAAATTACGTTGTTACAAAAAGATCTTTAAAAATGAAATTATAGATCTTTTATTCGTAAGTGTAAACTTCAAAATTTTAACTTTTGTTTTTCCAAATTTCAACTTTCAAGAGAACATTCAGCTGATATGAAAGATTCTGAATTATGAGGTCCGAATGCTTCTTTGGTGAGATGATCGTTTTACTCGACCTGCTACAATCAGATTTCTTGGATGATATAGTCGTCAGCTCTCCATTATTGGAAGAAAAAGTTGGCGATCTCCAGGATTGACGATTATGGAAGATGAGACATTAGCTCCACAAGCCATAGAACGAAGAATGGACTGAATTCTCAATTCAAGATTTTACTAACATGGATGACATCAGCTGAAATGAAATCGATTCTGAATTGTTAAGTCCGGAAGCTTCTTTTTGATTCATCGGTGAGATGACCGTTTTGATTCGACCTATCCGATATCTTGGATGAATAGTTGTCAACTCTCCATTGCTGGAAGAAAAAGTTGGCAATCTCCATGACTATTGGTAATGGAAGATGAAGACAGCAGCTCTACAAGCCGGGGACAAAGAACGGACTAAATTCAAGACTTCAATATCACTAAGAGTGACAGCGGTATTCTTCGATACATCTACGAATTGCTGTTTGCTGGCGTTAGAATAAGGAAGAAACTAGCCGTCTGTCTGTTGTCTACTCAAAATTGAAGATACTTAACTCAAGATGCGTTAACAACCCTTCCAGAGGGGGAAGATGTAAAATATGTGTGGTTATACCCTCCATATTTTATTCCCTCACTAATCATCTGTTCTATTTCATTTGTCATTGTTTCTAAATTCTGTCCATGGACTCTCTACACTTACGAATAGCTTCGTATAATTTCATTCTTTGTTGTTTACGATGAATAAAATTACGTTGTTACAAAAAGATCTTTAAATAGAGTAAATGAAACGAGGAATTCAATGGATTCAACAAAAACAAAAACAAAAATTGCAGGACCAATTTTTCTAGCGTAATTGTCAAAAAATTGCTTCAGCTTCTATGAAAGCACCCCAGGAAATTTTTTTTGGGGGATAGATGGCAGATTAATTTTTAAAAACTTATAATGAATTAACAGCGCCAGGAAAACTCCCTCCCTTCCCCTAAACAATATTTTATTAAAACTGAAAACTGTTTCTCTTTATTTATAGAACCTTGTCACGTCGAATATTTGTTTTTAACCCTGTAGCGCTAAGGGGGATGATTTAAAGCGGACGATAAACTTCGAGGCTACCGGAACTGAATTGTGAAAAAGTAAAACGGAGAATAACTACGTTGGACCCCCTTTTTAATGAGTTGAAATACGAGCGAGGGGTCAAAAGATAGCCAGCCTTCAGGCGCATCCCATTGTTTTAAACATCCTCGCCGGAAAAATCGCCTCAGGCCCCCTACATAATGGAAAACGCAAAACCCTCCCACTCCTCGACCTTTTCACCCGATTAAACATATTTTACCCAAAATTTCATCTCCCTTTCCCATCAAAAAAGCTACTCAAATATTCAAAAACAAATCCTTCTTTATAAATAAACCACAAACAACTTCGATAAATGAAGGATTTAAACTCGAAAGACCTCTTTTATTTTTTTTTCGTCTAGAAAAAATGTAAAATCCCATTTTAATTGGCGTAATACCTCATTAATTCTCGTTTTCAGAAAATAAAGCTTGAAATAAAAAATAGTGAAGAAATAATTTATATTTTTACTCATATCCAGAAAAAACTGTTTATAGGTTACCATTTCA
Source organism: Orius laevigatus (assembly GCA_018703685.1). Lineage (NCBI taxonomy): Eukaryota > Metazoa > Arthropoda > Insecta > Hemiptera > Anthocoridae > Orius > Orius laevigatus. The sequence continues at coordinate 26,656 of JAGWEN010000031.1, forward strand.
GTGAAAAAGGGAGGACTTTTCTCTCTCTCTCTCTCTCTCTCTCTGATCTTTGAGGTATATTTTTGGGTCAAGCCAAACGTGAATGACTTTTGTGTAACAAATTAACCAAAAAGGAGAGAGGGAAAAAAAAACAATAAAAAAAAAAAAATTGAAAAATGGGCCTTTTAAAATGAGTTGGAAAAGAATACAGGGAACATTTGTAAAACGCCGTGTTTACGTATAGGTTAGGCTAAAATACCGTTGAGTCGTGCGGGTTTAGAGGAGGAAGCAAAAAAAGGGGCGAGCGATTTTCCTTTTTTTTTTTTCTGAATCTTCTTCAAAATAAGAAGTTTTTTTATTTTATTTTATAGATAGGTACTCCTGATAATATGATTTAGTAACAGAAATTTAAAATTTGATACAAGTCTTTTTTTTTTCTTTTTTTCTCAGGAAAGTGGGTTTTCTCTAACTTTTGGTAGGAGATTCTTAATTTTAACGATCCGTAGAGAAAAACAGGAAATTAAGTTTACCCTACTTTTAAATTAGTTTTATGAAGTAAAATTTTGAAAATGTACTTTCTCGTCCGGGTTGGTGTAAAGTTTATCATGGGCTTTTTGTAAAGGGTTAAAGTAATCATGAACTCTTGACAGGTAACCCCATTTCCTCATTTTCCGACAACAACAGGTAGCTCGAGTTATTAATCACATCTTCCATCCTCCTACATCCTCAAGTTTCACCCACATTTCTTAGATTTTTTTGCGACAGAGTTTAATGTTTCTAGATATCTTTGGGGCAATTATAAACATATTAGGAAAAGATCAATCAAACTGTCTTTTCCCCGAGATGCTTTGGGGGTTTGGTTTTTTCAAACGTTTAAACTTGTTCACCCATATTCGCAATTGGAAAATGACCTATTACGAAAAAATAAACAAAATTTTGACTTTTCTTTAAATTAGCTCAAAGTATCAGGACATGTAGGACATTTAAATTTAAAGGAAGGTTATCTAAAGAGCGAACACGTGTTACGTAAATTGCGACCAAAGTTGTGATATGCAAAATAGAACTAACAGAAGACTCCCTTCGTTTAAGATTAAAAAAGGTTTCGCTCCATCCTCAAAAGTTTACAATATTAAAGGATTTCGGGTATAAATTATTTTTAAAAAACCTATTTTATGATGTTTTGATGGTTTTCAAAAGGGATAATGTGGTATGGAGGTGGAAAACCATTACTTATCCGAAAGTTTGGAGGTCTACAGACCTCTCTACATCCACAAACACCAAAATACCCCTCCCTACCTCCTCAGCCACTCACCTCCTCCACCTTTCAATCACCTCCCCAAACATTCCCAACCACCCTTAACATTCCCACCTCCACCAACCACTACATATTAGGAAACGATAGTTTTAAAAAAATCAATATTCTAAAGTGATAATTTTAATATGTTTGATAGTATAGGCTCAAATTTCGTGACTATATCGTCGAGACGTTTTTTAAGCTCGTTGTTTACGGATATTTTCCCATTTACACTTTCTAAGACGACACCACCCAGCCCGTTTTCGGGCAAATGGTTTATCTTGTCTACGCTAAGGTTGACTTTTATCCTCGAGAGCTTTTGATAATCCGACACAGCGTTTTGGATCAAATCGATTATGGCATTTCTGTCCTGCTTACGACATTTGATCTTCACATCTTTTTCACCGATCTAGAAATGCGATTTAAAAGGTCGAAAATAAATCAAGAAATCTTTGCAAATGTAGAAGAATTCTAAACGGTACCTACTAAACAAAGTCCATCAACGATCATTTTCTTCAATAAGTTTTTATATTCTGGCTTTTCATCAACAAAACGTTGAAGCCGCTTGGTCGCTTCTTCTTTAATTTTTAGCAAGAATTGTTCTTTTTCTGTCAACAGTTTCAACCGCGATAAATTTTTAGTTTTACTCTTTTCACTAAAATTTAATTTAGTAGGTAGGTACCATTAGAAAAACTTTACATTTCGAAATCCCTTAGAAACGTCGATATTTTTTTCTTATTTGCTCTGTCGACTTCTTTTTTTGATTTTAAAAGCTCTTTGTGCTTTTCGACCCTAAATTCTTCTTCAGCGCTAATTTCGATTTCTTCTAACTTTTCGGCGAAATCTTGCTGGTACGATGACAGCAATTGAAGCTGCAACTACACAGAAATAAAAAGAAATAAATTTTTTTTCGAACAAACTTTTTTAGGCATTTTTTCCATGTCTGCTAAATATTTATGTTATAAATAAGCTGTTCAGTTTTTAAGTTAAAATTTTTTTTCGTATTTTTATGGTTCGTTAATAACAAGTCTTAAATTGCCGTTTTCATGTTGAAGTATTATGGACACAATGCCTCTGGCAAAAATATTGTTTTTTACCCCGGTTTTTTTTCCGCCCTAAAAAACAGTCTACCTGTAAGATCAGTGCTCAGTTTTATCCGCTTCGTTACACTTTTACTTAACTTTACTCTTGCCCGAATTTATTTTTCTTCAAGTTTATCCCCCTTTTGCTATGAGTTTGTCGGAGGGAGGACGAAAAATTCAATTTTTTATTTGTGGTTTGTAGACACTTTTTTAAGGAATATTGGAAAATCCGTTAAGTTAATATTTATTCGTTAAAACTGAAAGATTGAACTCTTTGAAGATTCAGCTGTAATGAGTGAAGGTTAGGGTTCAAAGGCTGTGGAGGCGGAATAATTACATAATAACTGATGAGGTAGCTAAGAGGGAAATCTAATGCAATGAGAGGCACTTTGGCACCTTCCTCCAGGCAATATAAACATCGATTCGCTTAACCCTTTAAAATTGATCGAAAATACTTACGTTTTAAAAAGGTGTATTTAAGCGTGAAGATGACGTGGTCTCGTGCAGGTCCCCACTTATGGAGTATTTCGAGGGGGCGGTCTCCTTCCGACAGAGCACGATCTGCTGACATAATAAGCAAGATTTAACATAAAAAAGAGATTTATAAAAAATGTTGAGTCTTCAAAGGAATATGTGGATGGGAAGGGTACGGTCTCGTTAGAATCCTCGGGGAAGAAACATAGTCTGCAGGGCTACCGCAAACAGAAGGGAACCCACATTAGGATTTACAAAGGAGCCTAAGAGAAGGCGGGGGTAGGTAAAACCTCCCCCTTTCACCCATCCTAGTAATCACCCTCTGGCTCTTTGAGACTCCTGGAATTCTAAATGTAAACTTTCTTAGATTTTACTTCTCCTACGTGCAAAAGGGGTTTAATTAAGTGTCTCCCACTCCTTTCCTCAACTACTACTTATTTAAATCCGTTCTATTCTATATAGTGGAATTCTCAAAATCATTTTAATTAAAAAAGAGTTACATGTTCTACATTCAATTTTCTTTCTTAAAGAATAAAGGACGTTTAAAAAGGTTCAACTTTGTCTCCGAGTTGCATTAAATAGAATGAAAAAAGGAGAGAGAAAAGGGGGTGTTTAATAGAAAAAGGTCAGGGAGCAGATAATAGGGTTGGGACGACAAAGGCAAGTAATCTACTTGGTCAAGTCCCCATCATTGGTATCCTTGTCTTCTCTCTATGGCCACCATTGATTCGTTTTCTTTCTTCTTTTTTTACCCTTCATTGAATTGAAACACGGATTTTTAAACTAACTACTATCATAAAGTTAAACATAAAATGGAGAAAAAGAAAATCAAATCTTTTAAAACCCCTAGACTGTATAAAAAAAACGCAATTTTAAAATTATTGAATAAAATACACTATTATGAAAAAAATAGTAAATTTGCAATAAAAAAAACTGCTTCCAATCACGAATATTTGAGGTTAATATGTGAGATTTGTAGACCACAAAACTGTGCGCATGTGAATTCAATCAAAAATTTGCAATTTAAATTTTCTTAAGATTAAAATTTGTATAAAGGGGGCATGTTTTGTTCAAATTACGTTCCGTCTAACAAGCCCCTGGCTGAGCCCTTAAGCTCTTAATCTAGACGGACCCAAATACTAACCTAGTTTTCCAAGTTGAAAATCTACTATTAAATACACGAAGACGCAAATAAAAGTAACGACCTTATATAGTTTTACAAGCTAGTTTTAAACTTTAATTTTGTAAAAGAAAGAGAAAAAGGGAATCGGACACCTTTTTCAATAAAGGGAACAATCGTACAACATTTTGCTTTTATCTTGAAAACCAGTAAACCATAACTCACGAGTTGGCAAAAGGCTCCCTCACTTTCCGGAGCTCGACTTTGTCAGACCACTTCCCTTTTTACCATTGTATCCCTTGATTAAAATTTATTATGAAAAAAGGAACTGTTTGCAAGGAGGGGTTTGAATTTGCGGATCGAAAACAAGGGATCCCTTTCAAATCTTAAGATAATGGTTGCCATTACTAATTAAATTCAAGAGCTTGGAATCCTCTTTGAAAAGCTTTCGTCAGTTTATATATCAAGTTGAGAGTCTCCCCGAATAAGAACACTCCTCGTGTGTTTAAACTTAGTTTTATTTAAGTGAGAAAACATGTCAAACTTCAAAATGAATTTTCCATTTTGATGCTAATTATCATTATATCATCCTTTTTAATATTTCAAGAATTTCTTTTTTCTAGTGAAATTGTGAGCTATATGGTGAATGTCAAAGGATGACTTACGAGTGTTTCCCCAGGTGTGAACAAGCATGCAATGCTCCTCTCCGGGATCACGCACGCACTCGATCACATCTCGACAAGTCGTTTCCGGAGTGAGAGGAACGTCCACCACCCCCTCTTCGACCACAACCCGCAGAATCAACTGAAACACAAAAAAAGGCGCTTTTTTAATATAAAAAACAAAAAACGAGATTAAATTCAGTAAATTTATGGATTCTCCGAAAGCATGGGCTTAAACCCCTCACTAAGACACTAATTCACTGTCGAGTCTTAATTAAAACGACGTCACCCTTCCATGAACCGCCATGAATATTCAAGACTGCATTCATGAAACAAAGTGAGGAGGAAAAAGGATACCCTTAAAGGTACACTCCATCTATAAGAAAGGAGACCTTTTCCATTTAAAACGTAATAAATACCTTTCGATTGCTCCGACAACGTCTTTTCTTCTTTAAAAGCTAATAATCTATCCCCCAAGCGGTGGAACTCTTTCTGAATTTTAAAAACCCTCTTTTTTTTATGGCTTTCTTTCACTAGGAGAAAAAATAAGGGGGATAGGAATGATGTGCCTTATAAAGACCCTCAAAGCCGTTCAGCTATGCAGGTTTAGTATCCTAGAGTGAGAATAGCCTTTTTTTCCCCTTAGGTACTAAAAAAGTTAAAAAGTTACCTAGATTACCTGAAAAACAATTTAAAACTTAGAAATTTTCTTCTTTCACTCATTTTCACCATCTTGCAATTCCTAATTGCTAAATTAGAAAACGCGTCATATCTCTCTAAAGTCCATTACAATTTACGGCTTAAGTTTCTTTTACCGGTTTAATTATCTTTTTATCTGAAACGTTTAGTGACCACAAAAAGTTGGGGAAAAAAGGAGACTTTTTAATACTTAAAATAACCTGAAATAAAACTATGCTACGTTTATACCTCAAAATAGGTACGTAAAATGTTCTTTTTATTACCTTTTTTTATACCTTGTTTTTAAACGAAACCATCAAAAAATATTTAAGCAAATTCCGTTTGGTCGTTCCACAAAGTGGTTAACTCGAAATGCCCCCACCCCCTCCTGGGGGGGCTTAAAGTCCTCTACGTAACAGTAAAACGTCCATTACGAGAGAAAATAAGCGCGGCGGGGATCCCCCCTTAAGATTAGCCAAGATACAGATAAAGCCTAACAAAAAGAATCGTTTCCCCTCAATTTTCGGAACAACTAAAACTTATATTGTCGGCTCTTAGGTGTAAAATAAGCCAAACCAAGGCTCCACTTACGATAAATATTCGATGTTTACCTATAAAAATTTAGAGTATAAAATCATGTTTTTATTATGGCATAAACGTGTGCGCAAAGGTTTTAGCGATTCTAAAAAAAATTAAATTTGTTTAGTCGTTTCCTTTTTCTGGATCTTCAAAAGGCAGGATGTGAGGTAATCCTCCTTTTATTGAGGGAGTCCTAATCCTTCCCTCCCACATAAGGCTGACCCGATTATATTTTACACCGCCTGCATATAAAATGCTACAAAAATATTTTTTAAAAATCCAAAGTTACATCTGGCACCAAACAAAGGGAAAGGTTTATTTTGGCAAACTCACAGATCTTGTTTAGAGTGGTTTTGTAAAGAAAAGAGCCGTGAAACGGTACAATGAATCGTATAAACTTCTCGACAGTAATCGTCCAGTCAAATTAGAAAAAAATGGAAAGAAAAAAAGTTATTTTTTTTTCTTTTTTTACAAAATACCTAAAAAATTATACGTAAATACCTAGCTAATATTATTAATTACCAGCATCATAATATTTCATTACTGTTTTTAGTGCATTATTATTATTTTTTTTTCCATAAAAAAAGATTGTTAAAAAGCGCTTATAAAACATGTTACACAAATTTTCTTTTCTATAAAATGGAAAGCGTTACTAAACAAGGAACAAAACATACTCTACTTTTCTTTTTTTCTTTTCCGCAACAAAAAATATATTTCATTCATCAAAATATACTATTGCCGAGTTGGTAGGTATTGTACCTTAGCTCAAGAAGTCTCATAATTGAAAATTTTTGTAACAGAGTTTTCATTTTCATACCCCCTGGACCACCCCCGGATGTATGTGCGCGATAAAAGCCGTTGAAATTTTAGTATAAGGGCATAGAATTAATGAGCTTTTAACTTAACACAATTTATGAGTTCGTTAACAGATAAAATCGGAACAGCGTTTTTTTGTACTTACATAGGCCTTAAACTTCAAAAAGTTAAAATCGAAAGTAGTTACCTCCCTATCTGCCCTAAAACGTAATATTGATTTCTAGGTAAGATTCTGAGTAGAATAGATTTATTCTCAGTAGAATAGATTCTCAGTAGAATATATCAGCTCGTTGCAAAGAATTAAAATAAAATGTAATCAAAACGAGTTTTCATTCAGGTGAAGAACTACGCAGCATATCCACTTGGCATACGTTTTTTTAAATTTCCCATAGTAAAAATTACTCTCCTTGCCTTTCAATTAAAATAATGGAGATACAATCGTCCATTAAATCATTAGCTGATGTCTGGTTCTCACTTTTCTACTGCCCTTCACACTCAATTAATATCATAAAACGTTTTAACGATCATTGGACCTTTCTAAAGTCGTCAATTTTTCAAACTACACGTATTACATACAATTATTATTATTCTCTGCAAATTTTTTAAGACTGAAGCAAATTGCCGACTTATTGAACTTAGTAACTAAGGTTAGTAATTAGACGTTTTTATGCTTTCAGAAAAAAAAAAAAATTGTATACATCGTGCAAACTCAGTTGAAAGTCTTATGTGTGATCCTGATTCCTCTAATGTTAGCAGTTACATGCTAATAGTGACTCTAAATTGATCGGTCATGAGGTAGCTCTAAAGAAGATACCTCTTTGAAGTCTTTCAGTCTAATTAGCTAAATTGTTAATTGATTAATAAATCCGTGAACTTTGACCCGGTCCATTAATGTGGCGGCAAAGGGTGGGATGGGGGTGGAGTTGGGCGAGAAGGGCACTCGGCTGGGGTATTAGGCAGAAAAGGGGTCGAAGAGGAGGCGGCGGAGGGGTTGTAATGAGAGGAGGCGGTATGGGTGCCGCAAAAGCAATTATTTGTCATTTACCTCCTAACCCCCTTTTCGCCCTTCGACCCCCCCCCCTTCACTTCCAACACCATCCCGTTCACTTAATTAGTTAACACCGCCAAGTCGGCTTTTTGCATCCCCCCTTTTTCAAGCCCCCCCCCCTCACCACACCACTGGGCTTCTTTTCACTTTCCTCCAGTACCGAAAAGATGGAAATGTCACGTCCTATAATAATTTTAAACCAAAGGAAAACCTAAAATTAAAAAATTCAACTAAGAAAAGTTTAACAAAATTTATAGCTGAAGAAAATGATCCAAAACCTAAAAAATAAGGAGAAAAATGCTTTAGGTTTTGATGACCGGTTTTAAATCAATTTCGCCGAGACTTTCGTATCGGTGACGCAACAGTCGAAAGTTATCATGTTTGCCTCTTATTTTCACCTTTCCTTTTTTGCCGGCTACCAAAAGCAATGAAAACCTAAATGCATTTTTAACCTTTTCATTGTTTACTGTACTAATTGTCTAACTAATCGAAATTTAAATAGTTAAAAAAAATAACTTAAAGGAGAAACCGTGGTCCTTCTTTTTACACAACCTGTTATTTCGCCTTTATTTTTTTGTGTGTTTTGTAACTATTGTTCATGTGGGATTTTTTTTTTTTACTTACATAAAACTTTCTAAGAATATAAAGATGGTATATTATAAACGGAAAGAGCGATTTGTTAACAAATATGAGTGACTGATGAATTTTAAAAACAATTATCATTTTAAAAGATATTAAAAAGGGTAAAGTGAACGGGTTATGAATAAAGCATTTTCCCTCTTCCCTTCTTTATGATAATCGCAACGGTTTGAATCGTACAAAACACGGTTTTATTCAGGCATTCATAGTTTGTTTTTCGTCCAAAATGTTGTTTCATTTTCCTTTTCGGGACTGAAAACATGAATATGGTTTATTTTGAGACATAGAAATAACAATGCAAAATAATATGGACGTATGATTTATGATTTATAAAATATAAAAAAATTATACTTTTTTCGGAGTCTTTTTAAATAAGTTTATTTTATTAGTTTCCAAAAATTATTCGTAGTCGAGGGATGATCTTAATTCTTTTAGCTGTCATTGCCGTTAAAAAAGTTACAGATGGTCGGTTCGCAAAAAGGGGTGAGTTCCCTTACGCAGTTGCTCTCAAAGGTACAACAATTTTCGGAGGGATTTTAGTAAACTGCCTTCTCTGTAAAAGGAACAAATTCCTTTCGTTTACGTTGGACATATGATTGATAGAAAAATTGCTACATTTTTGAGGATATTTTAAAATTATTTCATTATTAGCCTAGTTTGCAAACATTTTATTTCATAGTCAAAGAATGATTTTAATAATTCTGCTTGTGTGGGTTCTTGCTCTCATTGTCGTAGATGGAAAAGAAAAGATTACTGATGGTCGATTCGCTAGAAGGGGTGAGTTCCCCTACGCAGTTGCTCTCAAAGGTACAACAATCTGCGGAGGGATTTTAGTAAAAAGTGATAGGATTTTGACTGCTGGGCACTGCCTCTTCTATAAAAGGACACGAAAACCTATAGATGTCAAAGGTGCTTACGCCATTGCTGGTACGTTGAATAGTTCGATGTTTAACACGAATGATCCTGAAAGGCAAAGAAGGGAATTCGCCGCAATAAAAACGCATCCCCGATATGCATGGAAGAATGACAGAACTAAGACCTACGATTTAGGAATCGTGTTTGTCGACAGTCCATTTATTTTATCTGAAACTTGTTCTCTGGCAACTTTTCCTTCTAACAATGAAAAAGACTTTTTGAAAGCATGGGACGATGTTGTCTCTACCTGTGAGACTTGCGTGACAGCCGGATGGGGAAAGACTGGATCCCAGGGTACTTCTGGTAGATCAATGCTTTTGAAAGTGGCCAAGTTTAATCCCAAGCCGAGGGATGAATGTGCGACATGGTACTGGAAGAACGACACCGACATGTCACATACAGAAATTTGCGCCTCTGGAAACACGGACACCGAAGGAATATGCGACGGTGACTCTGGAGGACCATTTGTCTGTCGTGGACACGTATTTGCTCTCGTCAAATCAGGCAAATGTGGCGATGTAATAACCGATCAGCCAACCTTTTTTACTCTCGTCGATACTCAATGGAGTTTTATTTTCTCCACTAGCAACTATCTTATACCAAACAAGTGCCTCATTCTCTGCTTACTAATGCTTCCAGGAACAAAAATTCTCATTAAAAAACACCAAAAGCAGAAGTCCTTGAATTTTGATTTTTTCCCCCATTGAAAGCCTAATTTGGTGGATGAAACAAAAGTTAGTACCTAGAATTTTTGATAAATTAAAATTCATGTTAACTATTTTAAGTCATTCATGGTGCTATTGTTTGGAAATTTTCTTTTCCTTCCTAAGGGGAAAAATAAATGAGCTTGCAGTTACGATTGAGATGCTTGTCTCCACCATCTGATAATTAGGTAATTTAGAAGAAATAAGTTAAAATTGTCAAAAATTTATTGTTTGTTTTAATGTTCTTTACATTCGTTATTTTAATCTTGATGGCCACTAGCACCGCTGAAAATAAGGCGTTTGCTGAAAGATATGTAAAAAGAGGTGAATTTCCATTTATAGCGATTCTCGGAGGAAAAGTGTTCTGTGCGGTGATAATAGTACGAGCAAACAAGGTTCTTAGTACAGGCGAGTGCGTTATGAATGACGGTGTACCTATAACAGCTCGAAAACACTTTATAGTCGCTGGAGTTTTGACATTTCCTACAATTAAGAGAGGTGCGCAGAAAAGAGGGATTCTCTTTTATAAGGTGCATGAATTATACGCCAAGAAAAACGATGGTAGCAAAAAATTCGATATCGCATTGATTGAAGTCGATCAACCGTTCGTTCTAGGCGAGACGGTCGCTTTAGCCGCATTCCCTTCATTGGACGGAGAAGAGTTTAGACGAAAGTATGACCAGTTGGCTTCCGAAGGGAAAACGTGCACCGCCGCAGGATGGGGTTTTGTTCCGATGTCTGAAGACTCTTTTTCCGATAAAAAACGCGGAAATTTAAAAGCTTTCGAACTCGCTTTGGTGAAGAGGTCGAAGTGCGCCGAGCAAAACTGGAAGAACGACACCGACAACTCGGATCAGGAAATCTGCGTCAGTGGTACCCAAGTTATTTGCGATGGCTACTTAGGGAGTCCTCTAATTTGCGACGGAGCCGTCTTCGGTTTAGCCAAATCGGTCAAAGAATGCAGCGATCCTCAGTTCTTCGTACTGATAGGTCCATTTTTAGATTATTTCGATCTTGGAAATTCACCCCATTTAGACTTCAACGCTTGGCTCACATTGCTAATATTCATTGATTTAAAAATATAATGAGTTCACATTGTAAAAATTTGTATCATCTGTTGAAAACTAGAAATTTACCAGAATCAGCTCCAGTCGAGGTCGTTCATTTTCGAGCGAAGTTCAAGTTCTAGAACTTGATTTATGCCCGACCCGGACGGATCAACAGGCAAGGAGAGAATTGAGGGCGGAGGCGGCATTGGGATGGGAGAAGAAGCGCTTCTCCAAACCCATATCATGTCAGAGCAACTTTGATCTACATCCATACAATTTCCTTGTCGTGTAAATTCCATTGTTTACCTTCTACCGGTACATATTGTGTTTAATCTCCATTGTACATAACGAGATAATGATTACCATATTTGAACCATAAAAAAATCCAAATGTTTCTTCGTAATCTAGTTTGACCCTATATGACCTTATTCGACTAAAACGGTATAATCTAGACAGCATACAACTAATAGCCAAATTAAGTTTGAAAGTGCCGAACAAGCATAAAATATGGATCAAACGCTGTGATGTATGATGGAATTTACATAATATTCCATATTCGAGGTAAATTTTATCGAATAGTTGACTTCTTGGTAAAGACGAGGGGGGATTGGTTGGAGTTTGTAAGTTGGAAGTTAGTAAGCCTTCTCGGAAATTGTTTCAAGTTGGGATCCGACCCGCTGACCCAGCTGTTCTCTCATCCGATATCCTTCTAATTTGCTAACATAATTCCCTCCTTTGACTTTATCTTCCCTCAGACTTCGACAGCTGGGCTTCTAACTAATCAATCCGAAACATTGTTTCCAACATAATTATCCTTTATCGGATTCAACGTTTATCGCTCCTCTCCCTTCTCGACCTCCGCCTTTAATTTTCCTACCTTAACAGTTATTGCTTGAGTTCCCGAACAGAAACTGCTTAAGTCATTAGCAACTTTGACTTTTTAATTACTTTTCATAGTTACTGTAAATGGGACTTCTTAGCTTTTTAAAAGGCTTTTGCTACCAAACTAAAAGAAACTATTCACCCATAGAATCAACCCTGAAAGAGAATCAACTCCCTAAAAGTGATGAAAAACAAAAAAATTCGAGAGGGTCCAAACATCGTAAAAAAGAGAGAGAAAATCTCCCCACCTTCTGTTTTAGGATAAAGCTTTTTTTATTCTTTTTACCTTTTAAAAAGCAATAAGAGGAAAAAAACCTCTTGAGCATTTTGTTTATTATTCGCTTGAAAGAGACTTTACATCATGATGAGTTATATTTAGCAACTTATTTATTATCGTCGTCTTTTATGGATGTGTTAAACAGAGCGGATTAAATAAAAAAATAAATCTGAAGGATTTAAAATTGATATTCAACATTATTTTTTGGCGTTATCTTATTAACTAAAGTAAAATTTGTAGCGCATTTTTATATAATGGCCATTTAATCAAAGAGATTGTATACTCCAACGTATTCTCTTGAGAGAAGTACAACCCTTTAATCTCACAGTATTAGCGTTGTCAGGAATCAAATTACAAGACCTGCCTGGTGACGAAATTGCCGATCCGAAGTCCCAATGTAACTTTCCAGAATCGGTCAAAGGGCCTTCAAGGTTGATGACACTTGATTGCCAACTACCGTTAAAGTAAAGGCGAAAAAATATTGACATTTTGAGTCTTAGAAAACGTGGCTGAAAACTGGTTCGAAATGAAGCGGACGGGGAAAGAAGATAGCCGCAATTAAAGTAAATTGTATCAAAATTGTTCTTAGGAGAGCAGGAAACATGCATTTTAAGTGCCGACGTACATAAAACCGTTTTTTAAAAGGGTCTCAATTACGTTCAACTATTTAGAAAAATGCTCAGGTTTTTCAAAATGACAAAACAATGGCAGACATGGTATGGTAATTGAAAACTTGGAAATAGGTGTAAAAATTCGTAGTTATCACACAATGCATCGTATATATAAGGCGTGCGTCTATTGATATATAAAGCTGATTAATCCCGTCGGAAACCCGCCAATCAGCATATGTTTTCCATAAATTATACGCTAGGTCGTCGAGTTAGCCGCCTATGTCGGCCGATGTGTGCGACGAGTATAATGAGGATAATCAGTAGTGCCTCTCCCTATATTTCACGAGGTCTCCATAACACATTTGGCTCGTTCCCAGATGAATTACACCAAATCGAGTCCTTCATTAATTCGAAACCTTTATCGCTGGATAAAAAATCAGTGAGAATAATGAAAAGTAGCTATTGGAAAGGTTTAAAAAAAAGTGTTTTGGAGAAAATTTCTTTAAACAATAACATTGTTTGAACAATTTATTATAAATGTGGCATCTCGTCGAATTATCCAAGATGTTATGGGGGACGGGTTTCCTTCGAAAATTAGCGATGTCTTGGTCGGCAATTATCCCTCCGCCGTGCCTGCGAGGGTTGCGATAAGGCCTCTCCTTTACACACAATTACACCGAATCTGCTCCTTCTCAGACCGGAAGGATTATTGGCAAAGTCGACGACAATACCCGCACACCGATTTCACCAAGGAAACGAGAATTGAATTTCGTGCATCAAAATTTTGATTTCGAAAACTTGTTCAAACTTCGGCATACTTACGGGCACCATGTCGAACAGCCTAGCCCATGACACCTGAAACAAAAGATGAAAGTTATTAAAAATCTTTTCTTTTCAAATTATGCATTTAAAACTTGGCCTCATTTCGATCGAGAGGCGAAAATCAAGAGGGAACGGTAGGTGGCCGAATGTAGGAGAAAATTAGATTTGGAATCTAACGCTATCCAATGGCATCTGGTAAAATATGTGAATTAGAGGGAGTACTGCATAGCGGTGGTTAAACGCCCATCCGGATAACCCCCTGTTTGATACCCTTGTTTGAATATACAGATCGAATGAACTCATAAAACGCTTTTAGATTAATTTTAGCGGTCTTACAAAGGAAGCTATTTATTCAACATTGTTGCCTTTTAAAAAATGATAAATAGTTCATAACTGCGGTTGAAGCTTAGCGGCTGGGCTTTTCGCATTTTCTTGTTAAAAATACAAAATTTTTCAAAGAGAGTATTATTTCTGGGACATTTTGTTCACCTACACCCATTATATAAAGAGTGAGGTAATTGGGGCTAGTTTTGGATGATGGGAATGGGTTATTGGGGGTTCGAGGGGTATGTAGGCTAGTGGGGGTGCCGGTGGTGGTGGAGGTTGGTGGTGGGGGAGGGTGATGGGAAGAGATAGTCAGGCCTATAAATGGGGTAATCATCACGATGGAGGGAGTGATTGAAGAGTTTGGGTGACCAGTTGGGGGTAATTAGTGTTAGTTTGTAATGCTTTTTAGGGTGAGTTGAGGGAGCACGGAGCAATTGGGGGGTTCGGTGTTCGGGGTCCAGTTGGGAGATATGGGAAGCTACATAGTTGGAGGTGATATTGAAAGAGAGACTCCATACACATGGAGTATGAAGGAATAGGGGGGTTTGATGGGTTTTAAGGCCCCTAGTTGGGGGCACTGGGGTTGTGGTTGGGTTCAATTGGCTAGGGTGTGTCGAAAGGATAAATGGTGTGATTTTTAAGAAGATAGTGGAGGGAGTTGATTGAGATTAGTTGGGGTAATGGTTAATATGCATCCTTTTATTTTTGGTGCTCCTTATTATGCTTCCTCTTATTAAGCCCCACTAGCATTGTATTGCGAAGCTATTTTGCTTACAATCAATTATCATTTTTTTCGAGGAATAACCGGTTTAATCTCCAGTCTAAAAATGTCCTTGCATTTTTGCACCGATATTGTATGACAGTGTATCAATTAAACCCGTCGGGTTCATCCATCACTTTAAAAAAATTAATCCCGATCGAATATCGATGTAATTTAAAACTTGTAAGTTACAAGGGTGGCTTATGATAAGTTACCCAAGGATCTCATCGGTCATTTTTTTGTTATTTACTGCACCCCATGACAATAATTCATAATAAAAGTATTTTGAAGAGAGGAAGGGAAAAAAATTGGAAGTAAAGCGGGATAGGAAAGAAAAATCGCCGGCACGTATATCAATAAAAATAATGATCCGGAGCCGACGAAAGAGAAGCAACAAGTTCACCGCAAGGATAGAATTCCAAGTGAAAATTCAAAGTTTAAACCATTTTCTCCACTTTTAAACTTTTTTTTGGAAGGTTAGAAGATTTCTTTGTTAGTAAGAGCGGAACGATTTAAAAGAAAAACACGAATCATGGTCTGAACATTGTGTGCTTTTCAGCTGTCTGGTTAACGTCAGGCCGGCTAAATTAGCAACAAACGGGTTAGTTTTGACTTGGTCTCTTTTCTTAGAAATCAAAACTAAATAACTGTCATAACAAAACGTTATTAGAGGGCCCTTACAGCTTTGAAAATTTATCCATCTACCAGAATGTAAAGCTTTAAAAAATTTCGTTAAAAATTGACTTGAAATAAGGAAAAATGAGTAAAACTTGAGAGGTAATAAAAGTTGTACGATCCATACCTTCTAAATAGCGAAGGTGGAATTATTGGGAATATTTTCTTGAAGACGATTAGGCTAGTGAGCGACGGGATACTAATCCTAAGTCTAGCCTTGGCTAGATCTAGTCTCGTACACCGTCTGCAGAAAAGGTCGGGACTGGATTCCATTCGAGGCTGTTCCTTTTTTCTATTTTTTTCCTTCTATCTCCCTCTTCTCTCTCATTCTTCTTCACGAAACTTCTCGGAATCCTTCATAAATACAGTAAACGTCAAATACCCCTTCACCACCTCTTCGCCATCCCTTTCACCTTTTCTTCTTTTCCTCATCCTTTCACCTCTTTCTATCCCCAAATCCCGAACCTTGTTGAGCCAAAGTTGCAGTCTCGATCGTAAAGATAACGAGCCGTGGAGGAGCTGAGGTAATTGCCGATATGTAATTGACGCTCGTTAAATTGCTTCAGTAGCCCCTCGAGGGGAAACTCATCATCATCATTATACGTATAAACGATCAATTCTAATTAGCTTTATTACGTACGATAGCCAAAATCCGTATTTGTTTTATTGAACCAGCTCATCAAGAAGGTTTTATGTTTTAGGTATTTAGTTTCCAGGTACGAACTCTAAAAGTTATTAGTGCGAAGTGGATGATAAAAAAATTAATGAAATGAAAAACGCGCAATTCATACTGTTTTCCAAAGCTCCATTGAAGGATTTCAATATAGTTGGTACGTGCTCTCCATCCTAGAAATTGAATGCGGTTCAATTATGCGGTCCTTGAGATGGGGAAGAGGTGCAAACCGGCTGACAATGGCCCCTCATGATTGGATCCCACCCGAACTCGAGTCCTTCGTCCTCATGACCTCCTCTGTCAACATTTTCCGAAACGATCAAATTAAACGTTTCAGAAAAAATAAAAATTGAACTGACAAATTCGTTGCTTAACTTGTTAAGCAAGACATCCGTTTATGGTCGACCTTACGTAGGCTTGTCCTCAAAATGAGAATAGATTGTCTAAATTTTTTTTTGCAAACAACGTAATTGGCCACGACCCTAAATAATTTTTGGTCACGAAATGACAAAATTCAAAAATTACAAAATTGGATTTTAAACGATGATAATTTTTTTATACTATGCCAATTTTGCCCAAAAAAATTACAGTCATCGGAATGGCATTTTTAAAAGGCTTCTATTTTTTAACTCCCAAGAAACGAGTGATTCATAAAAATTTCTGAGAATATTTTGGAGAATTTTTTCTTCGAATAGGATCAACCTTGAGTCTTGACATGAAGACTCATCAAGACTGCTTAAGTCACGATTTACAATGAAACGGTTTTGTGAATGGTTTTAATATTTCGTAGGGGAAATTTTGTTATTTTAAGCATCAGGATAAGTTTTTCCATCAAAGTTCAACCTTTAAAGAAAAGTCGAGACTGGATGGTGAAGTCGAAGTCGTCCCAACGGTTCCGAGTGTGCCATTCACCTCGAGAAACTTCTTTTTTTCACCGGCTTTTCCCAGAGGCTATGGGAACTAGATGTGAGGTCGATCTAGTTTATCTAGTCTCCCTTCTCATCTATTTTAGACAATGAATTCATTTCTGACAAAATTTAAGTCATAAATTAAAAAGTAATTTTCATCGGTCCGACCTTTTAAGAAAGCGTGCTTTTCAGGCCTCGTTTCCTTAAAATTCTTTTGATTTTTATTGTCTGTGCAAAATCGATTGCTTGGATGCCGATTAAAATTTAAAGACCTTAAGTGGCCCAACCACACGAGATTCCCACGCTTCTGTTTAGTTTGAGCTATCCTGCTTTCAAGCCTATCTGGTTTCAGAGAGCTTAAAAAATTTGAGCAGAATTTCATGACATATGGAAAGCTACCACGTTCTCTAAATCTCGTTTTCGAAAGGCTCAGTTATGGGTCTTCGCCAAAAGAAAAGGGATAAGATAGATTTAAAACAATAGCTTAAGTTACTTTAACACTTAAAGGAATAAAAGGATATAAGGTTTCATTTAGGGGTCTAAAAAAATACACAAAAAAGGTGGCAGTCACGTGGAAAAAAAATAAAAGGAACAACGAGAGGAAATAAGGCTAAGTAGAGTTTAAGAAGACTTTGGCTCAAATCTCAAATCTCTTTTTAAAGAGGGCACCAGAAAGAAAAAATATCTTTTAGGGCTATCAAGGTATTGAGACTAATGAGGCGTTTTTTAAATTATTTTTCACTTGTTATATTGTTTACAATATGTTAATTTATTTATCAGCATAATGCCCCTGCTTGGCATACTTGACTCAGGTGGTGTGACTGGCGGAATTTTCCCCCGGTGATCCTCACTCCCTCTGGTATTTCCACTTCAAAGGATATAAACTGAAATCCCTTCACAGGATAACAATTACATTAACGTAACAAGCCCCATCCGTCTAAATTGGATTTGACGAATCGCTCGCCTGTTTCATCATTCAAATAAAGTATTTGGTCAAAATTTAAAATCAAATTGCGTCAAAGTGATCGGTTATGTATATGATGAAGAGAAAGTCAAAAGCTATAGAGCACAATGGGGTTTTTAGCCCTTTGGTTTTAACTCTTCCACCCGAGTAATTTAATCATAATAGAATTCGTTGAGCTCATTTTTGGAGTTAATGCGGCGTGCTGAAGAGGCGTAAGTGGGTGGAAATGACGATAGTCTCGGTCTCGAGATTGGAAAATCAAATCTAAGATCGGGAAAAAGAAGAAAAAAGGCCCTGGAAATCAGAAAATACCTTTTCAAAGAGAGGAAATTAAAAGTCGTAAAGGTGGAGATTCCCAATAGACGTAGAAAAGGAGATTGGACCAATGTCTTCATCGATTTTCAAAAGAATGACAATATTAACACGGTTTTAAATGGTAAATGGGATATTAGAACAGGGTGTTGCAAGATGCCAGATGTTTCATGCTATGTAGGTGTATCCTGTCTATCCCTATCTAAACAATATTCCCAACATTGTCGTTTTATTCTGTATATCGGGTTATTTATACCGTTCGGCCTCAGAGGGGATGTAAGCGAGTGATCATCGCCCACTCGATTATGTACCAGTAATTTTTTCCCCCTTAAAGTGAAATTTAAAGCGAATTGTTAAACTGCGGTTACTCTGAATAATATACTAGTATGTAAACTGAAATTGAGCTAAAAGGATCCTTTTTGACGTCCACGTGGGAGTAACGTCAAATCCCACATACGATTTTTACTTGCAATCGTAAAATTGTTTTTTTAAATTATAGAGGCATCTAAAGTTTAAAACCCTCATACAGCTTCAAAATTTCAGACTATTCTATTTTTGTTTAAAGTATAAAACATTCATCCGTGGTCGTGATTTTTTAGTCACGATGCATAAAATAATAGCATCAACCTCATGAATCAGAAAAGCTGAAAGGAATTTTAAAGTAAAGTGTAAACGACAATAGTGACCTTCGGAAGAAAAATTGAAGGCCGCATTTCATGAACTATCTTTTCCCACATTTAGGGTCCCAATGAAATAGTATTCCAAGGTTTCTCATTAAACAAGTGATTAGCCGAAAAAAAAGTGCAATCCATTAACGTCTTCGCATTTTCACCTTGAGACCTCTTGAAATTACGACTTTGTCTGGGTATATTTAAATTGTACACTACAATCACGATTTTCGAGTCAAAACGAACATAAAAACGAAGGTGATATACTCACGTAAGTACAAGGAAAAAAATTTCGCACGAAAAGCAAGTTCTACATTAAGGAGTTGAATCCTTCTAGACTAGAAGCGTGAGAGTGTTAACTAATTGAACGGATTTCAATATTAAAACGAGCTAACCGTGGGCTTTTTTACGAACAATAAATTTAATAAACTAATCCTTTAAATAACTTATTAGTCACGAGAAGATCTCACGAACCTCTTTTTATGTTCGATTTTTAAGCGTTCCTCACTTTCGGTTCATTTACATGGACTTGAAACAGAACTTCTTTGACCTTTGTTTTCAGCCTTCATAAAAGCAATAATTCATTCTTTTGACATTTCGTAAATTGAAGATGTTGATTTCTTCGCTCAACTACTTTCGAGTTGTCGGAAATAATAAACTATTGTAGAGGTAGGTTAATTATACAGTTTTAGGGAATTTTAGAGGGAAAGGCCATTCTCACGGATGCTTTTAGTTTAAAGAATTTGTGATCAGGATGGGATTTTCATGAAGAAACAAACTGCTTCCCGAGGCTGCCTTTGGGATCTTTTTAAATCAGTTCGCGTTCCATGAAATGTAAGTTCCGCTTCATCGCTCCCTTAAGTAAGAATTTAAATTTGATGTTGTGAAACGTGTTTATTATGTGATATTCACAAAGCGTGACCCTTAGATATTCCAAACAGTGGCCGTTTATTCGACACATTGGTATTGCCTTGACTTGTGAGCGAAACGTATAAATCACATTCATAGCTTTTGTATAAAATTAATTTTAAATTCTAATAGAGTCCCTCTGAAAGCATAATGGTGATAGACAGATATTCTTTTTGTAACCCACTCAAAACTCCTCCATGAAGAATTCTATTCAAAGTCAAAGTGGTGGCCTTTGAAAGAAATTAACAGTATTTAGCCGGCAATTTTTTTCTCTCTCGCACTTTTCACGCCATAATGGCCTGATGAGAACTTGTCTCTGAACCTTCGCTATCCTATCAGGAAAGGAATTTATAGAAAAAGCGGTAGGAGTTCCGGGAACTGGAGTTAACTGTTCTTTAACCTTACGACCGACGACTATTGTCTTTGTCACACACAAGTCCGTCATAAAAAACACTTGTAACGAACCTCGAGGGGGGCTTACAACGGGAAAAACAACTAACTAAAGGATAGGGCGTGGGAGATACAAGCACACGTACAAATAGATGCCAACTCAAAGCGATCTTATTTTTCTATCAACAAAAAATCAAAGTCAATTCAGGAATAAAATCAAAACGTTATTAAAACGTTATCTTCCTTTGCCTCCAGACACCAAAATCTGTGAGAAAACGCCAATCCTTTGCCTCCAGACTCCAAAATCTGAGAGGAAACGCCAATCCTTTGCCTCCAGACAACAAAATCTGTGAGAAAACGTTAATCATTTGCCTCCAGATACCAAAATCCGTGAGGAAACGCCAATCCTTTGCCTCCAGATACCAAAATCTGGGAGAAAACGCCAATCCTTTGCCTCCAGACACCAAACGGATTTCGGTGGCTGCAGTTATTTCAGCTTGATAAGTGGAAAGTATAACGAATTCAAAAATTCTTTATAACTAGAATCAAAGTTCTAATTCGATTTGTACAAAACGAGATAAAAGCAGACGGATCAAACCGACAGAACTGTGGCGAATCTCATCAAGACTAAAAGGATTATTCACCATGTGTTTTTGCTAAAGCCTATTATTTCTGGTTGGTTAAATAGGTCAGACATGGCTAACACCTGGCAAGATGCGGCGTGTTTGCACAACCTGACGCATAGCTCTCTGACCGCAAATTGATAAGATTAATAGAAAATCAATTATATTAGACCGCTCATTAACCAATGGATTATTCAGTAGTGCTATATGATTATATATAGCTATTCACTTAATGTTCCCACCAATTTCGATTTGTTGCAGAACATAAAGAAAGAAACGACTTTGAACTCTCCCGCATCACATATCACCGAAATTGGTCGTGTGGGGTCCAGCAAACTTGAATGTTGTGACAAAAAAATTAAATAAAAAAAACAAGGGTGAAAATGGAGCCTAGTGCCTTTGTCAAAGCACTGACAGCTTTAAATGGTTTTTTAAAAAACCTTTGAAAAGTTTTGTAATTTAATCACTTTACAAGAATGCCTATTTTAACGAAAAAAAGTTGTCAAAAGTCGTTAAATTCAAACCACGTCCTGGCCCGTGCTACCTGTTTAGACATTTGATACTTGATTTCATCGTCACGTTGCCTTAAATTAGACCTTTTCGGACTACTAATGAACAAAAACGCTTTTTGACACTTGTACGATTTTCTGATCCATGACGAACGATCCTTTCGGAAGAGGATTACGGAAATGAGTTTCCCGACCATTTGCTGGCGAGGAAATTAGATGTAAAACCGCCCTCGAGTGCACAATTGCCGGCCGGACAGACCCTCTCGAAAGTGGATTCTCCTCTTCGCCATTCCACGTTAATTCCTCGTTAATGCCTCCTAATTTCTATCAATTACCCTTCCAAGCATTAGCCCCGATAATTGCCTGTTTACCATCGACGGTATTGACTCGTCCCTCTACCTCAAACCTACAAACACCTTAATCATCATCATCAGGTCAACACTCATTACACGCTTTTGTTTATATTTAATCAGTAAAGAAACAAGAGAAAACTCGAGCATTTCCCAGTGTTTATTTGATTAAGGGCGAAAATTAGAAGAAGCCCTGAACATTTACAAAGAGCGTCAACCATTTATCTTCATTTAGCTCTTGTTAATGGCCTATATTTATTTCAAACCTGACAACTTTGTAATGCAAAAACCTGATTTAAACGAACTCGTTTTTATGACTTGAAATTAGCGATACCTTAAAATAAATTGAAAACCTGTTATTTTATAACACCTCTTAAAATAATAAATCCTTTTTTAAAACGACGGAGACTTATTTTTAAAAATTGGATTGTACTCCAGTTGCAGTTATGCAACGTGGAATTAACGAGATTTCAGAAAGAAGCCTTGTAAATGTAATTTTCAATCCACGTTAGCGAGAAAAGGGCGAATTCTAGACAAAATGCCAACGGCGGAATTAATCTGCGGCGAAAAGAAATTGAATGTGCGGAGAAATGCGTCTCTTTTTACAAGACATCAAAGGATGGATGTTGGATTAAAAAGTCGGTAAAATGTTAAAATAAAATTTTTTTTAAAATTATTATCAGATGAATTCCAATTCCAAAACTATGACCATTAGGCATTACTTTCATCTAAAATTCCTCAATATTTGAGGCTGTTCAATAAAGAATTTTAAGAACTAACTCAAAACTACAAGGTTAGTTAGGTACTATTTCAGGCTAGGAAAGCCTTCATAAAAAGGATGGATTTTCTTTCAACTTTTATTCTGGATAACATTTCAGCTTGGTATGGATTACAAAATCAGAAGCAGAACTCACCGTAGAATTGTTTGGTTTCCCTTTCATATCCCTTCGGAGACATTCGATAGCCTCATCGAAACCTTAATAAATCAAGCCGACCTCCAGAGAAAACTGTATCTCCTGTTTCTCCCAATCAGAAATTCTATTTCCCTTTTATTTTTTTAGATATTTTTTTATGCATTTTACGTTATATTATTTATTTTCTTCTTTCTTTTCGTGTATCATCAAAACTTTCTCTCGACGAAAATGGTAGCTTCCGAAAGTCACGATTGTATGCAAAACCCACGCTTTTCGTTCTCAACTTTTTAGCTTTAATTAAACGTTCTTAGAAAGCTTTTTTCATTTTAACGTGAATAGAGGAAAAAAAGTCGAGTCGGAAATAGGTCCAGACATTTTGATTTAATCATGAGGTTTGGGCCTTTTAATAAAACTCCTTTTGTTCAGAAAACCTTTTTTAAAGGGAGGCCGTTTATCTGTTCTGGCACCGCTCTAGTTTGGCTTTTAATTACGGTAACTCTCTTCCTTTTTTGATAAAATGCTCAGAGTTGGAGTTATTGCATGGATTTACACCCCTAACTTTTCTCGGATGAATCAGCATTTTTAAGAAAAATTATTCTGTAAGTAGGTAGATTCCCAAAATTCACCATAATGAAGACAAATTTTCTGAAATAATCGCAAAATTTTTAGATCTCAAAAACTCATTTTTTTGGTCAAAAATTGCCAAAATGGCAAAATCAACATAGCCAATTATTTTATTATTATTTTATTTATTATATTTTATTTAATTTATTTTAAAAAAGCCTCGACATCAAGGTTTCAAGAGACAATTTTTCGTCACAACCTTAAAATCAAGGTTTTAAGAGACAATTTTTCGTCAAAAACCTCAAAATCAACCTTCTCCTTTTGGTTAAAAACATCAAAATCAACAATTTTAGAGCAAATTTTTTCTCAAAAACCTCAAAATATAGCTTTTTAAAAGCCAAATTTTCTTCAGAAATCTCAAAAGTAACATATTTTCAAAATAATATTTTTATTTATTTACACTCCTGTTTCAACTCTTTATTACAGGAGTCCCCTTGCCTCACTCCCCTGGGAATAGGAGAGAGGATAGATTATTGTGAAACCCGTATAATATTATGGTGAAATTGCCCAATTTTGGCTAGTTTCAGGAGGAAAATAGAGCTTTTTTTTTGCGGTTTCAAGGAGCAACACCTTCTATAATTAATCAAATTGCTATGTAATTATCGTTTATAACATATTATTACCAATTCGTTGTTTTTGAACAAAATATTAAAATGCTGTAAATCATAATTTATGCGAAAATCTTCGACAAGGACTTTAAATAATTTTAATGGAGTTATAAACGTTCAGCAAACATATTTATTGAAGGAACGTTTGACATTCAGTGTCCGATAGAGCCCTCGAGGTACACCTCTCAAAGCATAAAATTTTGTAAATAAATCACATTTGAACTTTAAAGACCCTTTTTTTCGACGTCCATTGAATCGAAAAAGAAGAGTTATGGTAATTTCGGGTATCTCATTGGCACGTGAGATCCGGATAATCGTGTCGCAGCCTACCATCAGGCCATTATCGGCCCTTTCCAAAAGCACGAATTGATTAAAGGGTGCGGTTTCTTTGTGAGCTCAATCCCAACTATAGACCTCCTTTAAGCACCCTTTTATACTCTTATGTACCTTTTATACTCTATTATACCTTATAAAGTGACCAAATTATATTTATTAATTGCATCCTATTAAGTTGAACAAAAGATTACCTACGAGGGTGTCAGCAATTGGAAATGAATGCTGAAACCGGTGATTATTTTCTTCCGATTTCGTGCGATTGGAAAATACGATCGCATGTAGCAAAAATGTAAAAAACGTCATAAAGTCAATATCTGCCCGGGGGCGGTGACAGGGTGGAGGCGGCTATTATGGAAATACATATGTCCCGGGATGTTACGGCTCGTGTTATGAGCAAGCCGGGAGTTCTAAGACTCCCCTCCCCCCGCCTTTCTACCGTATAAATGATGGCTTTGGCATAAAAGTGACCTCACCCCTCTTCATTCTCGTTTTATACAGGGATCCCAACTTCCCGAATCAACCTTCCATATGTCTCCTAACTCTGTGATCAACGATCAAAAGGATAGTTTACCAGCATCATATAAAGCTACGGCATTATCCAGGGAAATGCTTATATAAAGAAAGTTTGTAAGTTTTTTTCTTTCCTGTGCAATCCTTACATACAAGAAGAAAAGCTTATTTTTCAGAGGAAACCAAATGAGATTCAAATTGCACCATCTCAAAGCTTGTTGATCTTTTCTACCTGTGTTTAATTAAGATGTTGATCTCTTTGATGATTTTCTGCGACGTTTCCTCTATAGATGGATTTTAAAAATGTCATAAATCGGAATAGATGAGCGATTGGAGTAAAAGAGCGTCCTTCACCTCTCAACAGGCGCGTATGTTATTTTCCACAATCGGTCCCACTCTGTTTAACATAAAGCCGAGTGGGAGTCGAACAGGAGTCGCACTTGCTACCGGATCTCTTCGTGTACCTGAGGGGAAAAATCTCGAAGAATCCTTCGCATTCGTCACCTATTAAGATGCGAGGCGAACTTTTACTTCTGTTAGGATCAAAAGGCCTTCCGCCCGACCACTCAGTGCCTTTTCCAGGCTGATAACCTTTTTGGTGGAATTTAAAAAAAAAGGAGATAAATTAGTCCCCCACCGAAATTCGCACGCTTATAAACCCTAATAAACTTTATTCGTGTCTTAAATAACCTTTCGGGTCGAGTTTAATGACATCTATAAAAAATTCAACGAAAAACATTCAAAAACTTCTTGGTCAGCTATAAAACTGTTTCGAAATAACTGCTCTTTTAAGCATCATCAAACTCCACATGAACTTTCCTATCGTTTTTGGCACATTTCTGATTATTCTTTTAAGTCTCCTGTTTGCCGACATGTGTCGAGCCCTTGACAAAAGATAACTAACATTGTAGATTTTGTGTTCGTTATACTAATATTATGCTAATGTATTCAAGTGGTCGTGATCTTTCACCTCTCGTCTCTTCATGCCCTTTTGTCCCGTCAACTTGGAGGATCCTACTCGAACGTACAATAATCCTTTGGTACGAAACAACTTTTTTTTTCCTTCCCTTTTACATAATGTAAATTTTGTTGGTCGGGATCGGGTTTCATTTGGAAGACCGTCGCAGGAGAAAGTAATTTCCGACAGGGAGGGACCTGACATAGTTTCGCGTGAGTCGGAGTCGACTCGTTTCTAAAGAACGTATCCAAATGGTCATTTTTCGGCAAAGCTCTCTTTTTTTTATGTAACAAAAATCTCCTAGAACAAACTTGTTTTTTAATATCAAGATCGGAAAGAATTAGTGAAAGGAGAAATTTCTTAATTGGAACTTTTTATCACTCTGAAGGTTCCTTTAACTTCAAATTTGCTGCTTTATTTCGTGTGTAATCCACAAGAATAAAATAAGCAAATTAGACACAAACAAGTCCGTTGATTTGGGCACGTTTTACTTTCTACCAAACTCGATGATTCTGTACCAGAATCTTTGCAGACGCATGATTGCACTTCTACTGACCCAATGCCTTGGAAATAAAGCTTTATCATAAATTATGCCATAAAACCAATAGCAGTTAATTTATCTCCTCATCTAAAGGGGGTGAATCCAAAGCCAGATTTAATTCTTTGCCAAAGGAAGCATTACCCCATTAACCCTAAGCATCAAATCAATATTTTCTGAATAAACTTCTTCAATAAATTACCTTTAAAATTCCCTTTTCTAGACGATAAATCGGATTTTACTCCATTCAAACAACGCTTGATCGGTTATTTATAGACATTAAAATGTAATAATTATAAAGCTGATTTTTCACGCATAAAAGAAAGAGGAATTTAATTTATCCCTTTTGTGAAGAGCGCAACAAGAAAATTTTCATTCACAAACCTTCTAATTACGTACGTGGGCATTGTGCTATGGGGAACAATGCACTTCTTTTATAGTCTGACCTTCGATGAGCATTTGGCATGAAACCCTTTTGAGAAGGAATAAAATACTTGAGGCGGCTTCAAATATTTTTCACTCTAGTTTCCTTTAAAACTTCCATTTCAAGCTGCAAGAACAACGATTAAGAAAAACTTCACTCCCAAGACTCTTTGTATAAATCCATTTTTAAATAAAACTAATCAAAACGATTCAATTCATCATCCTGAACATGAAAATTATTAAATAAATAACTACGTTCTTTGTATGCATGTTTTTGTAACAGATTGATCATGTCCTCCGGTTGATGTATTAATGTTTACCGCGCATTTGTTTTCAGAGCATCTGCCTTGCAAATTCAGCCGCACTACGACAGATTCTAATGTGGACGAGACGACATTTTAAGATGATTAGTTTGAGGAATCGTATGGTCTATTTTTATGTACGAATATAAAATAGAAAAGTACGATTGGCTTTTATCTTTTTAGTCACGAAGTTGCCACCTTACAACTCACATCGCTTATCCGACTTTAACTTGTTCACGATAAAGGCTATTCTGCATATCAATAGTTTTTTTTTATCACAGGAACACACGATAACGTTATTAATGTCTCCATTAAAAAAGAGAAGTCTTGTTAAAAAAAAAGTTTAAATAGTGAAATATCCAGTAAAATGTGAGGCTTTTAAGAAAGAATTTTCTTGAATATTTTTATTATTGGTTTCTCCTGTTTTTAAAACTACTACATAAACGAATCTGAAGTCGTTTTTTTATTTAAAAAAAATTTTTACCACATCAAAGGACCCTTATCGAAATTTTTGGACAAAAAATTTTCGTTTTTTGAGCTGCTCTAAAGGACCCACATCTGGTGAAAAAATTGCTGTTTTTGATCTGCCCTTGATTGGGTTAGGGATGGTTTAAAATTTGAAAAAATCTCATATTTTGTATAAATTATAAGGGCATTAATCTTAGAGAATGCACGGGTGACTGAGTTGTCACAAGTTAAAGGGATTGACTCTGGATTTAGAAATTATAAAAAAAAATCTAGTAACGGTACGATCTCGTTGCGGTTAACATGTGCACATGTCGCGCCCGCTCAGGATATAGCTGTACACATTTTTTTTAATGCGGCCTCGTTAATTTTTCCGTCGATAAAATACTATAGATAGCCTTTCGATTCTTTCAGCGATAACATATCAAGTTTTAATAAAAAAAAATAAATAACTGCACTTTTCCTTTTGTGGAACGAACGCTGTATTATGCAAATACGAGTGTTTACAGAGAACAATTAAAATTCCATATTTGTTTTGATTTAAAAACCATCTGCCATTTTACCGTTTGATTGCGGAAGTCTCAAGCACTTCCGCTATTAGTGTTTATGCAAAGAGCCGGTAGTCACGGCTTAGGTTCGTTGAACTGAAGCAGATGATGCAGTAAAACAGATCAGCGAATGAGCGTTTAAAATATGTAACTTTTCAAGTGAGAGTTTGCCAACTTCCGAATCTAATAAATGACGTTTTCTTGAGTTCCAATTATCTGGATTTGTCACTAACATTTTGTAAATTCATATTCAGGGAGTAATTTCGACTTTGCTATTATTAGATTTTATCGTAAGAGTGGAGTACTGTTCGGTGTATCGGGTTTCCGTGAAGGTCGCTTTTGCACTGAGGAAACAAGTGATAAGGTTTCCGAAACATTAACTCCGAAGCATATACATAATCTTGTTAGGACAAAATGGTAATGGAGTAGCGTTATTTATACACCATCCCTATTTTCCAAATCGAAACATCTAAGGTTACCTCGTATATTGTCCTATGAACATCACAACACCCCATAGGTCGGGTCTTTAGATAATTAGAGTTTTTCGTTAAGAAGTTATTTGATGAGGCGTGCGGTTGGCAAAGGGGTCGAGAGGTTCTGAGGCAATTAGGACGTTTGATAACAAGATAAAGGAATGCGGGAAGCCTCGCTCGCGATCGCCCATTGTCTTGTAAACTTGTCATGACGACGTTTTAACTGGTATTCCTCTCGGTCTTTATCCCCACCGACGACGACAAGTGAAACCCCTCTCACAAAATTATTCGATGACAACCTCCGACGTCTCAATTTGACAAGAATCCAGCCATTTTTATACACGTCTGAATAATAGAAAGTTCTCAATTTTTATTCGACAGCGTTGCAAATACCTTAAAAAGTAGCAAAGGGCACGTTTTGCGTGTTCGACAACCCGATTTTTGAAAGGAACATAATAATAGTAAGTAGAAAGTACACGTTTTGTAACGCATAGAGCAAGCAATCATTCATGAAATTCAACACTCGATGACTCATTAAAGATGTTGACTTAAGTGAAAATTTTATAGGAAGATAATTTCGGTTTTCTCCCCAATCCCTACAATTAAGCAAAAAAAGTTTAAATTTTCCAATCTAAAGAACAAGTAATTTCTTTCAAGTGCAATAAAATTACTTTTAAACTTCCTGAGTAATTAATTCTTCGGAAGGGAGTAAAAAAAAGTTTTAAAAGAACCAGAGATGGACCTGGAAAGAGTTTGATCGTTTGGGAACGACCTAGAAAAAAAGAGGGGGCGAAAAAAAGTTTAAGGAAAAATTTTTGCACTTTTTATGAACATAAGAATTCGTGAGTCCAATACTGCAACAAATTGAGAATGCAATGCTTCAGACATTCACTCTTCAATCAAACTATGGGATCAAAACATGAAATTGTATTCAGTTTTATTAAATAGATGGTAAAACACGAGTTTAAATTGAGCCAAACTCGGTTATAGACTGCGGTTCGTGGGTGTCGATCTGTGAATAGCGAAGCTAAACAATCATGACAAGTTCAGCATTCGAGTTTGAAAACCACATAATAATTACATCCAATATTATTAAAACCGCCAAACTGTGGCTTTTTCTCGACCGAGAACTCATTAATTAAAATATAACCCATGCAGTTTATAAAAAATGACTTTATCGACTCGGTCGAAATTAAACTTCTTTTCAAACGTATCACAAAAGGGGAGAACAAAGTTTTCTTCCCGAGGGAAATCTGAGCAAGAACCATTTAATTGCATCAAAGGATGTGATCCGAGTAACTTAGTGTGAGTCCCCATGTAGATTTTTAGCGATTAATTTGTAAGGAATGTATGAATCACGAAGTCCTAACGAGCGTTCTAAAATGGTATGCGAATGACAGGTCCTTGAAGCTTATCTTCGTCGGCCCTCATTTTAAGCCAAGGAATGGATTTCAAAAGAGAGAAGGAAAAAAAATCATCAGCAGAGAAGAGGGGAGGAAAAGAGGTCTGTTTAAAATGTTAGGAAAGGTTATTCGGTCCAAAGCTATTTTAGTGCGGAAATGTCATTAGTCGTTAGGAGTGTCCTTGCTCCATCACTCTTCTCCCAAAAGGAGCACTTTCGGCCACCTTCTTGAGAAACCTTATAATGGAGCTTAAATTGCGACGAAACTCGTTAAATTGTTAAATTGCACCTTTTTTTAAAGCGGAATTTTTTTTTTTGGAATATCTAAAGTTGGTAGGTTTATGTGTTTAAAATGCAGTGTTTACACTTAAGAGGCCTTGGCTCAAGCAAATAAAAATCGTTTGGACGTGCATGTATTTTAGGGAGCTGTGAGCGTAACATAGTCAAGGACGAGATTTCTTGCCGGTCTCTATTTAAAAAAGACGAAGGCCGGATTTGCGCACTTAACTTTTTTCGGGAGTGGTGTTCCAGATAAACAAAGGGTCCCTTTTTTTCAAATCTTAATATAGCGCAAAAAGATTTTTATGATTTTTCTATTTTACTGCCAGTAAAAGAGAGGTAAATTTTCGTTTTAGATTCTGGGTCGTATTCTTAGCGAATGGATCTCGAAAGGCGAGGACTGACATCAAAACGCTCGAAGCAAAAAGGTGGGTAATCATCGCTCAGACAATGTCCTCGTAAATTCTTTAGTTCGGACCCAACTGAGTGGGGCAACTTCGGTCTAAATCTTAAAATCGACTTTATCCTCACGAAAAATGCTTTCACTCCTTGAATCAAGATACCTTTTTGTTGCCTTACAACATTTTGTAAGAGACTTAAGGAATAACGTTCAAACAAAAATAAAAAAGGGAAATGACAAGGAGGATACTATTTGCATTAATGAGGAAGCTGTAAATTACGTGATGCTTTCAAAAATTAAGTAAACAGACCTTTAATTAGGTAAAAATGATTGAGGAATCACCACGTGGGTAAATCGTCCTTGGCTTTTTTACGCAAGCCATTTTGCCTTTCAGGAAAAAATGATAATAAACACGATAAGGCCGGTGAAAACATTATTCAGTCTTTAATTTTTTAGCGAATTTTTTGGGCAAGGAAATCAAAACATTCACTTTACCGACACTGACAACAAAAAATTTCCCCACCAACAAAAACTACAACAAAATTAAATTTTAACTCTTTTGCAAATTTTATGTATTTTCCTTTTATGGGTTTGTGGCAAAAAACAAAGCTAAGCAAAAATTTCATGAATTTTGAACCACTAAAATTTTCGCAAAAATTTAATTTTGACTATTTTTTGTCTTTTTTTCAGTTTTAAGGGTGCGAAAAATTTTGTGTACCTGTTGGCATGGGTTATCCTCTTAGGGTCCCTTTTCCCGACGAGTGAAGATGTCACGTTATGATGCATACACTTATTTCAAATCACTAAATCACTTAAAAAACACATTTCACTCACGAAAACGCCTTCCACCTTTCATTATAAAAAGCCGACGGTCGACTGGTTGTTTCATTCCACGATTCCCGCCTCGCAGAAAGAGTAAACCGCACGAGAGAGCCACATATCGAATCCCCTTCTCTTTCTTTTTTAGCCTTTTTCTCTTTTAAACTTTCCAAGAATTTTCAAAAGAAGTGACGATCGTATCTTCACTAAATTCAATGGGGTTTTACATACACCCCAAAAATGAGCAAAGAGTATCTCCATTGTCTATTCTGTGGTTTCAATCTACATGTGATGAAGATGATGCTGTGTGTCCCAAATCCCGTCCTCTCTTATTAGAACAAATGTGTATATATGTATGTACATACTATTTTTAGCCTTTTTCT
Organism: Orius laevigatus; assembly: GCA_018703685.1. Lineage (NCBI taxonomy): Eukaryota > Metazoa > Arthropoda > Insecta > Hemiptera > Anthocoridae > Orius > Orius laevigatus. The sequence goes on from JAGWEN010000031.1 coordinate 58,337, forward strand.
CTTTTAAACTTCCTCTTTTAAACGTTCCTCAGTATTAAGAAAATATGATCCGGCTTTGTCAATGATGATGCGAAATTTGCAGGTGGGTAGGTATCTACTACTGATTTTAAGGGGACCGTAACATTTCCGGATTGATTTTTTTTATTTTTTTTATACTCTTACATCATAATTCTGAATCCAACGGTTATAGATTTTGTGAGGGTTTTGAGACTGGATGTGGTATTTTTGACAAATCAAATCATACATCTGATTTTCACACCCGTTCTAGGACAAAACTTACGTTGCTCCTTATTTATTATAAAACAACAAACGACCCTATACAGCTACCTACTCTACTTTTTTTAGTTTTTCCAAGTCCCGTGTTTATTCGTTTCCATTAGATTGTTATAATGATACCTAATCCTTTAATCCTAATCCTCTGGCATAAGAATCCGCTCGAATAGTGTCACAGAAAAAATTTCACCTGCAAAACACAAAGAGGAATAAACTATGAAATAAAGTCAATCTAAATTAATACTATTATATTATAACATCTACACAAAAATGATTAACAATAAAATTTGAAACTCCCTCGCACCGATAAGACAATCCCTCGCCGATTCAAATTCGTCATCGAGGGATCAAACCTAGCTGTCGAGAACCGCAGAGCTATGATTCCGGCCATTACACTGCAGTATTTTGAAGTTATCTCCACATCTAAAACTTTGCCAGTATCCCACTTATAGCCTAAAATGCCAGTGCATCGAAGCGCAGCCAGGTCTCTTAGCCTCATTTGCTTTACGCGTCCACAGCAGCTTGGTACATGGATTGATGGCCACTTGCGTAGATGCCTTCATGACTACTCATTGCAAGTCGTTGAATCTTGAGAGGAAGTGGCAAGTTCAGCGACGCAGTTGGCTGATTGAAAAGCCCAAATCAGCTTTAGGGCATTATAGTTTTGTTTGCTTCTAAAAAGAAAAAGAGAAATATTTACGAATTGCTACCATATACTATGAGCTTACCATCATTCCGTGAGTGACTTTAGCTGGATTCCTCATTTCATCCGAAATCCCTGATCTTTTTGCAGTTTCAATGTAATGGACCCATCACAAGTCTTGCATTTGGTAGATCTTTGCAAAATTGAACTCAGCAGGTCTAATTTTACCAAATCTAAGTCATTACAGGACGAATCTTACTGTAGTAGAGTGAAAAGATACGCAGACAGTTTCTGTAACTTGTGGATGAAGGAATCGAACGAGCTACCGATGTTAGCCGATGAAACGGCTAACCGTGGTGGTAGTTTGCCCAAGAGGCTGTAAATAATACATAAATAAATATACATAGGCGAGAGAATGCAGAATAGAAATTATAAATACTTACTTGTTGTCCTCAGAAGTGCTGCGATTCGCTCTCGGGTTCGCCTCTTTGACAAGTTTGATTGATTTTTTTTTGAAATTCTATTACTTTGACGAGGCATTTTCAAAAAATAATTATTCCAGGCAGCACTTAGAATAAAACCATTTTATGATTAAAAATTTGAAATCGCTGAACAATCACACAGATAGCACTTCTGTCTTCAAGGATTGGAAAATAGCGTCGCCGATCGTCCCAAAAACTTATAAGTTTATACCTCAGAGGCAATCACGAGGTGCTAGGTACCTAACGTTAAATTTCCGTTATTTTTAATATTCTCTGTTTTCCGGGCTTTAGAGGGATAGTTTAGAGTGAAAATCGATTCCAATAGTGAAAAAAGTCGATGGAGAAACAGTGTAGGTACACACACTTCCGGGCCCGTTTAGTTTTTCGCCTCTCCTGAAAAATACCGTTTCTAGATACAAGGTACATTTTTCTCGAGGATCTACTCACCAATCAGTTCAAAATTTTTTTAATACTCATTAATAGTAAATTCCTACAAAGACGCTATTTAACGGTTGTACAAATATTTAGTAGAAAAAATCTTTAAAAAATACAAACGGGATTAACAAAACGGGGAATTTTTTCTCAAAATTGAAGTCGCTCTAAAAATGTTTAAAATTCAAATTTCAAAAACTGCGTCTCGCGAAGTATAGATAAACTATTCAAGAATACCATTTCAAGTGCATTCGCGATTAACGGTTCAAGAGGAAATGGTACTTAAGTGACTCTAAAATTCCCTAAGGGATTAGAGACTTTTTGGGAATCTGTCACGGTCCCCTTAAAAGATTTTTGACTCTGAAAGGAGATCCCATTGAGATGAGATCTCTGCTTTTCAGTCGTAAATTTTCATTTTCGCTGCTTCCAGGACGACAGATTCTTCTAGAAATTTTTGAAACCTTTACCTGTAGTTAATCATAAATATTTTTATTTTAAAATTAGAGAAATAATTAATGTAATTTTAATAGGCAGATAGTTTGATTGAAAAAGGAAGTACATACAGGTACAGAAATAACATTTTTTTTTTTTTTTTTTTTTTTTAGGGGCACCCTAGGGCCCTAAAATTTGTTGAGTAGGTTTCTTTTTAGATATAAAAGACCGTAAAAAATTATAGGTAGAGCGAAAACTCGTCTGGGGCCACTGATGCCAGTTTGGGCGATAAGTTGCGGGTTGGACTACGTATCTTCTCGGTCCAGTACTGCCAGAGTGGGACAAATTGGACTACCTACATTAGCTATACGGCCCTGTGTGGTTCAAGATTGTGCGATTTACTTTAACTTACTGGAAACGTTAATTCAACAATATGTACGTCTTATATAACTGCAATGGCCCCTGACTTTAAAAATACAAATTTTTGTAGAAAAGCCATTTTTCATTCTAAAACTCCCAAATATTTAAGTATGTATTTTAAAATATAATTTTTTACCAAAAACACACAATATTTACGTGGAAAAGTCATTGTAAAAGCCAATTTTCTTTAAAACACTTCAAAATTTTACGGAAAGCAATTTTCTGTCGATTAAGATTAATTTTTCTTATTCCTCTTCTTATATTTTTCTATAACTCAAAAAAATTTTCTTGTTGCCTAAATATTATTTTCTTTTCCAAAACACCATAAATTGTTTTCTGCCTAAGATTTAAAAATTTTCTTTAAACCAATTCTGCCAAAAACCACCAAAAAATTTGGGATAACAAGCTAATTTTATTTTAATTTAAGAAGTTGATGCCCCTCCGCAATTCCTGTTAAACCGAGATTACTTTTAAGTTGGCCATCCTGTTCAATAAAGGTTTTGTTTCGCTAAGGTTAACTCGCTTCGCTTGTCGCCAATTGACTTCTTTTGAAAATCATTTTGAATTGTTTTTCTGTCAAATATCAATCTTGAACAATGGCAGACGAAGATTTCGATGCTGACGAGTACGATGCACAATATTTTCTTTGATTTTACCGTTAAATGTTTTGATTTTTTGTAGTGTCGGAGAAGATTTCGATGAGGTCGAGGACGACGCGGACTTGGAAGACATTGACCAGCAGGAAGTAAGTTTTCATTATAGTTTGCCATCAACGATGCGATATCCAAGCATAGTATACAAACCAAAGGTTTATAGAACAAAGATCTCTTAGGGACATATGCAGTCCTTGGGACATATGCAGAAAGGTTGAACGAAAAGTTGAAACTTCTTCTGTAACGCCTGCTTAATAAAACCCACTACAGGCTAGTAGTTAGCTACTAAATATACATGATCTAGCACACATCATTCCTTGGCCCTCAAAAAAAGAAATTTTAATTGTCACCTTGATGAGTACATCATACTCCATTCCATGGTGTTTGACTCTTGCAATGCGGCACGATTTCGTGACTAAGGACATCTATTATTTGTTCGAGTTTTTTAATTTCTATATTCTGACAGTTTCAAAGTCTCTTCCACTATTTTTTCCTTGATTAATTAATATTCGCATCTTTTTGAAGCTGTTCCAGAATAGTGGAAGTTATGGGTGTTATGAACGCTAGATCATTTTCATGACTGAACGTTAAACCCATTCAGTGGCTAAGCCAATTTTACAAGTTTCATGCCCTAGGCGTAAAAACTCCTTTTCACTGTTCCTTTTTTAAATATCTAATTCGGTTTCATTGAATTTTTTTAAGGATGAAGGTGAGAACATCGAACTCTTAAATGCAGGAGATGCAAGAGCGAGCGGAGTTCAAAAAGCGAATCGCATCACCACCAAATACATGACAAAGTAAACTTAAATAAAAATATTTCATATTATTATAATTTTTTATATTTTTAAGTACAAAAATATTTATAAATAAAAATATATTATCAGGTATGAAAGAGCAAGAGTGCTTGGGACGAGAGCTCTGCAGATCGCAATGTGTGCTCCAATCATGGTTGAACTCGGCGGGGACACCGACCCTCTCGAAATCGCCAAAAAAGAGCTTAAACAAAGAAAAATTCCAATCATTATCCGAAGGTATGTCCATAACGTAGTTCAACAGCATGATTTTGCTTATCTGTTTCTAATACTTTTAACGTCTTTTTAATAGCCTTGAGAATAAAACAAGATATTTAACAAATTGAATAGTCCTAGCTTACTGGTGTGGTTGTATGTATAGCATGCTTTAGCTTCGAAATTTGTTCCACACCTCAGTTTTTAAAATGATCCCATTTTTTTAGATACTTGCCAGACAACAGTTTTGAGGACTGGGGGATTGATGAGCTCATCGTCACCGACCGATAAAATACTTTCTAAATTTTTTTTTTTAAACCATTTTTTATTAAATTTGTAAATATATCTATGTAATCACTTAGAATTTTTCTTGTACTCCTTTTCCAAATTTCTTCTAGTTTTGAATAATTAAAAATTTTAACAATTCTTAGGTACCTTCTAAGGTGGCAAAAAAAAAAAGTTTGAGCCTACAGTTTCAACCAGAGTAGGGCGTAATTGAATTGATAATTGAATTACAATGTAATTGAATTACATTGTAATCGAATTACTTTTATAGTAAGTAATTGAATTGCATTGTAATTAAATTACTTTTTATAGTAAGTAATTGAATTACATTGTAATTCGATTACATGTAATTTGTAATTAGATTACATTTTCAATTACAAATTACAAAAAATATCTATTTTCACTAAATTAAAAAAAAATGAAAAACGACCCTTTAGAATTCATTTTCAAAGTAAAAGACATTCTAGATGGCATAATACTCCTAAAAAGACACTCTAGAATCCTTCATCATTGAAAAAAATCCGCTAAAAGACCCTCTAGAATTCATTTTCAAACTAAAAGGCATTCTAGGTGCCATTATAATCCTGAAATGACACTCTGGGTTTATTTATGAACGATAAATGACCCTCTAGAATCCTTCATCATCAAAAAACGACACTCTAGACTTCATCACCACAGAAAAAGATACTCTAGGGGGTCTAAGAGTCCTTTATCATAAAAAAACGACATTTTTGTTGCCGGCCATTACATTTTTGTGATCGAATTAAATTTCTTGTAATTGAATTACTTGAATGTAATTGAATTACTTGTAATTTGTAATTCAATTACTTTTTCCAATTACAAAGTAATTCAATTACTTCAAAGTAATTTGTAATTCATTGACATTTTGCCCTACTCTGGTCTCAACTTCTTCTAGGAGCCCATTGTTTTGTGAAACTGTCAAACTTTTGGTGATAGCTTAAAAATGGTCTACTGGGTCCAGGAAACAGATTGAGGTCTTGGTAGGTATACATAATAATATTTTATCATACATATGTTTAAAGTATTTGATTTATGTTCTTAAAAAAGTTTGTAGTGTTTTATTTTGTAAATGGGTAACTTTTTGGAAAAGCCGATAACGGAAAAGAGGAACTTTATTGGTGAAGGGAACAATCTACGATATGGCGTCGGGTCGATGCAAGGTTGGAGGACGGAAATGGAGGACGCACATATCGCTCGCATAGGACTTGGCGAAGGATACGAAAGCTGGTCTTTCTTCGGCGTATTCGACGGTCATGGCGGAGCCGCAGTCGCCGCTTTATGCGCTGAACACCTTCTCGACTTCATTATGAAAGCTCCGGAGTTCTCGGAAGGCAAAATCCGCGAGGCGATGATCACCGGATTCATGAACATGGACGCGTTTCTGTATAAAAAGCCGGAGTTTGCGAGCGGTGAAGACAAGTCGGGTTCGACGGCCGTCTGCGCTCTTATCAATCCGACTAATGTTTACATCGCGAATCTTGGAGACTCGAGAGCAATATGGTGCAAATTAGGCGACACTTGTTTTTCAACTATAGACCATAAACCGATGAATCCTCCTGAAAGAGAAAGAATACTAAGTGCTGGAGGGAATGTTGTTTTACAGCGAGTTAACGGAAGCCTTGCAGTATCGCGAGCCCTCGGTGACTTTCAGTACAAGTTGAACACGACACGCTCACCGTCAAAACAACTAGTTTCAATCGAACCTGATATTTACACCGTAAACCGTAGTGATGACGGAGACGAATTTCTATTATTAGCTTGTGATGGTATTTGGGACGTAATGCTAAATGAAGATGTCGCCGATTACCTCCGTTACATGTTATCCGTAACCGACAACTTGGAAATCGTCACGAACAGCATCATTGATACGTGTCTGTTTAAAAAAAGTCTCGATAACATGAGCGTAGTCGTGATTCTCTTCCCAAAAGCGCCGAAACCTTCTCTTCAAGCGATCAAGCAGGATGAGGCTTTAAACAGAAAGCTCACGAATATGGTTCGTAATATCGTCGGTGCTCAAAAAAACATGGATTTTAGAACCGTCGTAAGCGCTCTTGAAGAAGAAGACATTCCTGACCTTCCTCCAGGCGGAGGACTCAGTTCAAAGATGATTTTGATCCAGCAAGTCTATTTTGAGTTATGTCCTCTTGAAGCAGAGAAAGCAAGGTCCAATCTACCTGATCGTACTGATCCTCATTAAAATTTATGTACAATAACAATTTTTTTTCTTCTTTACCATATGACTTGTCAGAAATCAATAAAATGTTGAACGCCCATTTTTATCCTCATTCCTATTTTTTTCAGGTACTTACCCGATTGGAGTTACGAAGACTGGGACTGCAATGAATTGGTTTACTCCGATCGTAACTAAAACATGAAGCGCCCAATAATAAAGTTTGATAATAAATAATTTCCTTAAAGATTGCATAATTTTTTAGAAGTTTAAATATTGTTTCTTCATCTTTTAGAATCTTTTTTAGCTGTTATCATTTCATATTAGTCCATTCTACAGAGCAGTTTGAAGGGCCCTATCCTGAAAAAAATGGTACATTTGGGAACCAATAAAATGTTTTTGAAGAGAGCCAATAAATGCTTTCCCTGCACAACTTTTAGAAGCCGAAAATCCTTGACTTTTTTCACTTTTCTGCATTTAAATCGAAAACAGGGCTATGGGTTAGCGACATTGATACACCGGTTCGCATTAGAACACCAAGTTATGCAATGTTGGCTTGGGTTAGAATGTGAATGGGCTCCTGTTCTACCCAAGTCCTGTACACTCTCTTTGTACGGGCTCCCCTTTAGGTATTGTTAAGGGCGCCATGGCATTATGGCGAAAGCCCCCGCCTGAGTCCTCCCCCCTCTCGGGACAACCTTAAGGTTATCGAGTAATAAAAAATAACATAACCAATAGTGCGAGTTTCTCAAACTATTAGTTCATGTTATTCATTAAAATAAAATAAAAATTGAAAACGGGACATATTTTGCTAAAAACACTTTAGTAGTAATTTAAAAAAAAAAGGCAAAATTCTGGGTCGAAAATCGAACCAATTCAGCAAATTAAGAGAGGTTCAGGCAATAGAAGTCGAAAATTGGCGTCCACCTTATATGAAATGCACAATTGTATTTAATTGTTTAGGACCATTAGGTACATAGTTCTAAATTTAATTTTCGTCACCCCAAACGTGATTCGTCCTCCATCATGAAAAACGGTTCCAAATCGACACGTTTTGACCTCTAGCTCCAAAGCTATAGGTTCTGGGCAAGGATACTAAAAACCTGGGTTTTTAGCACAGAGGAGACAATTTGTCTACTCTGTGGTTTTTAGTATCCTTGAGTCACAGAGTAATATATATCCTACGTCCAGAGAGGTAACTCCATCGATGTATATAAGTTACCGAAGTTGTATATAAGTTAGTTATATACATCGATGGGTAACTCCTTTAGAAAACCCGGGGACCACCGACCATCTTCAGCGCACTCTTCAGGTTTTCTAGACATTGAAAGAGCGGGAAATTCAAATATTGAAAAGTTTAGGGTACATAGTACGAAATTAAGGTATTTTATTACTTTTATCGGATTTTTAATATTTCATTAATTAAATATTCTTTTTTTTTTTGTTATTATTTTATTTTATTTATTAATAATGGTGGTAAAGAGAAAAAAAAATTGAGTGAAAGATTTATTGTTTCAAAATTTCATAATACATACGTACGTATTCACAGTAATTTCACAAGCTTTTATTGCTATTTTTATTGCCTACTTGAAATTATCACAGCATATATTATCATTAATATTAGTGCATACATTAATCACAGAATAAATTTTCATTAATACACATTGTTCACAGCATATATTTTTTTCATCAATATACATAAGTGTACACACACATTATTATTCTTAAAATAAAAATTTACATAAAGATCCTGAAAAAAACAAAAAACAAAACAAAACAAAACAAAACTAATAAAATTTCACATGAAAAACGAAAGATTGAGATAAGTATTGAAAACGATAGATTCTTGGAGAAACGATTTGAGCAAAATTTACAAATGCAATCAAAAAAATTATCATAAAATTTACGTTAAAACAAAAAATTTATTCCAATTTCAACTGGAATTTATCGTTTCATTACCTCAATAAAATACAAACAAAAGTTAACAAAGAAAATAAAAATTTACATAAAGATCCTGAAAAAAAAAAAACAAAACAAAACAAATAAAATTTCACATGAAAAACGAAAGATTGAGATATTGAAAACGATAGATTCTTGGAGAAATGATTTGAGCAAAATTTACAAATGCAATCAAAAAAATTATCATAAAATTTACGTTAAAACAAAAAATTTATTCAAATTTCACCCTTTGAAACATTTTCTTTTTATTTTGGGAGGGCTATTCACAAAACCGTTTTGATACCTACCCTCCGATCAAATTTAGCCATGATCGAGCAACAGGTTTGAGGCTTGGGCTTCACTCGTTTTCAATGCTCATAATTTCCCTCCAAATTAGGGATTTGAGGTTCAAATCTAACACCAATACTTTTCTTCGAATTCCAGTTTCTTTTCTATAATTAGACCGAGCTTAGTTTATCCCCCACTATAAACTTGCACAAAGCGCATGCTTTCGCAATATACGTCGCGTCATTTTCCTGGGTATTGATCAGAAAAACCTTGAGTACTGACCTAGGTACTGGCTAGTAACAAACGTTTTATTCAATTTAATAAATAAAAAAAAACCTCTGCAAACCTCAATAAACAACGCCATATTTACGAATTCCGTAATATTTTGGTAAGTAAAAACGCCTTAAAAGACCTGGCAAAGACGTGCTTAACTTTGCTATAATTCAGGTACATATTCACAATTCGAATAAATTTCATCCAATGCTTAGGCAATCCAATTGGCTAATGCCTAATAAAAAATTTTTTAAAAAATGTGTCCAACCACTGGCTCCGCTTGGTTGGTATGAAAGTATTGGTCCTGGAGCTTGCCCAGAGACAAGAACTTTCTCAAAGGTCTACAGATTTCGGGAGATCCATAAATTTCGGGGGAAATGAATCCTTTTTTTCTAACATAACTTGAATTTGGTGATAATTCTCCAAAAAAGGGACTAATTTCACTCAAACACATTATAATTACCTCATTAGTTAATTATTTAATTAATTTTTGAGAATTTTTTTTGCTATCATAACTTGAATTTGGTGATAATTTTATGAAAATGGGACTAATTTCACTCAAACTCAATAGAATTACCTAATTAGTTAATTAATTAATTTTTGAAAAAAAAAATTTTTTTTTTTCAATCATAACTTGAATTTGGTGATAATTTTATGAAAATGGGACTAATTTCACTCAAACTCAATATAATTACCTAATTAGTTAATTAATTAGGTAATTAATTATTTTTTGAAAAAAAAATTTTTTTTTGCAATCATAACTTGAATTTGGCGATAATTTTATGAAAATGGGAAAATTAAGTTAATTAGTCATAATTACCTAATTACATAATTAATTACCTAATTACATAATTAATTACCTATTTAGTTAATGAAATTTAATCGGGATCACGTGAAGATTATTTGGTTAAAATTTGGTGAAGATCGGACCGGTAGAAAGCCCGTAGCACATTTTTGCAAACTTTAGACAGACATATCTCCGCCATTTTGTCAAATTTCAAAAATCGCTCTCGTCACTTTCAAGATAACTACGAAAGGAAGATTGTGTGAAAATTTCGTGAAAATCGGATGAAAATTGTGGCCGTGAAGTGTTCCGGAAAAAAAAGGCGACGGCCGGCACCACAGACAAAGTCATGTCCGGCAAAGATCAAAAGTCAGTTTGACCCTAGGGGGTCTGGAAGACCCTTCCCCAAAAACCCGAATCCGACGGTAATACAATAACTTCTCTTTGAGAAAGTTAAAATCGATATTCGTACACGCCCCATTGACTAGTGCCTACTTGTAAAACGTCTGGAGCTTTTCGAACGAATGGCCCGATTCTCAAATAAATTTAGTCTGATAAAGACCTCGACACCCCTCCTTGACCTATTTCAGATACAGTGTGTTTACTCAGGGGGGTGTGGCATGAGGACTCCTGTAAACGTTGAAGCAAAAGTATTAAAAAAAGAAGAAAAAAACCGTGTGTTCAAAGTACTACCAACTTCCTTTTTAGGCATTTCGTCTTTTTATTTGATTTTAGGTACCAAGAATCTGAGTTATTGCATTGTTTGCCGGCTTCATTCCTTAAAATATAAAATTATTTCCTTCTAATTTTATTTTCATTTAATAACAGAAGACGGTTTTATCACTCAGAGGAGCTTATTTTTCGCCATGCCATTCTACGCTGTAGCGGCCGGTAGAACTGTCGGGGTGTACAACACATGGAAAGAATGTGAGGAACAAGTTAAAGGATTTCGAAACCCTAATTATAAGAAGTTCGAGACAATGGTTGAAGCTGAGGAATACATTGAGCGCTTTTCCACGATGCTGCTTAGAGGGCAAAACATGGAAGGTGAGGTAGTACCTCCAGACGGTTCTGAATGGGTTGAAGTTTACGTCGACGGTTCTTGCTTTAATAATGGCCGTCCTAATGCGCAAGCTGGAATCGGCGTTTGGTTCGGCCCAGAAGACGAGCTTAACGTATCAGAACCGGTAGAAGGACCGAAAGCGACGAACAACGTCGCAGAAATCCAAGCAGTAACAAAGGCGATCAAGCAGGCAAAATTAAAAGAGATCGAGAATTTAATTATTTACACACAATCTGAATACGTAATTAACATTGTCTTTAAATGGTATGAAAAATGGGCACAAAACAATTGGCAGCGTCTCACTGAAGAACAAGAGGAAATAAAAAATTTGAAAGATATCCATAATCTAAAGAGAGAAATAGGGACATTTCGTTTTATCAAGTTGAAGCATCTTTCTTGTTCATCGAAGGAAGATTTCAATATAAAAGCCAAAGAACTAGCCCAGAATGGCGCTCGTAAATATGAACCTCATGCACCCCCTCCTGTAAAAGAAGAATAGTAAACAAAAACTAAAGGTTTCCAGTTCAGGTGGTACGGATATTTTTATATATATATATATTTTTTTAAATATTTTTTGTTTAGTTTTTATATGCATGGAAGACAAAACTGTTTAATAGTATGTTTTATACAATAGTATATTTAAATGAGACATAATAAATTATGTAATCGTAACAAAATTGGGTACCACCAAGAGAGAGAGGGAAGAAGAAGAGGAATTTTAACAATGATTTCATTTCAAAAATGATTAAATTTTAATTTTGAAAATGATGATTGTTTTGGAAAAGCAAAATGCGTACTTCATTTTGATGAACATGAATTGGTGTGAGAGGAGGGGTGGGCGATGTTACGTTGGACACCCTGTATGAGTGATATGAGAATATGAGATATCCGATTTATGTAGTGTCACAGATTATACTTATATACTGATACTGTCCGCACTCCACCGACGGATAGAATGCTCACCGTTTGAAAATTTTCAAAAATTTTATTTTTGGAAAGCCTTTCAATTTTGCATGACACATTATCTAAACAGTTCAAAGAACTCTCGAGGCTTCTCGTTATTTCATTAGTCAGAAGCCTGTAAAGACGCTAACATGTCGCAAGAGATTAAAAGACGCAGCTTCCAGGAAGCGGTCTCCAATGAGTCACAAGGAGTATGCACTGTACTGAAAGACCACCGGCTGGTTTGAGTTATTTCTATAATATGCATACAATTACCGGGGAATGTTTAAAGAATTTGTACATTTTTACGCCCTCATCCCAGGTTATTCACCTCGCGATCAATTTAATAAGCCCACAATGAATTTCTTTTGAAGTAGGTAATTCCGTTTCCACTCTCCCTATAACTTTTTTATCGATAATTTTTGGAATTGATTTTTTTTTCCACAACAGCGTTTAAAAGAAAAAAAAAATCCACTAAAAATTACAAACTTAAAAGTAGAACAAACTTTACTCACATTTTAATTGTTTTGTTGAGACTTTTTTTTTACATATTTCTCAAAAAGAAGAATTTTCTGTTGACACCCTTCTGTCACAAAAGCAATAAAGCGTTTTGGAAACGTCAGATGTTGAGGGTTAGTCACGCAGGGAAGTTTCTACCCCAAAAGACCCCTTTGCCTCTTTCTTGGCGAAGACTTGTTTTTTACTTTGACTTTAAAATAGTTTGTTTTTCCAACTGCATAATGCCAACATGCCTAGTAGCATTAATGAGACAGAACTCATTAATTAGATCAAGGCCGTGTGTAAACAGAAAATTCAACTGCAAGTCAAGAATAGCTCGTTTCTTTGTTCGAAGGGTCAATTTTGAACTAATTTTTTTCAATTTTTATTATTGGCTCGTATATTTTCTGTGACAGGGAGTCCTTGATGTGCGATCCCAAAAGCCGTAAATCGCGCCGTTTTTATTGCGATATTGAAAAAATTGGATTTTATATAAAAGATGACGTCTTAAGGCACGTGATCTCGGCCTTTGTCGTTTGCCCTTGCATTTGAGCGGGTGAAAGGCGAAAAACTGCAACTCGCGGACTAGTCGTTTGCAGGTGTGCTTTTTTGTGCAATTCTAGGGAGGAGGGCGTTCGATTTATTGTTTGGACAACAAAGGGACGATAGAGAAAGAAAAAGCGTTTAACTTCTTTCCCATAATTAAATGACTGACGCAACGAAAGATAATGGAAACATAATAATACAAGTATAAAAAATGGTGTAGAAAAAAATTAAAGTGCACGAATGCAGAAGTATTTAAAGGTCATCCTGGTGACCGTGAAAACTTCCGTAGTTAACCGCAAGTGCATTACAAAATACGTCATATTTTGTGCTTATTTGCATCGAATTTTAGTATTAAAAAATTATTATTCTTCATAATTAAAATAAATTTAATCACGTATAGGAATGGAAATAAAGCATGTAGCCACCCTTATTTACATAAGACGTAAACGGTGTATCCGTTTATTTTGGTCTGTAGTGTGTGGTGTGGTGACTTCCTCAATATTCTACGAATTTACTTTCTAAAGTATTCATAGACGGTTATTCATAGAAAAAATATGAGTCTTCAAAGCAGCTCCCTGTGGCCAATCGATTTGAAAATTTCAAGGTTCTGTCTTATCTTTCTTAGCAAACTAGTCGATGGGTAGAAAAAGAGAAAACGTTCTCAGGATAGCCTCCAATCGGAAAAACATGGAAGCCTGGCCCTCACGAAGTCCTAAGCCTGCTCCCAACTTCGGGAGCAGGGGCGGATCGGCCGTTTTCGGCCCACCGGGCGCATCCACTAGACCGGCCTCTTCCAAATATCCCCCAAAAATTTAGTTTTTCTTCTCCTTCGGAACATATTTTAACGCTATTTTCCATCAAAAACTTTAAAATCGACTTATTAAGAGCCAATTTTTCTTTAAAAACCCTCAAAATCAAAGTTTAAAGAGCCTTTTTTCGTCAAAAACCTCAAAATCAAAGTTTTAAGATACATTTTTCGTCAGAAACCTCAAAATCAAAGTTTCAAGAGCCCATTTTTCGTCCATAAACCTCAAAATAAAAGTTTTAAAAGCCTTTTTTTCGTCGAAAATCTCAAAATCAAGGTTTTAAGAGCCAAATTTTCTTCAATACCTTAAAATTGACATTTTAAGAGCCAATTTTTCTTCGAAAACCTCAAAATCAACCTTTGTAAAGCCTAATTTGCGTCCGAAAACCTCAAAATCAAAGGTTTAAGAGCCAAATTTTCGTCAAAAACCTCGACGAAAAATTAACTCTTAAAACCACGATTTCGAAGTTTTTCGACGAAAAATTAACTCTTAAAACCTCGATTTCGAAGTTTTTCGACTAAAAATTAACTCTTAAAACCTCGATTGCCCCTCGAGTAGCCCAGGCCCCTGTGAAATGTTTCAGTACCTCGAATTTTTTACTCTTTCAGCTTTTCATCTCCCGAATTGGGAGATTGATATATTGAATACTATGCTGCAATAACATCCCTCCCCACCACCCATTTGCCCAGCATAGTGTATTACTTTCGTTTTCTAGTTTATAATTTGAAGAAGCGGAAACATAATGAACAAAGAGCGATCATCCCCCTTTTCCTTTTTTCGACCCGCAACTATCAGATTCCAGAAATCGAAACTCTTTCAACCACATGTGGGAACGTCTTCGTGAGAAAACCGGACGCCTCTTGCCGGATGTCGGGAGGGGAAAAAATGAATCGGGACTTGTAATATTCATCGTCGTAGTACAACAAAGAGGAAGAAGGAAAAAAAAAGGCTTGGCTGTCCTTTTCGTAATAGAAATAAAATTTCATATGAATCCAATTTCTTACTCCTACGAAACGCTTTTAAATTTATTTAAATGAGTTTATCATAAATTAAAATTGCGTACATACTTACTATCTGTCGAAGGCAATCTCAGCTCTATCGAATAAAATTCTATAGAATAAACTATTTTATTATCGTTGGAGACAAGTTCATTTAAATATATTTTCGCTTGTGAAAATAGAATTCAATTTATTTTGATCATTCAACTGAGTTTTTATTGTATCCGACAAGTCTAAACTTGAAAGGGAAAATTATGTTGGCATCACTGCTGATTCAGCGTTAATTAAATTAGGAGGGGTGCCCCTCCAATATTTTAAAATTTAAAGTCCCAGCACCCAGTTACAAGTTAAAACCCTCCTTAGCTTCATTTACTTTATACAAACTCCCAACAAGAAAAAATAAGGCGAAAAGGGTCATCTCTTACACGTTAAGCTGCCTAGGGTCATTCGGACCCTCCACATTCCCTATCTTACATTAAGCTACCAAGGGTCATCTTTACCCACCACCTCATAAAAATTAAGCTACTAAAGCTAATTTTTACTCTGTACTTCTTCTTTTACCTTTCACTAATATCGTGGGTTTATTTGTTTCAGTGAGGGAAAGTTCTCGAGTGCCTTCAGATGGATGTTTGTGCTACAACTGCCAAGAATTAGTCGAACTGTCAGAATGCCCGATTTGCACCGGCGGATACCAAAGAGGCGTCGCCGCCTGCGACCATTGTGGGAACGTCACTTGCTGGGGATGCGCAGCAAAACTTCCAGAATGTCCGTTTTGTCGAAAGCCGCGAACGCCTGCACGAAACACAGCTTTGGAAAGGATCTTCGAGAAACTTCAAGTCCCATGCAAATCCAGATCGGAAATAAAAAAATTCAATACGTACCAAGAAGAGCATCTATGTATCGTCAAAAGGGACTGCACGTGGAAAGGAGCTTTGGCAGATTTAGCATCGCATTTGGAAGGAGATCATGCAGTTTCTGTTCTTGTCGCTAATGGTATAACGATCGAAATCGCCGGGTTTAGAAGCAAAGTGAAAGCCAGCGAGAAAAAAGGACGCCAATATACGGTCTCTTTGGCTTGCTTCGCATCAATTTTCGTCTGCAATATAACTCTCCATAAGAAACGACTTCGCCTCCTTTTCACCGGAGCTTCCTCGCATCCAACACAAAAGTTCGGAGCTTACCTCGAAGTCGAAAGCTCATGCAGAACCATGAAAGGAATCATGCCAGTCTCTTCCCAGTGCCATAAACAAAAAGAGCTTTTCATCTCTTGCAGCAGCCTTCTCTCACCATGGCGCCAAACCGACGACATCGTCAAAATATCCATCACCATCCGCCCAATTAGTTGATACTCAAACAAACTGAACTTTCTAGTCAGAATCTTCTCTGTTACCTTCTGTGTTCTCGAATTCTTGTGATAACTTGACTTAAACTTTGCTCAAAGTTTCATATTTTTGACGTGTTTTTAAATAAAATAAATAATTTTTTTATATTCGTATTCTATATCCTTAAAAAACCAAAAATTTCATATAAATTTGATTTTATTTAAACAAGTACAAAGTTTACACCAATTTACAAAATGCTTAAAATTAATATAAATAAGGGTGAATCACATACTTTCTCACATTTTATATAAAATTCTTAATCCTATTTGTGCGATGACAAGTGTAGCCCTAATACAAACGTTCGATAAGAAAAAGAGTTGGAAAGACTCGATTATTTAAAAAAGTTGTTCTAATCAAGTGCTTTTGAGATGTGGAAAATTACAAGGCACGCATTTAAGTTTAAATACGATATTTAAGCCTTTGATCGAACTGAAGTGTACAAAAATAAGTAGTTCCGTCCTCTTAGAGCTAAGGACGGTGTCATTCTGTTAAAGAATCGTCGATGGTTACTACACCTTAATACTAGATATTGGTACTCGATACAGGCACTCTAACATCGACACAACTTTCAGTTCTTAAGCATCTCTTTAGAAAATAAAGACATTAGGAAGCATTTCTATCATTATAAAGTGAGTATTTTGTATTGTCGCTAATCAAGATTTGTTGACAACCTTTTCTTTTAAAGCGATTGTCAAAAATATCGGGCTAAAAAACAATACCCAGAAATCTTTTTGGTCAAGCATTAGAAATATTGCAAAAATTCGTAATAAAAATATGAAGTTAAAGATCAGTCGCAGGTGTTTTAGGTCAAATGGACACTAAGGAAATTTAAGGTTTCTTCGTGCATCTAATCTATTCAAAATACATTCCGTTTATAAGCAAATTAACAGCTAATGGGATTTAACACACAATAATTGAAGGAATTTTCAAAATAAAGGCCAGCTCATGTTAGGTGTCTTTTGAGACATTTTCAATTTTAGGCAGAAGGCAGCATGAAAAATTTGATGCAGTACAAAGGAAGGCAAGAACTGTCAAGGTCGTTTGTCGGTCAATTTGGGTACTCAATACCCTTAGTTGCCAGATTGGGCTATTTATTGCCAATAGGGATACTTTACACAGTTTGAAGTTCACATTAGGAGATTTATAGCAAATTGGGCTACTTCAAACAGATTGTTGCAGTTTAACTATTTTACACAGCCCGTAGTTTGCCAGATTGGGCGATTTATTGTAAATTGGGCAATTTTAGTGTAGCTTTATTGGATAATTTATCGCAAATTGGGCTACTTTACACAGTCCGAAATCGTCTGATTGGCCATTTTGTCTCAGTTTACAGAGCTAGTGAGAGTTTACAGGGTTAGGAGAACTACAACAACAAAATTCTGTTTAAGTTGTAGGAAAATTCGTCTCATATCTTTGGGTTAGCGTCACAAAATTGCCCCAAAGTGGGATGGCCCTTAAAAAACTAAACTATAAAAAGAAAAACAAAATTGAAATCAAGGGCAACCAGGCACCAACTGGGCAACAAAAACAGAAGAAATGGATCTTATACATAAGTAATTTACAATGGATTTTTGTGCCCTTGAAATTAAGGATAACAACAAAGGAAGGAGCCCTTTTCTCTTTAAGAGAAAATAGTACAACGCTTAGAAAATTACAAAACATGGGGAATCCAATGTGGATTTTAAATACAAAAAAAAATATTTACAGTATTCACAAAAGTTTTCACTTTGACGACTCAGATCGACAATATTGTTTTTAACACGTCCCTTATGATCAATGGGAATTGAAAGTAGGGACATACCGATGCTACCTTTTATGCGGCCAGTAAGACCTGATAAGGGTGTTGACTTCTGCCATTAGATGTCATTGAGATTTCATCGAAACTAGCTTCCGACCTCTAGCTCTCGCTTCCTGTCGAGTGTTGGTGTACTCGAACCAAAGAACATTTGGTATCAATGTTGTATCTCGCAGCAAAAGTAACTCCGATATTTTCCTTTAAAAAACCATTATTTTAAATAAGAAAACAACAAAAAACATACCAAGAGACGACTACTGGGAAATAAGGTGTAAATACTAGATAGGTTAATGCAAACCATATTGTTCCAAATATACTCCCAATAATTGCTCCACACAAAACTTGCTTTATGCTGTGATACTGGAGGTAAACTCTGAAATTTTGATAAAATGGAAGAAAATGCAATGAACGAACAAGTACCTGCTCACGCAAACAATGATTGCTAATAAAACACAGCCGAGGACAATCACAGCTTTCCAGACTGTTTCTAATGTCGTATTGTTGTTCATGTGATGCAACCTAAAATAAATTAGAAATTTCCTTTTTTGTTAAAAACGAACCTGATAAAAACAAAATAAATAACGTAGGTGGCGAAAAACCAAGAAAATTGCGAGTGGGCAGAAGGCATCCCATAATCTGCTTGTTGCGTATTTCTAAATATTGGTCTAGGATCACAGATAATGTTTTTTAAAACTTGGTTGAGCAGTTCATTCAATATTGTTCCAATGAAGAATACGATCTGAAAAAATCGAGCCAGTTTATATTGGAAAGGGCTTTGAATTCAGCGAATAAGAGCAGAAAGTTTGAGGAAGATTGGGTTAGACCAGGGGCAGACTAGCCCAGAAACTTAAGATATTAAAAGTGGGCCTAATAAGCATATTTTGGACGTTTATAGGGCGTTTGATGCCACGAAGACATTAAGCACCAGTGATTGGCGAACCTGCACATTTCCACAATCAGCCAACTCTTCTTGGCTGAACCTTACAAAGAAAACTGTCAACACAGCAAATTACCGTATGAAGATCTCTCCGGAACAATATCAAGGCGATAAATCCTGCTCCTATACCGCACGGCGAAAGACTTGCAATCGCCAATATCTTTCCAACAAGATCGCCTGAAAAAAATAGATGGCAGGAAATGAAAATACAAGATAACTAGATGATGAACTGAATGGAACCTATTGATCCTTAAAGTTGAGATCTCATGGAAGATAGCAACTAAAACCCTTACAACCATCACATTCAGTCATTTCTCTAATTAAATCAAGAATATTTTATCTTTCAAAGGCCCTTTTTTATTGAATACAGAGCTGTTTGAGTTTATATCAAAGGAAGCCTAGAATCCTGACTTTTGTTTGACACAAAATTTTTAATCAATTTAAAATATAAAGTTCTCTTTGGTTTCTTTCGTTTTCAAAATGTAAATAGAAACCAAGAAAAATTCTTGATGTTCTTTCTAGGAAGGAAGTAAACAAAAGTGAAGAAAGTTAACCTAGAGGATATCATCATATCAGTGACGAGCGCTGTCAACAGTTTATAAAACGCTAAATTATGTAAAATGATTTACCTTTTGGATATTCGACGAGGGTTAATTGGAAGGGAACCCATTCGACGTTGTTCAAGCCTTCGGATTCATCCGGAAGAAGTTGTTCGTCCGAGGCCATTTTTAAAACTCGCCTACTTATTCAAAATCGAGTCGGAAAACCGCCCGTGAGCCGTGAAGTTCCGACGATTCCCTCCTGGGTCCGGTTCAAAAGGACGCACGTTTATTGATAGATGACCACTTTGATTAAAATGGCAAAAACGAGACCTTTGAATTTTAATATTTTAGCCGAATGTCAGTCTAGCAAAGCGAGGACGGCGATCATGCGTTTGCCACATCACGAAGTCGAAACTCCCGTTTTTATGCCAGTTGGCACGAAGGTAATTTTCATTTTAATTTACGCGAAAAACGATAAAATTAGTTTCAAATGTTGGCAGTGTCAACCCAAGTGAATAACGTCACTCAAATTCAGCCTTCAGCCACGTGGCATGCATTGATAACGACAATAATCCTTTGTTACAGCCTTTCAGAGTGAGAATAGCTGTAGAGTCTACACAAAGGATATTGCGTTTTCTGCTCTCCCTGTGGTCCGATCCGCTTGAAATTTTCAGGGCTTCTTCTTTTCACATTAAAGAAGAACTGTGCCAAATTTTAAGCAAATCGCTTGAGAGGAGGCTGAGAAACGGATATGAGTTGAATCAATGAAATGATATGAGTTGAGTCACCACTCACTTTTCCTGTAGTAACTCCAGTCCAAAATTGGTCGAGTCGTTAAGGAAATAAAAATGGGGTTGGTTTGTTTTGTTTGTGTTGGTGGGGGTTGGGTTTTTTTGGTTTTTGTCATACCTCACCGT
Organism: Orius laevigatus; assembly: GCA_018703685.1. Lineage (NCBI taxonomy): Eukaryota > Metazoa > Arthropoda > Insecta > Hemiptera > Anthocoridae > Orius > Orius laevigatus. The sequence goes on from JAGWEN010000031.1 coordinate 78,864, forward strand.
GATTTTCGCCCCAAGTTCAATTCTAAATAATTATCAACCCTAGTTCTTTTTGTTGGGGTTTGATCTGTGTCAATGTGAATTCAGTCTGAGCAGCTCTATAACGATTTCAAATCTCTGTTTATTTAAGATGACGATTCTTAGTCCTAGAGTCAGAACGTTGTCTTCTACTTAGTCGAGATAATATATTGTCCATTTCAACCATTCTTTCGGATCGAAGAATCCGAAATTCCTTAGGCCCTAGCATGGGTCAGAACTTCGTGTTTAACCGTTATACGGCTGCGGTCAGACATTCCATACGATTCAACATTCAAATTATACATCACGAATCTTTAGGCTTAGACAAGTCCACGATTTTGAATTTGAACTGTATTAACTATGATCCTCGGCCCCTGGGACTTTCCGTCACGATTTTTAACCATCTCAAACCTTCAGGTTCCGAGAAAATCACGAAAATGCCCTTTATGCCCTAAGCGAAGTACCAGAACCGCTTTTTCGATTCAAGCCATTTTCAATAGGCTTCTACCTGGTGAAACAAAAGCTTTAAATACCAAGTCTCGTTTAATTCAAACAATCCTAGCTCGAGTTATCGCGTCGGTACATATATAAATATATAAATATATAAATAAATATATATATATATATATATCGCCAAGATTGGGAATGACCTATATTTTCGTGATCAGGAGATCGTCCTGATCACGAATATATAAGCCTCTAAGCCGAAAGCCGCCGTGAGGCCGGCCCCAATAGCCTGCTTTCCTCCGGAAATCCGCTAAAAATCAACTCTTTGAAGAATGAATTAAAAACTGCACTTTCCATCTCTTGCTGAAAGTTGATTTTGTCGAGAATGGGGGGGGGGGGGATATGGGGGCAATGATATTTGAGGCCCAAGAGTTCCTGCAGGCATGGCATCATGACTTAGCCCCTGCATTGGGTTCAGTGGCCAAATTTCAATGACTTGAACTTTTAAATGCGAGTAACTGCAGCAATTTTTGACCAATTTTGTCAATATTTATACTGTTAGAAAGCTCTTGTAAATATCAATAAAATCAGTCAAACCTTGTGGGAGTTATGGGGCTGTTCATTCATGACATCTTTATGCCCTGAAAGTGTTGGGGTTGATGATTCTCGTTATACTACTGCTGTGATTCCAGGCCTTCCTTTCACATACGGTCCATTTTAATGGACCCTTCTATTTCCTCAAGCTGATAAGTTATGTACCTATGAAGTAGATCCTTTATTAGAGACAGGGGCTCCCAGATTGCACTATGGTGAAGCCCCTCCTGTGTCCTTTTATTTTTCTTACTTAATTCTTTCTTTTCCAGGGTTCACTGAAAGGACTTCTTCCTGTTCAACTAGAAGCAATGGATTGCCAAATAATACTCGGGAACACATATCATTTAGGAACCAAGCCGGTAAAACCACTTACTGATTTAAATGCCATAACCGAACTTTTTTTAGGGCCCCGAATTGCTCATAAAAGCAGGAGGTTTACACAAATTTATTGGCTGGAATCGAGCCCTTCTCACCGATTCCGGCGGATTTCAGATGGTCTCACTTTTAAGTTTAGCAGAAATCAATGAAGATGGGGTCAACTTTAGGTCACCCTATGACGGTACATCAGGAAGACAAAACAAACAATTAATTTAATTTTAGATTCAGCTTGTCTTCTTACACCTGAGCATTCAATGGAAATTCAAAATGCGATCGGTGCCGATATTATGATGCAGCTTGACGATGTCGTCAGTGTGCTTACAACTGGTCCTAGAGTTGAAGTAGCAATGCATAGGTTTGAATAAAACATGAAATAAGGAAATAGACTAAAAAGATTTTAGAACTACAAGATGGCTAGATAGATGCTTAAAAGCTCATAAACGTCAAGATGAACAAAACATATTCCCAATTGTTCAAGGAGGTCTAGATTACGACCTGAGACGAGAAAGTGTGAAACAATTGACCCAAAGAGATGTCAATGGCTTCGCTGTTGGAGGATTGAGGTATTGAAGCTAACTTTTGGAATATCAAAATAATGATTAATTCGTAGTGGAGGTGAGGCAAAAGATGATTTTTGGCGAGTTGTCCACTTGTGTTCTGATCATTTACCAAAGGAGAAACCAAGATATTGCATGGGTGTTGGCTTCGCAGCAGATTTGGTAGTATGCGTAGCACTTGGAATTGACATGTTTGACTGTGTTTATCCCACAAGAACGGCTGTAAGTTAAAATTGTAATTTTTAAAATAATAATTGAACCTTTTTTTCTTCAGAGATTTGGCTGCGGCCTTGTTGAAACAGGCCAGATTAACCTCCGACATAGAAAATATGCAAAAGATTTCCGTCCCATACAAGACGATTGTGAGTGCACCACTTGTAAAACATACACCCGAGCTTACATCCACTCGGTTGCCACTGTAGAAACTGTTTCTTGTCACCTACTTTCTGTACATAATGTTTTTTATCAGGTAAAAATTTTTCTTGATTTTTTTTCTTTCAATAAATCTTTTTACAGCTACGATTAATGAAGACTATGAGAGAGAAAATCAAAGAAGGAAAATTTCCAGAATTTGTTAAGGATTTCATGTCAAAAATGTTTGTCGACCAAGAAGTTCCTAAATGGATCAGGGAAGCTTTAGAAGCTGTCAACATCCCTCTATAAGGTTGTTCCTAATTTTGTATTTTTTGTGATATTAAATTATTTAATTTAACAAGTAACTGTTTTTACTTCCAAAAACAATAAAAGATAAAATGGGAGAAACGACTAAAAATGATAATTATTAGGTACTGGTTCATCTTATTTTGATGAACTATGAAAGTTTTGCAAACAACCCTAACTAAGCCCTTCACCAGTGTTGCCAGTTTGGGCGGTTTATTGCAAATTTGGCTACCTTTGTAAAGCCCAATCTGGCAACCCTGTAATCCGACAGTTGGGCGATTTATCACAAATTGGGCTACTTTTATTAGGCCCAATCACCAAACCATGTAGACAAAGTTGGGATTTGTAGTTGTGTGTAAGTGTTGTAATTTTTAGAGAATTTATCACGAATTGGGCTACTTTTACAACGCCCAATATGGCAACTTATCAAGTTGGACTTTTGACACTGCTTCCATTTTGGACGATTTATCACAAATTAGGTAACTTTTCTAAGGCGCAATCTGGCTACGCTGTAATCTGAAAGCTGGGATTTTGACAGTGTTGCCATCTAGGAGAATTTATCACAAATTTGGCTACTTTTATAAGACCCAACCTGTTATCTGACTAAGTCATGCAGTATTGCCAGTTTGGGCGATTTATTGGGCTACTTTTATAATGCCCAATCTGGCAACTCTGTCATGGGAAAAATGGTGTAAAGAGGGAAATTTTGACAATTTACAAGAGAATTATTCCTTTAGAGGGTTTACAGGCACTGCTGGCCAACTTCATTTTTACAAGTACAACAAAATCAATTACAAAAGTTTTATTTACATGATTGCTTATTCAAATGGAATGCTACATGAAATCGTCCGAATCGTTTCCATCTTTGTTCGATTTCATGTTTTCGCTCTTCATAAGTGTGGTGTAACTTCTAAAAAATAAAATAAAATAATAAAATTCTGCAAATGGCGAAAAAATACAAACCTCAATTCTGCTTCTTCTTGTTTCTTTCTTTCTTCTTCTTTTTGTTTTTCTCTCAATTCCCTTTGTATCCGCTTCTTATCTTCTCGTTCTTTCGCATCTCTCGCTTCCCTCATCGCTCGAAAATCAGGATTTTGCTCCTCACGTTTAGTTTTATTAAGGCGATTCACTATTTCATTGATTCTTTTCGCAACTCTAATTTTTTTGACTTCTTTTTCTTTATGGTAGGCAACTTGTCCAGGCTCCATTCCCGGCGTTTTCTTGAGATTTGACCACATCGTATAGATGACGTCGACGTCATTCATTTTGTTTCCGGAAATGCTGTTCGCTTTGACTAACTGAGCAGCATCGTCGAGCACAACCGATGGAATGTCCTCTATCGTTTGCCCCTGAAAAACATTCAGCTATTGACATTCAAAACTTAACTAATTCACCTCTTTTAGTCTCAAATAAACGTGAGCGGAAGACACTTTGTCAACATGAAACCAGACATCTTCAGGCCATCCCCATTTTATCAACTCCTCATCTAAAATCTAATCATTATCCCGATAATTATCGTAAAAACCGAACTTACTCTCGTACTTATCAAAACCCATAAAGAGAGTAACAGGTGGCGATACAGCTAAAAATACGATCATGTTAGTTTGCGTACATAAAAACTAAAATAAAATTTTTACCTGTGCTTTCGAAGTAGTAAACCATCGTGAATTTTCGTCAGAATGACTAAAAATATCTATAAATTAATGGGAAACGCTGATAAAACAAATATCAGCACGAAATCATTTTCAAGTTTATAACAGTGAAGTTACCTCCGAGATTTTACGAAGTTCCCGGCATTGGGATCAAAAAGGCTGCGGACGGAAGGGAGGGATTTTCAAAAACATTTCCTCACCCTTCTGGAAAGGGGGTGACTATGGGTCGACAGCGGAGTTGGGCAAAATGTAATTGAATTACAATATAATCGTCAGGGCGGACTGGCCAGGGGGGTGTGGGAAAGCTCAAGATTTTTTTTTTGTGTGTGTGCAAATATCCCCAAAAATTCATAAAAAACTTCAAAATCAACATTTGTAAAGCCTAATTTTCTTTTAAAAAAAGTAAAAACCTCGAAATCAACATGTTGTGTGAAGCCTAATTTTCGTCAAAAAACCTCAAAATCAACATTTAAAAGCCTAATTTTCGTCAAAAAACCTCGAAATCAACAAGCCAAATTTTCGTCAAAAACCTCAAAATCAACATTTAAAAAGCCAAAAAACCTTGTCAAAAAACCTCGAAATCAACAAGCCAAATTTTCGTCAAAAACCTCAAAATCAACATTTGTAAAGCCTAATTTTCGCCAAAAAAAACCTCAAAATCAACATTTAAAAGCCAAATTTTCGTCAAAAACCTCAAAATCAACATTTGTAAAGCCTAATTTTCGTCAAAAAACCTCAAACTCAACATTTATGAAGCCTAATTTTGGTCAAAAAAAACCTCAAAATCAAAATTTAAAAAGCCTAATTTTGGTCAAAAACCCTTGAAATCAACATTTGTGATGCCAAATTTTCGTACGAAAACCTTAAAATCAACATTTAAAAAGCCAAATTTTCGTCAAAAACCTCAAAATCAACATTTGTAAAACCTAATTTTAGTAAAAAAAAAACCTCAAAATCAACATTTATAAATGCCTAATTTTCGTCAAAAAACCTCAAAATCAACTTTAATTGGCAATTTTTTTGTCAAAAACCTCCAAATCATAGTTATAAGAGCAAATTTTTTTTTTGTCAAAAAATCTCAATATCAACGTTTTAAGTGCAATTTCTTTTATCAAAAACCTCAGAATCAACATTTTAAAACCCAAATTTCATTCAAAAACCTCAAAGAGCTCATACAAAGTTGATAGTTTAGTTTGAAATTCAAAATCACCATCTTATTGTACACTGGTGCAGAATTTTTTTTCCAACCTGAAAATTTTTATTTTTTAGATTTCGCCCAAAATGTGGTTTCCTACGTTTTTTACAGTGAGAAACACGATTCCGAAGTCGTTTTGCGGAAAAAAATTTTAGGCTTCACAAGTTCACTTTTTACCTCACAATTTGAGGATTTTCTTAGTTTTATGAAGGCAATTTTGTTTAAATTAATAGAGCTAATAAAAGAGGTCTAAAACGGAACAAGTAAAATCTGATGGCTCAATTGAAGTTTTGAACAGATAATCAATCTCAAGTGTTGGCATTTTCTGGAAAAAATGTTATAGCTGGGGCTGTTGAGAAGGATTCTTAGGTAGATAAACTCTACATGTCTTTCATTGTTTTCTATTTTTCGAAGGGAGTTTTCTATGTAGAATAATAATTGCGCTATATTTTATAAAATTAATTTGTTTTATCACTAGATTTGCGTAGGAACGAAAAATTCAATAAAATAAAAATAATGTAAAAGAGTTTATTTTGACTGTGGCTATTCAGACATGGCATCCTGTTTGAAAACTGGGATTGGACACAATTGCTTTGCGGATGCTCATTCAAGGTCTAAGGGTTTCCTCAATGTTGATTACATGTCCAGCCTATATAAACTGTTTAGCAGAGGCGTTGAAATTATGACAATAACGGTCGCCTCCTATTACCAAGACATCCTTTTATTTTTAAAGGAGAGGGGCCACTTTTTAGTCGAGATCACAAAAGTTTCCATCAGCGTCCACGTGTCCATTTAAAGGCAAACGTCAAATTGGACACGTTTCCTTCCTCACTTACGTCACTCCTTTTTTACCCATTTGCCTGTAATTGCATATTCTTCTCAACCTCTCCACTAAAATAAATCTCAAAAACTGGCCATTTCTCATATATTTGAGGCTAAAGATTCAAGAAATAAACTGTTGAGAATTTTAACTTTCTCAAAGAGAAGTTATTGTATTTTTTACTCCTCTACTGACCATACCTAAAGACTCCATATCCACAAAGGTCTGAAGGAAACAAACATACAAAAATGAAGAATTTATTATGCGAGGTGGGGGTAGGAGAGGTGATGGAGGTGGTGGAATGTTGTGGTGGTTTAGAGGAAGTGGTGGAGGATGGAGGAGGGTAGAAGAAGTTGGGAGGGTGTAGAATGTTGGGGAGGGTCAGGGGAGGTGGGGGGAGAATTGAGGAGGGTAGGAGAGGTGATGGGAGGGTGTTGGTAGGTGCCAGGTGGGTTAGAGGAGGTGGGGGAGGACCGAGGAGGGTAGGAGAGGTGATGGGAGTGTGTTGGAGGGTTAGGGGAGGATTGAGGAGGGTAGGATTGGGGGAGGTGGGGGAGGTTTGAGGAGGGTAGGATTGGGGGAGGTGGGGGAGGATTGAGGAGGGTAGGATTGGGGGAGGATTGAGGGGTAAAAGGGGAGGTGGGGGAGGATTGAGGGTAGAAGGGGAGGATTGAGGGGTAGAAGGGGAGGTGGGGGAGGATTGAGGGTAGAAGGGGAGGATTGAGGGGTAGAAGGGGAGGTGGGAGAGGAGTGGGTGGTGGTAGAATTTTTAGGTGTGGAATGGGAGTTGTGGGGGAGGGTCGAGGAGGGGAGGAGAGGTGATGGGTGGAATGTTGTGGGGAGGGGGTGTCGTCGGTGTTCGTGGAGCCAGGAAAGTTCGAATTATGGGGTGTCCTCCTCCATACCCACCACAGGATAATTTAATATTAATCTTATAAATTATAATTATTGATGGCTACCTACTATTTATTAGGTTCCTGTTTTTTGTTTATTTTTTGTTTAAATTTGTATTCACTATTTTGGTAAATATTGTTCTGAAATAGATGGACGAAATATCCTCTATTGTTGATGGATAGCTATAAATTATAATAAAAATCTGTTGGTTAGGGTTGTTTGAAGTTATTTAAAAAAACTGAGAGGTCCGGACAATTACCTATTCTACGGAATTGGCACAAATGATTAGGGTCAAGCTCAATGTTTGTGAGGAGTGTAGTGTGTGTGATGTTGAATGGCAATAAGGGCTCAATGGGCTAACTGCTAATATCCTGTGTCATGGCTCAAACCTCTGCAATACTCTGCCAGTCTCAAAAAGCACTGGTCGAGTGAGGGACGACTTTTGACCAGTCTTAATCCACCTTAAGGTGGTTTCCTTTTGGTTTTTTATTTCTTAAGTTTTTCGTAAATTTAGTGCAATGGCGGAAAAGAAAAAATCGGAAAGTGGTTTCTACATCCCACCGCCGAAAACGAACGCATGGGCGACGCTCAAAAAATTTCTCTACAATCCAGAAACAAATCAATTTTTCGGACGGACTGGACCTAGTTGGGGTAAGAAATGTTTCCCTAGTCTTTTATTTGAGAAAAATATGAAATATTAATTCTTAGATCGTTTCAGTTAAAATTGGAATGTTCTATTTAATTTTTTATCTCGTCCTCGCATCTCTTTTCGGTATCATGCTGTGGATATTTTACCACACCTTAGACTCAAGAGTGCCAAGATGGATCTTATCTGAATCATTAATCGGCACACATCCAGGTAAAAAAATTAATTTTTTTTTTTAAATTAAAAAATAATATATCAAACAGGTCTTGGTTTCCGTCCAATGCCAAACGACAGTGACTCAAAAAGTACATTAATTTGGTACGAAGGAAAAAGTCGGACATCATATGAGCTTTGGACTAAAAGCCTAGAGTCTTTTCTAGAAGGTAAAATTAAAATTTTTGTACAAAAAATAATAATAAATTTTTTTCAGTTTACAGAAAACCAGGAATGACACCTGGAAGAGGTCAGAACATATACAACTGCGACTATGACAGGCCACCAGGAAAAGGGCAAGTTTGCGATGTCGATGTCAAGAATTGGTCCCCTTGTACAGGAGAAAACAATTTCAATTACCATCAGTCAAGCCCTTGTATCTTCATTAAACTAAACAAGGTAAAACCATTCAAATTTTGACCTTCAATTCCATCCTCATCCTTTCTATTATGTTCATTTAAAGATTTACGGCTGGCAACCTGAGTATTACAACAGCAGCGAAGAATTCCCTCCAAACATGCCTGCGGATTTGAAAACTCACATTCTCCAGCAAAAAAGTATCAACCCCGAATTGGTAAGAGAAATCTGCAAAAAAACAAAAAAAATTTATAATTTTTTATTTAGGTGAAAACCGTTTGGGTAAGCTGTGAAGGAGAGAGCCCTATTGACAAAGAAAATATCGGCGAACTTAAATATATTCCCAGACAAGGATTTCCTGGATATTTTTACCCTTTCATGAACACTGAAGGATATCTAAGCCCTTTGATGGCTGTACAATTCAAAAGACCAAAAAGTAATATTTTAATAAAAAATGAATACTAATTTTCATCTCATTTTAGCTGGAGTGATCATAAACATTGAATGCAGAGCATGGGCCAAAAATTTGATACATGACAGAAAAGAAAGAATCGGAATTGTACATTTTGAAATTTTGGTAGATTAAAATGAAAAAAATTATAAAAAACCAATAGTTTTCATCAACTTTTTTTTCTCTCTAATTTAATTTGTACTATAATTTTTTAATGCTGCCAACTAAAATAAAAGCCATAATTGCAGGAGTACTTTTATGGTTCTGATATTCAGAACAAAATTTGAAAAAAATGTTTAAAAAAAGTTGAGCTAGTGTAAAATGCCTTTCAAATTTTAATTATTAAAGTTTTATTTATTAAAAAATTTTATTTCCAAAATTGAAAAACTAACCTATTTTCTAATGGAGATCCACTTATTTTATTAGGGGAGTGACGCACAGATCCGACAAGGTCATGAGACCAGTTTTTTACTGGACATTAAATTGAAATTGTACATGAACCCTTTACTAGGCCTGCACAATTGAATGAATGCTTCTAATTTGAGACAGGGATTGAAATAAATGTATAAAAAAGTTTAAGGCCTTTTTTAGAATTAAGGCAAATCGTTCCCTCCTATTCTATTAATACAATGCACTTTAGGATTGAACTCTTTATATTCAGCGAGTGCGAAGACAATGAGCATTTTAAATGACCTTTTGTTAAATCGGAATGGTAAAAGTGAAATTTCATGGAGTGTCTCCCAGTCGAGTCTTTCAGGAAATGGAATTATAGCAACAAGAGATATTAATGCGGGAGAAATCATATTTGAAGATTTTCCCATCGCTGTCGGTAAATATACAAAAAAAAATTGGGATCGATTTTAATCAAATTTAGGTCCTAGAACAAGCGAACAATTGGTGGCATGCGTGGTTTGCTTTGATGTGAAGAAACCGTTAAAAAAATGCTCCAAGTGTCCACTGCCTGTGTGCAGCATAGAATGCGAAAGTTCGACAGCACATGGGAAAGAATGCGCATTTTTGATGAGGATTCAGTCTAATGGAGATTATTGGTCGAATGTTCTCTATAAATCGTTGGCGCCGCTGAGATGCCTTTTTATAACTGACTCTGAGCGATCAATTGTCGAAAAATTATACGCAAACTCGAAACGATCCGTGAAACAAAATGTAATTTGTAAATCCTGAAATAATCTATAGTCCGGTGAATGGAGGCTTGAAAAGGGAGTCCTGGATTTTTGGTTGTTGGGGACTTAGAAGTTGTATGCCAAGTTAGTCAGTCCCGTTTTGATTTACTCAACAGATAGGGGCGGACTGGGACCTTAGGGTGTGGGTGGGTTTTCAGTTAAGAGGGCGCAGAAAATTTTGACAGAAAATTGGCTCTTAGAAAAATATATTCAGCAAAAACAGAGGTTCCCAAACTTTTTCACAGTGCGCCCCCCTTTAAAACAAATTAAAACCTTTGCGCCCTCCCCCCACTCCCCCAACCAATGTTTTAAATGTTAACTTTGAGGTTTTTGAAGGAAATTTGGGTTTTAGAATGTTGATTCTGAGGTTTTTGATAAAAGAAATTGCACTTGAAACGTTGATTTTGAGATTTTTTGACAAAAAAAATTTGCTCTTATAACCATGATTTGGAGGTTTTTTGACGAAAATTAGGTATTTATTAAATGTTGATTTTGAGGTTTTTGACGAAAATTTGGCTTTATAAATGTCGAATATGAGGTTTTTGAACGAAAATTAGGCATCATAATTTTGACTAAATTAAGTTTTACAAATGTTGATTTTGAGGGGTTTTTGACGAAAATTTGGCTTTACAAATATTGATTTTGAGGGTTTTCACGAAAATTTGCCTAGGTATGTAAATGTTGATTTTGAGGTTTTTTTTGACGAAAATTAAACTTTAAAAATGTTGATTTCGAGGTTTTTTTGACCAAAATTAGGCTTTTTAAATGCAGATTTTGAGGTTTTTGGACCAAAATTAGGCTTCATAAATGTTGAATTTGAGGTTGTTTTTTTTGACGAAAATTCTGCTTTTTAAATGGTTTTAAGGTTTTGGTACGAAAATTAGGCTTCATAAATGTTGATTTCGAGGTTTTTTTTTTTTTAACCAAAATTGGGCTTTACACTTGTTGATTTTGAGGTTTTTGACGAAAATTTTCTTGTTGATTTCGAGGTTTTTTAACCAAAATTAGGCTTTACAAATGTTGATTTTGAGGTTTTTGACGAAAATTTGGCTTCACACATGTTGATGTCGAGGTTTTAGCGGATTTTTACTTTTTTTTTTTTTAACGAAAATTCGGCTTTACAAAATATTGATTTTGAAGTTTTTCATGAATTTTTGGGGATATTTGCACACACAAAAAAAACTTGAGCTTTCCCACACTCCCCTGGGGATAGCTTACGCCCCCTAGGGGAGCTCGCCTCCAGTTTGGGAGCTACTGAGCAAAAATAACGCAAACAAAACACCGGACCGCGGTGACGCCTCATGTATTCTCGGGGGCGCGTGGGTGGGTTCTGTCCACTCCCCCGGGCCAGTCCGCCCCTGGCAACAGACCCAATGTATTATGGGTAACAGACGCAATCCACTATGGGTACCTCCTCAGTCTCCAAAACCAATCAAAAATCCAGAAATTTATTTTCTGGACTAAATCACACAAATCGCATGGAATTTTTAGAGAGTTTTAGGTAGATTTTTTCTTTTAGATGGAAATAATTAAAAATGAATTAGGAAGTTTATTGAATGAAGATGATGTAAAATGGGTAGAACATTGCGTCGGAGTTTTTCATGGTACTGCATTTGAGGTCGAGTTGAATGGAGAAATTCCATTCAGCGTACAAGGTTTGTACCCTTTGGGGGCGATGATGAACCACGACTGCTCCCCAAATACGAGACACCATTATGGTCGAAACGATCCATTAAAAATGCACGTCATATCATCAAAGCCAATCAAAAAAGGAGACGAAATAACAACTCATTACTGCTCACTTTTCTGGGCTACGAACGCCCGAAGGATTTATCTCGACGTAACCAAAGAATTTAAATGCAAATGTCTCAGGTGTCAAGATCCAAAAGTAACATCAAAACCACCAAAAAGATGCAGTTAAAAATTTATTTCAGGAATTCGGATCCTATTTTTCGGCTCTTTTATGCAATTGTAAAGGCCCAATCGTTCCACTCTCATCGCTGGTTTATTCACAAGACTGGAAATGCGAATCTTGCTCCAAAACGATTTCTGCTTTAGAAGTCGCAGTAATTCAAAATTCCGTCGAAAAGAATCTAAACCTTTTATCTCTCCTTCATCCCAACAATTCATTGAGAGTGCGACTTAAAATGCAAACCATCACTAAAAAAATCAAACAAATTCAAGGTTTAACAAAAATTTACAAATTTAAAATAAAACCTCAATTTTTCAGAATTAACAGCAGAAGATTTGAAAAAAATTAAGCAACTCATAAATGACGTTTTAGAAGTGATCGAAAAACTTAAATTGGGCGACACAAGGACAAAAGGTTCGATTTTTTAATGAAATTTTTGTTAATAATTTTCAAATTAAAGGAATGTTGATTTTCAAACTTTACCAAGTATTAAAAGAAGAGCAAAAAAGAAATTTACCAATAGACTTAAACGTAAGAAATTTTAAAATTTAATTTTTTGTGATGTAAAAATATTTTTTAGATTTTTCAAAAAACTTATGCGAAAGCCAAAGAAATTTTAAACGAGGATAGTACCGCCCCAGAGATTGATTAAAATCTTCAAAAATGAGGGATAACGTTTCTCTTTGTAAAACAATAGGTCTATTTTTAAAAATATCCAGTTGGATTTCAACCAGCATTAGTATTTTTAAATTAAGAGTTTGTTCCAAATTGATCTGAAATAAATTGAGTTTTACCAAGTCAATCTTTTTCTCTATTTTTAAAACATATTTCTATTTCGAGAAATATTAAAATATTACCGCCACTTTGTGCGCCCAGAGGGTTCATAATGTCCGAACTAAATGAGCTGTTGGAGAAGAGAAATGTCTTTTTAAACAGTGAAAAGTTATGGGAGATCAGAAAAAGTGACTCAGGTTTAGGTTTGCATGCTGCGAGGAGAATCCAAAAAGGCGAAACTGTTTTTAAAGATTTTCCTATTGTCGTCGGTAAGTTTTATTTATTTATTTAATTTTTTTTTAAATAAAATAAAAACTCCTCAGGACCACAATCAGTGCGAAAACAAATTGTCGGATGTGCTGTATGTTTCAATATAAAATCACCATTAAGAAACTGCCACAAAAATTGCCATTTACCGATATGTAGTTCAGAATGCGAAAGTTCACCAAAACATAAGCAAGAATGTGAACTTTTTAGAAAGTTTGAAACAAATGATGAAAATTGGTCTTATGATTTATATATCTCTTTGACACCTTTGAGATGTTTATTGTTAAAAGAAGATGACCGTAAAATAATAAATAATCTTCATTGCAATTCAAAAGGGTCGACACAAAAACAGGTCTGAGGAATAATGTTTTTAATGGGGTTTCATTTTAGTTTTTAGGTTGATGAAATAAAAAAATTTAGCTTTCTTAGCCCTGAAGACATAGAATGGATTCAACATTGCTGTGGTGTCCTGAATGGAAATTGTTATGAAATTGAGCTTTCCAAAGAAGAAATTTCGTTCAGCGCTAGAGGTTTATACCCACTCACTGCTTTATTGAATCATGACTGCTCTCCTAATACTCGACGATATTATGAAAAAGATCGCTCTATGGCAGTGGTGGCTACCAAAAATATAGAAAAAGGCGACGAAATAACACATCATTATTGTAATTTATTTTGGGGGACGAATACAAGAAGGATGTTTCTTCGCATCACTAAAGAATTCCTTTGCAGCTGTCTTAGATGCCAAGACCCAACAGTAAGTATATTTATTAACTTTTTTAAATTATTCATTTTTCAGGAATTCGAGTCATTTCTGTCTGCTTTCCTGTGTAAATGCGGCGGCATTATTTTGCCACAAATGCCTCTTAAATTTTCATCAAATTGGCAATGCGGGAACTGCAGAAAAACATTCACTTCATCGGAGATTACAAAAGGATTGGCCAAGCCGTCAGAAGTTGAATTTTTTTTGCACAAAAACAATGGAATTTTGCTTCAAAATAAAAAGGAAACGGTCAAAAAATACAACGATCGAATCAAAAGTAAGATTTACAAATTAAATTTTTAAATAAAACACTTAATTTTCAAAAGAATGCAAAATCTACTGAAAATGGGATTTAAATTCATCAGAGACCAAATTAATGGTATATTTTAAAATTATCTGCATGAATAGGCATGGCATTGTACTAAATGCATGAGTTTTGTGATTATTTAAACAAGACTGATATATGGTTCAATTTAGATTTGTCCGAGGAAGAACTTGATGAAAAGGAAAGACTTGAAAAAGAGTTTATTCAAATAAATGATAAATTGAAACTGGGAGACTCGAGATCTAAAGGTATTTAAAAATTTGAGAAAAAATACGTTGTTAATATTAATAATTTTTTAGGCATTTTTTGCTATTTGCTGTATCAAACGTTATTGGAGAAGAAAAATCGAAATTTGAATTATGATGAAAAGGAATTAGAAGAGAACTTCAAAAAAGCAAAAGAGATTTTGGAAAACGACCAGACAGCACCAATTGTTACACACTAAAATAACTGTGTACTTTCAATGAAAATAAATACCTCAATTGTGTAGTCTTTTTCAACTTGTCAGTTAAATTAAACCCTCTTAAATTTTTTTTAAAAAGGCTCTTAAAACGTTGATTTTGAAGTTTCAGACGAAAAATTGTCTCTTAAAACGTTGAGGTTTTTGCCGAAGCATAATTGTAGAAACATAAATGAAACGTTGATTTTGAGGTTTTTCAAACGAAAATGATCTCTCAAAACGTTGATTTTGAGGTTTTTCCAACGAAAATGATCTCTTTAAACGTTGATTTTGAGGTTTTTCAAACGAAAATGATCTCTTAAAAAGTTAAAACGTTGATTTTGAGGATTTTCAAACGAAAATGATCTCTTTAAACGTTGATTTTGAGGATTTTCAAACGAAAATGATCTCTCAAAACGTTGATTTTGGGGTTTTTCAAACGAAAATGATCTCTTAAAACGTTGATTTTGAGGTTTTTCAAACGGAAATGATCTCTTAAAACGTTGATTTTGAGGTTTTTCAAACGGAAATGATCTCTTAAAACGTTGATTTTGAGGTTTTTCAAACGGAAATGATCTTTTAAAACGTTGATTTTGAGGACTTTTGACGAAAAATAATTGTCTCTTGAGAGTTAATTTTAAAGCTTTTGACGAAAAAAGTCTCTTAAAACCTTGAATTTGAGGTTTTTGAGGGAAAATTTGGCTTCGTAAATTTTGACTGTAAGGTCAAGGACGAAAATTTGGCTCTTAAAACCCTGATTTTGAAAAATACGGTCGGATCACCCCTTTTGGATCCACCCTGCTTAAAACCTTTATTTTGAGGTTTTTTGATGAAAATTTGGCTTCAAAAATGCTAATTTTCAAGACTACCTAACCATAGCCAATTTTCCCGCCATTTTCACTAAGGCGGTCCCTAGTGCCAGACTCATGAACTGTCTATCCCAACTGTCAATTTTTTTACCTGCTTTTTGGTAAATCATTGATCAAACTTATTCAGTATCTGAAGAATTAAAATAAATGTTATTTTATTCCTGTTTTTTTAAAAATGAATACCTAAAAACAGCACTCAGTGGAACATCTGACAGAAATATGGGAGAGCAAGGAGCAGTGCTTCAGAAGTTCAACCAGGAATTAGTAAAGTGTAAGCCATTAATGGATTCCACAATTTTTATAAGAGAAAGTACTGATTCCGAGAGAAAAATAAGCCAATAAATAATTGAAATTCCTCAGGTATAGAATCTTTAAAGCTAAGGCGGACTAAATTGACTCGAATAATCGAAGAAGACGAACGGCAGAAGGCCCAGTTGGAATCCGAAATGGCCAAAATCAAAGAAAAACTCCATCACGTGAATTCAAGCCTCGAAAGAAGATACCAGCACAAGCAGAACTACGATACATCAATCAAAGAAGCCGAAGTGGCCTACATGAAGGTAGTTTCAATATTGGTGTTGTAATAAAAATCAAATTTCTTTCAGATTTTGGAAAGCTCAGAATCTTTATTATCAAAAGTGAAAAGACAATGTGAAATTTTTAACGACGAATCAAGCTGAGTGCTTAATTTTGTACATAAAATATATTTATAAACAGTTTTATTAAACCACAAGGCACTTTTAAGCGTTTCCGATCGTTTTTTGATGATGCCAAAAGTCTTTAAGGAAGTTTGGGTCGTCAAATCCATGAGAAGCGATGACGTATTTATAATTATTCCCGTTGTGTTCTTTCTTATAGAAATAAAACTCATCGTTGTGGAGGGGTGTAATGTTAAGTTTGTAAGCTAATATCGAGATGTAAATGTCGTCAAATCTGAAGTGTTCGGTGACTTGACTAGCATAATAGAGTTGACGGAGGACGACATTGGATAAGATGTAAGTGCCACCGGTGACATAAGGAGGCCATCGATTGAACGGATATTCGCTCAGCGGAATGTACCATTTGCTCCAATAATGGCGAGCAGGATGAGAAGAAGGGAAGACGTATCCAGCATAAAGTTCTGCTTTGTCGTCCAACTCGTAATCAATCATTTCCAACTCTTTTTTGCATTTCGCTTCTCTTTTTATCTCATAATGATGGTTCTCTTTTAAAGAAACGACTGGAACTTCAAGATAGTCTGGATATTGAAGCGGATTTCGGACGAATCTTAACACGTTTTTGATAGAAACGTACATATCATCGTCGCTGAAGACATAAAATTTGGAATCCGGGCAATAATCAACTGCCCATTTGTAAGCCATTATGGTTTTGATTGTATTATTGAAATAAGTATCTTTAAATTTAGCTTGAACTATGTCGTTAAACTTGTCATTTTCGTTATCGACTTGTTTTTGAATATCTTGATTGTCGCTCATCCCGAGTATGAAGACGGTTCTCATCTCGACATCGGAGAATCTGTTCCCGAACCCCCAGCTTCTTCTTATGGCATCTCTTCTTTCGAAATTTCCCACCGCAGATTTGACAATCAAGGCGAGTTTTATCTTGTATTCTGAAGAACATTTCACAGGAGCGGAATACTTGAAATCGTAGTCATAAACGTTGAACGGCTCCACGATCGGCTTTTCACCGAGCAAACATGACTTCTTGATCTCCTCGTAGATCGGCTCTCCCAGTGGAAATTCAGCATCAAAACTTTTCTCAAGCAAATGAGTAAACACTCCGCAATAAAAGAGAACAACCAATAAAACTACACAGAAAATTTTACGAGCCAAACTCGATTTTAAAACACCCTTCAACCTCATAGATCTCATTTTATTATTATCTCCTTACTTGGCTTATTACCGTTCATTATGCTTCATAAAAGAAAAAAAAACACTAAAATTTAAACATTTTGATTAGATTTGATAAGTAATGATAAACATAACCTTCACACATTAACCACAAAGTAACCTTCCCTTCAAAATTCCAAAATTGAAGCAAATAAGCCATAAAACTTAGTAAAATCAATAAAATGAATAATTCAATTATTATTTACTACCAATCTCTTTTTTTGTGTGTAAATTTTTCATTATTTTATCTGTAAATAATTTTATGGCGGGAATTTTTGAATTTGCACGTGCCTTTTGTATCTTAAAGGCTTAAAAGAAAAACGTGTACTTGATCTTATAAAGAGTTTTAGATTCAAATAAATTATTATTAACTATTGTTGTTTTAATTATTTATAATTTTGATTTGTTTGAATAAAAGAAAATGTTGTATTAAGAAGGAGTCGCGGTGGGTTCATCGACCTTGGTTTTCATTGTTGTCCCTCTGTTCTGTTGCCGGCCATGTTCCTCGACGTAAAGAAATGTGAAGTAAAAGGAAAGTTAAAAGTGGGACAAACTCATTTTACTCTTATCGAATAAAATTCGGTGGAATTTAAAAATGAAAATTTGAAATAAGGAGCGGGGAATTTTCGAGGGACTGGTACAGCCGTAGTTTTCGTTACTGCCCTAAAGATGGAAACAAACGAGAGAGGTAAGACCACTGAATTTTAAAATTTCTTTACCTTGCACATATTTTGCAAAATAAAAATTCTTTCAATTTTAAATGTTAAAAACCTACTCTTAATTTGAAGTGACAAATTAATAAATTAAAATAATAACTTAATTATCTTGTGCATTGGATAATTCAAGTATAATTTATGTCAGGATGCAAATTATTAAAAAACCAGAAATCTTCAAAATCTACGTTCTGTGATGTAGACACTGATTAAAATAAGGACACTATACAAAATCTTAATTTTTGGTTTTATTGAACTGAGCTTTATTTTTTGTGTGCATAATTTAAAATTGCTGCGCCTTTTTGTTGTACGTACCCTTTTCAAATAGGATACAGGCATTCTTTATTCCTTACCCCTTGAGAAACCTGTTTTTTTAGTCCGGATAAGTCCTTCTTGACTTTCACTTATGATAAGTAATTATCTCTAATCTTCGCTGGGTTGATAATTTTATGAAGTTACTTGCCTACACGTTTTCTAGAGAAATACAAAGGATCCTTGCTATCGAGTATAGCAAGGTATAGCTTAATGAGGAAGCAAAAGTCGTAAAATTTTGCAGACATTTTGCTAAGTGACTGGTCTGGCTTGTAGTTTCGATGGACGAGCTGATGATTTCTCTGCTCCACTACTTTAATGGTGTGTTCCTGAAAGTGATTATCGCTAAACTTAGACTTTGTGTAAATATTGCCTCCGAATTGTGTCCCTTTAAATTGAAACCAGTGTACTTGGTCTCTAAAATAAGACTTGTTCTCCTTAATCTTCCTTGACGCCTGAGGGCACTCATGGTGACAATAGCCTTGACTGCGGCAAATGAGCGATGGAGTCATACCTGGTAGGTTTTACTTGCTACCCAAACGTATGGACTTTGCCTGAAAAAGCATGGAATCTTGCCTAAAAGTCAGAAAGTTTAAAGAGGCTCTAATAAATTTCCTAGGTCAAAATTACCTAGGTACCCTTTCCTGCCCAAATTTTCCCATTTCCTCTATTTTTCAAAGTCAAAGAAAAAGAGGGAATAATAAAGATCAAACGCTGAATTTCGGTTTTATGTATGTTTCCATTTTACCTACCACAAAGGATACAAAGTGGCGAAATGCAGTTTTATTTGAATTTTGGATTCTGGATTCCCTATGTCCCAACTCTGGGGATTGACTCAATGAGGAGTACGCCAGGGGTTGAAATTGAGTGAAGTTTATTTTTTTGAATCGTTCAATTCAAATTTTAAATTTTATTTTTCGTTCAAATAATAAATTTTATTATTTGAATTTTATTTTTCGTTCAAAAAATAAAATTCACGGGTTGAATTTTATTTTTTCGTTCAAAAAATAAATTTTATTTTTTGAATTTTATTTTTCGTTCAAAAAATAAAATTCACGGGTTGAATTTTATTTTTTTGGTTCAAAAATAAAATTCAAATCGCTCTAGCTCCTTTTCTATTTTAGCTAGAGACCTGGGGTTGGTCTCGTTGGATTCAGCTAAAAAGGCTAAAATTTTCGACTAAAAATGCCGTTTTTAGCTTGATTTTTGATCTTTTTCGCCAAAAATAGCTAAAAGATCAAAAATCGCCTTTTTTTGTCGTACAGGAACCAAATGTAGTAAAAAGTGACCGTAATCTCTAAAAATCGAGGTAAAGTACCATTTTTGTCAAAAAAGTATCAAAAACAAGCTAAAAATCCTTTTAACTCATGTTCAGGGTAAATGAGTGCCTACAAGTGACTACAAATGGTTACTTTTCGACAAAAAGATTTTCTTAGCTAGAGACCTGGGGTTGGTCTCGTTGGATTCAGCGTTCAAAAATCTACAAATCTATACCATTTAGACACACGATTTTTAAATTTTTCAAGGAGAAAGGTGACCGTAATTTCTTAAAATCGAAGTTAAGTGCCTCGATCAAAAATCAAGCTGAAAACGGCCTTTTTTGTCGAAAAGTAACCAATTGTAGTCACTTGTAGGTACTCATTTACCCTGAACACGATTATACAGGTCTCTAGGCCCGAATCCACGTCACTTTTGACTACATTTGGTTCCTTTTCGACAAAAAGGGCCGTTTTAGCTTGATTTTTGATCCTTTTTTTTTTTTTAAAAATGGCACTTTACCTCGATTTTTAGAGATTACGGTCACTTTTTACTACATTTAGTTCTTGTACGACAAAAAAAAAGGCGATTTTTGATCTTTTAGCTATTTTTGGCGAAAAAGATAAAAAATCAAGCTAAAAACGGCCTTTTTAGTCGAAAAAGAACCAAATGTAGTCAAAAGTGACCGTAATCTCTAAAAATCGACGTAACGTGCCATTTTTGTCAAAAAAGTATCAAAAACAAGCTAAAAATCCTTTAAACTCGTGTTCAGGGTAAATGAGCGCCTACAAGTGACTAAAATGGGTTACTTATCGACAAAAAAAAAACCGTTTTCAACTTGATTTTTGATCAAGGCACTTTACTTCGATTTCATCACCTTTCTCCTTGAAAAAGGTAAAAATCGTGTGTCTATATGGTATAGATTTGTAGATTTTTGAACGCTGAATCCAACGAGACCAACCCCAGGTCTCTAGCTGCAATAGAAAAGGAGCTAGAGCAAATAAAATTCAAAAAATAAAATTATAGGTAATCAAACACTAAAAATCTACAGATCTACTAGAAAGTTCGAATAATGTCAATCCAACATGTTAATTTGTTCCCTCGTTTACTGTGATCGCGAGAAGAAATATATCCCAGTGCTTTTTAGGTGATTCGAACGCGACATTTCTAGAAAAACGAATTTATAAACATTGTTGGATTCATTGAATTTTTGAAATCCGACGAAATAAGCTTGATAGTACCTAAAAATATTCTATATCCATAGAGCTTTTTCATCTTTTCGGTTTCCCCCTTAAATTTTCAAGTTCTCATGGGTGCTGATGGACCGTCTGGATTTCATTTTATATAACCAAAATAGTTGAAAAAGTTTAACTGTTAGAACTTTTGTCGTCCTGATTTATTGAGAAAATGCCTATCGTTATTATTGCCTTTTAACGATCTTCCCTATAAAATATGGTAATCGAGAGGTTCAGAAAAAAGATAACTTAAAAACCCTTTTTAGCCTCAGGCTATTTCCAAGCGGTTTTCGCCTTCCCAATATTTTCTTTATTCCCCGTCAAAATAAAAATTTTCGCTAGTTTTGTGATGATAAAAAAAAATTTGCCTACTCATTTACATTCTTGTCGGCGGAGAGCGTAATTTGACCTCGTAAACCAGTTCACCAATTGTTACCTTTTGTAAAAGAGTGATTTACGCTCTACAATTTTCACGACTTGGAAGAAAAATATTTTTTATGTTTACCATTTTATGTTCACCGTAAAGTTTATCTTTATTCGTATTTCACAACCTCTATGTTTATTACATGAATCGATTTTCCTTTTTTCCTCACATTTTTTGCTTGCTTTTCAATTTTTTAGGCTCGAATTTCGCCCAGTTTCTGGAACCCAGTTTTCTAGGTGATAATATGAATTTTAAATAGGTTATTGAAACATTCAAATCGATATCTACATTTTTGAATTTAATATTAAAAGAATATTTGCATAGTAATAAGGTGGTGTGTACCTTTAAAATTTTAAATAAATCAATGATTACGTATCCATAGCGACCGGACATCATAATTCATTAGTAGTTCCGAGTCCAAAAAACGATGATTCTAACCTATCTTAGTACTTAACCTACAGATTAATTAAAAAAAAAAAATTTTTTTTTTACCCAACTTTTGGCAGAAAATTTTTTTCCGCTTCATTTTTGAGGTTTTGGCAGTGGTTCTGCTTGATTCGTTTGACTCACCGTATCTTGGGATTTTTAAGTTATAGCATGGCATTGTTTACCTCCTTCTTCTAGCTTAGCGTCAACTACTCTCATTATATTCGACACCTTATAAAATGTTAATATAGTTTTTAAACCCAAATCAAAGGTGGTGGGGGCGGCGAAGCGTGGGTCTCGGGAGTGGAGGAGATTGGCGTCGAATCCGCGAATTGTGTCAGTAGTGTGTGTATGGCCCTCGACAGGGCAGGGTCTCTGTAGTTATGATCAAAAAGGAGAAGCCGACGATGTCCGTCTCGGCCATAATTCAGAGTCACTGGGGTCGAGGTAATATTATAATTTAATTGCCATTAAAAATATCTTAGAACCGCTCTTTAAAAACGTTATCGCCCTCTATCTTCACGCTGATTACTCTTACATTTTAATGGACGAGCATCCTCTCTTTTAAGTCTGGAAACTGTCAAACAAAAAAGTTTATGCCATTGAACATAAGTAATGCATTAAAACTTGATTTAGGCAGCTTGAAACTTTTTTATAATTTTTTTTTACTCGCTCAAGGCAAGCGAACGGGTTCTGGATTATTTTTAAATAAAAATTACTTAAAAAGTCAACCAGCTTAAAAAATTTTAAGTGCTTAATTCCCTTTGGTTGAGAAAATTCTTTCAACCTTGGTCATAGTTGAATAATTTTAATTAGTGAAGATGTAGGTGCAATTGTTGACTTATTGTGTGCGGAAACGTTTAAGGCCTTTAAGCTCTCGATTTCCACTTAACCGCCTCCCTCGACTTAACAATTTAATGAGACCGGCCATTGTTTTCGTGATCTTGAGAAATCTGTTCCCACCTTCATTTTTTTTCTTTCCAATGGTCAGGCGTCCTTGGAACGTCGAAGTTTACCGGCGTTATCTTTATTCCAACTTCTCCTATAAGAATCCAGTCAGGCATTTTAATTTAATTTCGCATTTAGTCGCTCTCATTTGTCGAAACGAATGTTAACTAGTTGTTTAAAACATCGATAATCACATCTTCGAGTCTTTTCGATCTGATAAGAACGGGTTTAAACCTGCAGAATCCATGGCTATCGAATAAACTGTCATACCTAAATACCTACTTTAGTTTTTTAAGAGCTAGCAATTTTTAAAATTTATTATCGAAAGTATAAAATGATGAGCCATCAAAGTTTATTAGGTTGATTTCGCAATGTAATATTGCGTATTCGAAATATGAAAATTTTCTAGTTAACTAAATTCTTTGCGAAATCGTTTTTCGAGCCAAAGAGAATCATGAATTCCAATCAAAAAAATTTGCAACAAGCATTTTTTTACGCAAAATTTTTTTTTTCTATTCTTTTGAGGGAACCCCCTAAAATTAAATCGATAATGCTAAATTTTGATTGAATATTACTAAGGCGAACCCTTTATTATGGATGGTATACTGAAGGGAGTTTCAGCTAACAGTTTTTCGTTCTACCGGTATCACTTATCAGCCTCTCGTATCACTAATCAGCCTCTCGTAATAGTTAACAAGTTTCGCACTAGGGCGATATAAAAATCCGTACCTGACTTCATTATAACAGTTTAATTTGTTTAAAAATATGACGAAAACAAACTTAAAACCCTGAGAAATGGCGGGAAAATCTACCCGGACCCTCTCTCGTACTCTGGCTCATTCTCTAAATTGAAATGAAACCCCAATTTTCTTGAATTATGACTATCTATTTTCTTCTGCTCGTATTTTTGTTTCGATGATGATAAGTGAAGAGCTATTTGTTAGGCTCCCCCTTTGTTTTCGCGAAAGTTTCAATACTTGGAAGACGCTTTTTTTGAGATATGTCGCTCATAGTCCGACGGTAGCTAACTTGTCGTGTTCCGGCCACATAAAGCGTAGAGATTTGTTGCGGGCGTCGCAATGTCATGGCAATGCCGAACCAAGGTCGTGCCCCCTTCTCTTTCCCGGTTCCCTTCTTGTCCCTCCCCTCACCCTCCCGACTCCCGAACTGGTCCTGACATCACCTTAATTAAAAATCGGGAAATACCTCCGTATTTCGTTTCTTAATTATTCATTTTCAATATTTTAATTGGATTTTTTCCCTCTTTAAAGTTAGCCTAGGCTTCATTAGTCATACTCATTTCACTCGGAATTCTTCAATTTTTATATACCACCCAAGTTTTGAATACTCTATAATCGATTTTTTTTTTGTTTCAGGTAAGGAAATGCTGTCCTGGAAAATATTTAAAGGTTTGATGATATATTTTTAATGCTTTATTTGAACATGCTGAGTTCATTGTTGTTATCAAAAGTAAGCTGAGCTCCTTTTATCGCACAAGCGGAAAAGTCATTGTTAGTTGAACTAAGTCTGTTTAAAATACTGATATTGCGAAAACAAAGCTTTCGTCATTCCAAAAGTTGATGAAGTTATCAAAAATTTTGGCTTTCATTCAGAAAACTTTGGTTTATTTCGGCCAATTTACTGAGCTGGAGAAAAACAAAGTTTTTAGGCCTTTGACTTTTTAATCGCCTATTATTGTGGTTCTTTGTTATCGATGCCAATTTTATAAACAGATTATCCCTCATCCTAATGAGTTCTTTTGAAAAGTGTTAAAGTTATTAATTTTTATTTTGTCATAGTAAATAACTCAGATTTGACGTTAGCGTGAAAAAAAGATTCCTTGGAAGTTGGGGTTGATGAAGTGGGCCCAAGATACTAAACACCGCATTACCTGAAGGCAAACCTGATTTTAATCTAACCCTAGTTTGTCATGAAAATTAAATTTTAACTCGACTCCTTTGTCTCTTTCTTCCGTTTTCGTTCCTTATTTTTCCTCGTAAATCCCTCGTTATCCGAAGAATTCTCTCTATTAGTTGCAATACGAAGGAGGTGGAAAACGTGGTGGGGAAAGGCAAGGTCAGATAGTGTTGGGGATACGCTAGAATGAATTCCGTGACTTAGACTATACAAGGACTCACTTCTCTTTCCTTACGAAAATAATACAATAATCAACAATAACAACTCCTGAAAAAATATGAAAAAATTACAAAGAATAGAACGAATCACAATTTGAACTGGAGTTAAAGATAAAACTAGAATTTTCCAAGTTCGTGTTTCGATTACATCTAATCATCAACATTCCTAAGTTTCAAAATAAGTTGTCAAATCGGACAGTACAATAGTTTATCAAAACAGAAAACATAAAATGATGTAACCGAGGCGTGTGGGATCCACTCCTACAACCAGTCACTCCCAATCTAATTAGCTTAACTTGTCTTGCCGGAAAGGTGTATAATTTTTTTCCATTATGTGTATTTAAAAAAAAATTGACAAGAACTTTCATGTTTTCGAAATGAAAAATAGGTTTAAGTAAATTAAGTCTTTCAAGGTCAGGGATTGAAATCATTGAGCAAGAAATGTAATTAAGATATTTAAGCCATCTCGTGGGTGTCTAATGTGTTTATAACGAGTGCGGTGGGACCCTATTAAGCCAGCCCACTGAAGTTCAACCAATGCACCAAGTTTGACATCTCCAGGGTGTGATTTTATGAAACTTATTGCCAATTTTATAAATTTTAGTTCTTGTGGGTCTGGTCACGCGGGACAAGCCTCTAGTTCACGTGTATCTTCTGTTTATCGACCATGAATTGATTTGATGTCAATTTTGCGAGATGTTTATTTTCACACGTAACGACTTCTATTCGGGTTCTATTCAGTGGTTGAAGTAGGTGCTTAAGTGGTTGGTGAAGGGACCTTAGAGTTAATGTCAAGGAGAGAACAAACACATTTCTATACCCCATCTAATGCTAATTGTTAGGAAAAAAAGTGAGAATATCCTATACGAAAATAAAAATGGAATTGAAATTTTTTATTTTAAACAACCTGGGCCTATTAATTATGTCAAACTTGTTGAAAACTACGTCGGAGGGTGGGCTTAGCTCGTAGTAAATCTCTTGCCAAAATTCCGGTTATAATTCAAGCGGAATCTCGCATTGATTCGTCCCTCGAATGAAGGATAAAAGGGGATCACCTGGGCAAAAAGCTGGGCCAAAAATCTTTCATTTTATCCGCTTCGCTTTTAAAAATAGAACAAAAAAAACCTACCCCAATCTATTAAACGTATTTTTAGGTTGATCAGTTATATTTTTACCGATAGAACAGTGGAAACGTCGACGCCGGAAGGAACATGCGAGACCGGAAACACAAAAACGCGTCCTTGACTTGTGCTCTGACGAATTTTCGTCTTTTTATTATTTAAACTATTTCATACAAGTTTTAACGTATATTTCATTTATTATTAAAACGATTTTGTTCACAAAGATAAATGATATGGAGTTTCCATCCGATTTTCGTTTCAATTTTTCTCTTGTTTTAATTGATCGCCCGAGGGATCAGTCAACGTCCACGTTTATTTGAAAGGGAATCAAGTTGAGCGGATAAATATTCCACAGCTCACTCAGCTCGGACCCAGTTTGAGCGGCGAGAGGGGGATTTAAATTCAGATAAGAGCACATGTCTAAAACAGGTGGGATCCCCGGAATAGCTTAGCGACAGTAACCTTCACACACTGACATAGCACCTGCCTGAAATACTGCGTTCAACGAATAATCAACGGCATTTAATAATTCATCGGAACCTTTAGAATCAACAAATGGTTACTTTTGTAAAACCCTTCCCCAAATTATGACTTCCCCAATCCACGATTTTAGAAAGGTATCATGGAGGGAAGGGTCATCGGGTCAAAATGGTTGTATCTAATTGTTATTTGGAGCAACCACTGACGAACTATCATTGGTTGGGACCCATGGTGTCTAAATACTCCAATTACGGCTGCTCCTTGGCACAAATTTGCTTGCCTGAGGGAAAAAAATCCCCTTGAGTGATCCAGCATGCTACTTGACGGGGGGAATCTCTTTAGACTTCGAACGTGCTGCTTATTCCTTGCCGCACTTCTACTAACTATTGACTAGGTAACTAGGCATGTGTGAACCAATATGGACGTCGATACGGCTACTTCCTTCAAACCACCATGGTAGTTCTGTCCGGGGAAACTTCATACAAGTTAGAGCGCGAGGCCATTTTTTCAAAATTTTGGATCTAATGCCAATGTCTTATTTCTGTTTAACTTCTCAGTTTAATCAACTTTTTCGTCGTATTAATAAAATCAAACGTGGCACTTGCCTCATAAATAAATGGGCCTAAAAAAATCACCTTTCATAATTTCTTAGTTGTTTCTGTGCCAAAATTTTGGTATGAAACACGGTCTTTCTTTTATGCGAAAGCCTTGCTGACAGGGCCATGACATTTATGATGAACTGTCGTGAAAGTTTTTAAATTACGTTTATCGTTTCATATAAATTAGATTTTAAATTTTATTTACAGCATTCATTAATTGGTGCCTATTAGGAGTTATTGCTAAAACGATCTCCACTTTTATGTACGGTCAAACGGGTCTTTCGATCTAATGGAATAAGTAGTAAATGTATCGATTTTGAAACGAATGTCGGGGGCAAAGGAAGGTCATTGCCGTCAATCGACGTTGTTGCGAATAATAACGCGGACAGTCGTCAAGCACGACATCGAACGCGCCAAAATCAACAGAATCTGCCCGTTGACATTAAAAACATTTTAAAAAATAACTTGACCTCGGACTAGGAAGTTTTAATTAAAAAATGATATTTTTATCAAAGGTTCACTTTCCCCATCTAGAATTGGCAAAGTGAGCCTCCCCATCCTTGAGACGTCTTCACTGTCACTTTGATACGTTGACGTGTATGGATGGCTCTCGTGTTTACAAAGGATTTCAGGTTTAGATCAAGAGTTTTCAGTGCATTCGTCTGATGACGTTCATTTGCCCGTGTAGGCCGAAATTTTGACTCAAAACACTCCTATTGACTGAATTTTAATCGTTGTTATTGTGGCGTGACGAATCCTCTGGTTCTATCAATCACGGAACTTCGATTGTTAGTTCGACCCTGGTAAAGAGGTGGCTAACCTTTTGAGGATTTTCACGGCCACCCTTGCCCTACTTTGGTATTCTCGTCCACATTTTGAATTTGGAATCGTTTTCTGAGTGCCTACGTGATTTAAATTTTTTTTCAATTTACTCTTGTTTTTCGAGACGTTTCTTTTGTATGTAATTTTTTTTCCTCTCTTTAAGCTCTGTCAAGGACTGCGGATGTTGAAAAACAAATTATTCTATTATCTAAACTGAATTCTTTTATGAAGAATTTTTTTTTATCGAAAATAAAATGTGAAGTCGATAATAAAATTATCTCAGACGACTTGGCGTCGACGCTACCTTTGGCTTAAATTCGGCTCCGTCTATTTTCTAACCGTTTCCAAATGCATGGCCGACCAATGAACAGGTCACTATTGTTGTCTATTCCTGGTTTATTTTGCAATCGATTAAAATCCCTTTATTTTTGTTTGTCTCATTCGAGGTATTTTATAACCCTTTTAGCCTAATTGGATACTAAAACGTAAAAACATATAAAACCTTTGATTTGTAGACGGATTTTTGCTTTCGTTTTACGTTCTTGATTTTTGGACGAGCTGTCCTTGAGGTTTTTCTCGATGTCCTGCTTCGAAAATTGTCCAAAACACGGTTTTCCTTGAAAGTCATCAGCGTTGTATTTTCTTCGTTAATTAAAGGATATTCTCCTCTCTCGTGTTTACGGGTGAGATAGGTCGTGAACTCTCGAAGGCCATTTAAAATCGCTCGTATCTTATTAAATTAAAAGAAAGAAAAAAATAC
Source organism: Orius laevigatus (assembly GCA_018703685.1). Lineage (NCBI taxonomy): Eukaryota > Metazoa > Arthropoda > Insecta > Hemiptera > Anthocoridae > Orius > Orius laevigatus. The sequence goes on from JAGWEN010000031.1 coordinate 107,394, forward strand.
TCGAAGGTTTTCCTCAATAGCCTTTCAATGTTACCAATTCGGGCAATTTATTCAATTTTGGTAAACAAATCAAATTCGCCCTTGACGTTTAATAAAGGTTTCATCCCTTTATATTCACGGTATTAATTTTTTTCCTACATAAAAACTTGTTCTCTTTTGATAAAGCACCTCTTCAGTTCAGTTCCCATGGATGCGGCAATAATCCTCTGTCAATTGTCGACTTCATCCATTGTGCTCAGTCCAAGGCTGTCCAACTCTATCATCGGTCTTTTTACCTTCTCTTCTTCCTTTTTTCTTTGTATCCTTTTTTTTTTTTTTCGGATATAATAAAAGTTTTTAAAAACGTTCTATATCATAACAAACTCGACAAACGTGAGCTGGGAATAAAAATGCCACTGCCATTGCAATTTATACATCCACAGCATAAGAATTTCTATCGTGATTCCTTGACAATAGCATTGTAGGCCCTCGGACTTTTTTATTTTGGGGTTATTACACTGAAAATTGGATTTCTAAGTGTTACTTTTGAAAATTTTGGCTTTTTACGTAATTTTTTTTAAAGATTTAAACAGAGAATCCTTTGTTTGAGATGTTGATTTTGGGGATTTTTAGACTGAAAATTGGCCCTTTTTGCGTAAATTGTGGAATTAGAGACATGAAATGTGATTTTTAAGTGTTCATTTTGGGCTCCACATTGAGTTTTTCCAATTTTGATGCCTGTTTTTGATACGCAAATATTCCCAACATGGCATGTGAACGTTTTATCTTCGCTTTTATAAGAAATTCTAAATCTGTCCGAGGGGGTTTTTACGATACTAATTTCGGAAAGCAGAAGACCCCTTTTATAAATTCATTGTTCCGGAATTTTTCGCAAGGTCATTTTTTCCCTATAATTTGTTCCTTTATTGAAATTTTTTCTTGCATTTTCAAAGTTAAAATGTTAAAAAAAAAAAAAAAAAATTTTTTTTTTCTTCATAAGAATACTGCATTGATTTAAAAATTTTTTTTTGTTTGCGTCGTGTCTTGATTTCAATATATTTATGGCTCGACCATTTGATTTTACAGGCCACTCATAAAAAAATTCAATATCCCTTAAAACCGTGAAATATTTGAATAATATCACAATTTCTAAGAATTTTTTTTTGTCATGTACGTCATCCTGAAAGGCCTCCGTAAATCTTTTCATGTTTAATATCGGTTTAATTATCGGAATGGTATGATGAAAAATAATTATTTAAAAGAATAGCAAGTCGGGAGCCTTTTATATCCAACAATGACTCAGATCTGCAGCCATTGTTGTAGAACGACCCTGAAATCTGCGAAACTCGAAGATTGATAGTCGCGTTTGAAACGGACTAGATCAATAAATAATCTCGATTAATCCAACACATTCGTTTTTTTGGCACATCACCATTAAAATTATTTATATCCCTTAACTTAGTTTTTTTCGTATTTGCCTTTTTTAAATGTTCCTTATGAAGTTATTAAATTTTGTCTTTTTTAAATTATCCATGGCCCCCTGTTAGGCCAAAAACCTCAATTGATTTTCACTTTTCAATATTCTAGTCTGTTGACCTCTAGTAAAAATATCACCTTGGGAATTACTCTATTGATTTATTCATTTCCCATTATTTCAAATTTCGTGTTAATTTTACTTTCTTTTGTCCAAATTATGAAAAAAATTATGAAATTCTGGACCTTTTGTAAAACTAAAGTAATGGCGTGTTAATTAAAAACGAGGCTTTTCGGGAAACTAAGTTGAGTAGCAAGGTCGAATAGGCAAACCGAAGGGCTTCAGCCAGGACTAATCCGATCGAAGCACCGGATTGTCTATGGAGCAACCACTTTGGACCAGTTGAACACCTAATCGGTATGGGTATAGCAGGTTTACGTATTTATTTTTGGTTTACCAGAGGAAATAGTTTATTGGTTTCCATGACAAAATGGTTTAGTCGATTTTTGGGAGAAGGATTGATTTTCTTGTAAAATTTGTTTAGTTTTTTTATTATGGTTTTCTTCGAAAAATGGTTTACTTCACGAACTTTGTTTTCTTTTTTCCTCATTCCTTCTTCACCTTTTTTTTTCTTCTTTTTCTTCTGGTCCAAAGTGGATGTTAACTGTTGCTAAAGGTGGTTACAAAAATTGGTCTACAGAAATGACCTAGTAAATTTCCCTGAAAACAAAAAAAAAGTGGCTGCCTTTTTGAGAGATTGATCCAAACCGGAGATCGGAAAATTCCCGAAGGGCAGTTCTGACATTGCAGGGCCGGTCACCCCGATTTTGATACTTTTTTGGACACGATTTCGTTCCACCACAATTAATAGGACCCTTTTCAGCTCGGTTTTTGATGCTTTTCGGACACTAGGGGCCCTTATGACTAGATTTTGTTCCTTCACGGCAAAAAAGGCCATTTCTAGCTCGATTTTTAGTCTTTTTTGAACCGAAAAGCTTGATTTTTGATCCTTTTAAGGACACTAGGAGCCCTATAAATTAGACACCATTCCTTTGCGAAAAATAGCGCCCTCTTCAGCTTGATGATATAAAAGCTCCATGCTTCTAACTAGATTTTGTTCCTGACGAAAAGGGCCCTGTTAGCTTAAATTTTGATTCTTTTTTGGACGCAAAGGCCGATACTATTCCTTTGGCGACAAACAGATCCCTTTTTAGCTTGATTTTTAATCATTTTTAGGAAAAGGGAGGACTTTTCCTGGTTGGTTTGGCCCAGAAAAAGGGCTTTCTTAAAGAATTAATTACCTGAAATTTGTCTTGTAAAGAGTTGGAATTATCATTGGTCTATCATTTTCTTTTAATTTGGTTATTGTTAAATTCGTCAAAAGTTCGTAACTCTTGAGTAAAAGCCTATCGATTCACCTTGATAGAATCAATCTTGTTTCTCATTTAACTTCTTGGGCGTTTCAATCTACGAACAATCACCTTATCAAGTTATAAAACTTCCAAGGACGAAGTTTTAAACTTAGAGCTTTTTTTTTTCTACCCTTCCTAGCGATTATCATTTTATTCTGTTTCATGTCGGCATTTTTCTCAATTTCTAGCAAAGTTTTCGCTAATTTCTTTTCCATGAGACGAAGGCACGCAAATAAATCTGGGACACAAGAAAATTATACCAAGTCTTGAAATGTAGAGAAAAAAAAACCTTAAAATTCTTTTGCCAAGAAACGATTTTCTAGAGCCAAGTTGATTATTCAAAGTAAATTATTTTTAGAATCTTTATTTCGATTATTACCTATTGTTTGTAAACAATTTTTTTTTGTTTTTCAGGTTTAAGTTTGGAAAACAATCTTTCATTAGTCGGTCCTCAGTCGCCGTTGGATATGAAGCCGGACACGGCCAGTTTACTCGTCGGGAGTTTCAGCCCCACGGGCGGCACTTCGGGTTCTACCAGCCCAACGTAAGAAAAATCAACATTTTTTAAATTATTCAAGTACATTGCTATTTTAACGATTTATTTCTAAAATCTAAGTGCGAAATCATAAACTTTATCGTTGAATCCTGTGTATGTTCGAGTTTCAACCTTGAATCCTCAACAAGGTTATTGTTGCATTTTATAATAGATTCCGACTTCTAAGTTTAAATTGTATAATTTTTCCCTGCAGGAACGTTTTTCATAAATTAAAAACGTGTTTGTTCTAGCCTGTATTATTATTGACATTCCTAGGCTTGCTTAGTTTCCCTACTTACTTTTTATTTTAAATTTCAAATTGTATTTTCTCCAATAACCGACGTATTTACTGACAGATAAAGAATGGCATTTAGACCCCAGATTGGCGTTTTTTTATACCCTTAAAATAGTCAAAAACTAGATTTTGGATGACATAAAAAAAATGAAAATTTTTGACTTGAAAAGTGAACCTACCTTTGTTGATGTCGAAAAAAAATTTAACCCAAAAATGACTTCAGTTTGAGTTTTCATACTAAAAAAATGAGTCCCGCGGCAGCAGGACTAAAGAGGTAGATTTCTTTCAGATGGTTAGATCTCGAAGTTTCTAAAATTCGAAGAAAAAAATAAATCATCTGTTTCCCGGTAAAATTCAAAAATTTTCTTTTTTACCTAGATTCAAATCTATTACACCCAGCTGATCCAAACCAACTTTAAATATTTCTTAGCCATCCCCATAACATCACTTTTAAGTTTGAAAGCGATTGGATGAACGGTTTAGGAGATACCCAGTTTAGGCCCTAAGTAAAGTACCAAAACCGCTGGTCCGATTTCAGCCGTTAACGAACTCATAAATTCTATTAGTTTAAAAGCCCTAAATACCGAATTTCATGATCATCAAGTAAAAATTACTCAAGTTATCGTGCGAATATATATATACATATATACATATATACATATATACATATATACATATATACATATATATATATATAAACTTTTGAGTTGAGGGTGGTTTTGGGGTCCAGGGGGTCTGAAATGAAAACCTGTCACAAAAATTTTTGATTCTGAGACTACTGCCCCCATTGCAATAGGTAGATTTTCTGAAAGAAATCTACCTAAAAAAAAAGTCAAAAACTAGATTTTGGATGAAATCAAAAAATAAAAAATTTTAGGTAAAAAAAGTGAAGAAGCCAAGGGTCCCCCCTTTAAAACCACAAACCGTCTTCAGATTCGTGTTTTTCACGCTTAAGGGGGGGTTCGAAAAAAATTTTTCGTCCAGTTAAACGCTACAAGCGGCTACGGTGAGAACCTTTCGGAAGAAATCTGTCGGAAGAAAAAGGAACCAATCGAGCCCTGTGTCAACCCATAGGCCATAAGTTTTCGTTTCGAGAGAGAGAGAGGGCTGCCGGGAGCGAGTGAGAGAGAACTGAGAAGGGCGTTCAAGGTCACAGTTTCACTCTCTTATCGCATTTCGACATCTAAATAATTGTTTCTGAATCCAACTAACCAAGGCCCGTTTTTTCTTCTTCCATCATAGTGTTTTTACAATTTACAACTTTTTTTTTTTTATTTCCAAAAATTGTTTTTAGCTGATTCCCGTAGGAAAGTAGGCTAGGTATTTTTATTTTTTTTTATTTTTTATAATTTTGAATTTATACTCGGTTAAAAAAAATAGTTACCTACATATTTTAGGCTATTAAAATTAAATACAACTTTATAACACAGAAGAGTGTCATCGAGATATCTGATCGAAGACGATTTTTTCTCCCCGACATTGTTCTTATTTTTTTAACAACCTGATTAACCACAAAAAAGTCCTCTACCGAAACCGAGGATTGGAATCTAGAGCGTCTTTAAAGTGATTTTTTCTGCAATATCTCGAAAACCGTTTGTCGTAGGTGAAATAATTTTTAGTACAAAATTAAAGATAATTAAATTTTCTATAATTTTGAGCTAATATGATTTTTTTCTAGGACTAAACGTTTCTGAGCTACGAGGTCGCAAAAAAACGGGGGTTTCTATTTTGACCGCTAAAGGACAGAAGACGTCATTTAATCAAAAAAGTGTACTTAATAAAAATTGTAGAGAATGTAATTATATTTAAAAATCGACTCTCAAAAAGCAATTAACGATCAATAGGCAGGGGTGGGGGTAAATTTCAAAAAATTTCATTCAAAATTGAAATTTCAAAACACTTTATAAAAACAAAATTAAAGCGTATTAAATTTGCTATAAATTTGACCTAGTAAGATTTTTTGTAGGACCAAACGTATCTGAGCTACGAGGCGACAGATCCTTGTGGGGTTAAAATTGTGTTTTTTAAATTTACCCCCACCCCTACATGTTGATCGTTAATTGCTTCTCAATAGTTGATTTTAAATGTAAATTGAATTCTCTACGTTTTCTTAGTATGTACGCTTTTTTGATAGGATATTCCTTTCCTTGATTTTTTCCGACTTTTCTAAAATCTGACTTTTTTCTTCGGAAAAACTCGAAAATCCCGCTTTTTTGTCGCCTCGTAGCTCAGGAACGGTTGGTCTTACAAAAAATCATATTTAATCAAATTTGAAGCAAATTTTTTAGGCTTTAATTTTGTTTTTATGAACTTTTTTGAAATTTCAATTTTTGAGGAAAATTTTTTTAAATTTACCCCTACCTCTGCCTATCGATCGTTAATTATTGCTTTTTGAGAGTTGGTTTTTAAAGGTAATTAAATTCTCTACAACTTTTATTATGTACACTTTTTTGATTAGATGACGTCTTCTGTCCTTTAGAGGTCAAAATAGAAAATTCCTGTTTTTTTTTTTGTTTTTTTTTTTTTTTTTTTTTTTTTTTTTTTTGCGACCTCGTAGCTCAGAAACGCTTGGACCAAAAAAATTTGGTCCTTCGAAAAAATCATATTAGCTCAAAATTATAGAAAATTTAATTATCTTTAATTTTGTACTAAAAATTATTTCACCTACGACTAACGGTTTTCGAGATATTGCAGAAAAAAAAATCACCATAAAAACGCTCTAGACGCCAATCCTCACAGGTTTCGGTAGGGGACTTTTTTTTGGTGGTTAATCAGGGGACTTATCCCAACAAATTTCCGTAGATAAACAAAATACCTTATTTTTTAGGCAGAGATTTTACGCCCCGGCTTAGATTCTCCTATCCCCAGGGGGGTGAGGCATGGGGGCTCTTATAGTACTATGATGTGGAATAAGAGCTAAAATAAAATTTAAAAAAAAATTGACTGGACTATAGAGGGTGAAAGATGTGTTGAACAGCAATCCCAACTTTGATTTTAAAATTGCGGGAATTTCAGGCGCGAGCGGGTGACGGGCGCGGAATGGGGGGATCAGTTGCCACGCTTTACCCTCCTTTCTAGAGGGTGAAAGAAATATTCTCTCTCCCACTCTCTCATTCTCTCTCTCTCTATGGATGAGTAAAATAATTTCAGTCAACGCACAAATTTGTTGATGCGATAGTTGTTTAAAATTTTAAATTCTTAAAACGCCAGAGGCGGATCGAGGAATTTGCCGGGAGGGGGGGAGGGTTCACTAAAAATCACATCCCCTCGGTAGTCCGATTTAAAAATTTCCTTCGAGGATCGGTGCTACCAACTAAAATAAGCTTTCCTGCCAAATTTCAGCCTGGTCGCATTAGTAGTTTATCCGGTAGTACGTTTTTTCTTCCCCCCCGGTGGTGATCATTTTTCGAGATCTCCGCCCCCGGTAGTCAGATTTGAAAATTTCCTTCGAGGATCGGTGCAACCAACTAAAATATGCATCCCTGCCAAATTTCAGCCCGGTCGCATCAGTAGTTTGTCTGGAAGTACGCTTTTTCTTTGGTCTAACTAATAAAATCATTTTTTCATTCAATCATTCAAATCGTTTTATCACAATGAATTGGTAAAATATTAGAAAAAAAATCTACCTAATAAAGATTTTATAAGTAAAAAATAGCCTACTTTCCTACGGAAATCCGCTAAAAAAATAAAAAGAGATGAGGGAAAAACTAAAAATCCCCGTCTCAGTAAAAGGGCAACACTGTTTATAAAAAGAAGGATTCTTATGGGGTGTTCACTTCGCCTCAGCTGTACACGACGCGAGCGCCGTGGGAAAAGGCTGAAGTTTTGAGGACCCCTCTAAAGCGCGCCTTTTATGAAAATCGCATATCGTTCTTGCCAAATCTCCGCTACTGTAATTAATTTTTTTTAGCAAAATTTTGTTTTTGAGTCCATAATCGTGTCCTTCTTATGCAACGCTCCTTAGATTTTTGAAATTTTGATTTTTGCATTTCTAAAAAATAGAAAAAAAGAAGTTATACTCGCATTCTGGAAATTAATGAATTTGATGAAGAATGAATCAAATTCATGATATATATACTTGTAGTTTGGGCGTGCGCGCCGAAATACCACACACTAATTCAAAGACAGGGGGAAAAAAGGAGAAAAAATTTAGGGTGGCAGCCCTTCCTCCCCACCATATTACCCCCTGTCCCACTCCAACTTCAGTTGATTTTTGTGTGTCCGACATGCCGCACTAATTCCCTATGGTCACAGTGTATTAAGTTATGTTTTTATTTTTCAAAATACGGTTTTAAGTATTTTTCTTATCTTATTATCTGTACCCCCTTTTTTTTTAATCACTATTGTTTGTAGCATTTCCAGAATGCCGCGTCATAAACGTGATCGCTCATCTTCGTCAAAATCGAAGAAAGCACTTCGTCGTAAACTTCTTCGTTTATTAGATTCCGAGCCGGAAACCTTCGACGATTCCTTTTGCCTAACGTTAAGACGTCCCGACGCATTTCGGGATGAGGTTTTTTCATCCGGTAAGCTAATCTTGCTTCTCCACATGTTCTCATAACCTCTCACGCCACATGTGGACGACCACGTGTCTTCGCTCTCGCTCTTATCCGACACATCTAATTTCTTCGAGGTTCCAGCGAGCTGTGATTCTAGACTCACTGCCCTCCTTATTTAACGGATGTAGGCAAATCCTTTGACGATTCGGGTCCACCCTGTGATTCTAGGGGTGTCGACCTATGAACCCTCCTGAAGGGTTCTTTTTCGCTCTCGGCACCCTTTTCTGCCTTGAGACTCCAGTAGCCTGTGATCCAAGGCTACTGGCATCCTTTGTTTTTGGGGATGAAAGCGAAATTCGATTCCAAGGATGTAAGCAAATTCTATGACGATTCGGGTCCACCCTGAGATTCCAGGGGTGTTGACCTTCGCTCTCGGCATCCTTTTCTGCCTCGAGACTCCAGTAGCCTGTGATCCAAGGCTACTGGCATCCTTTGTTTTTTGGGGATGAAAGCGAAATTCCATTCCAAGGAGGTAAGCAAATTCTATGACAATTCGGGTCCACCCTGAGATTCCAGGGGTGTTGACCTTCGCTCTCGGCATCCTTTTCTGCCTCGAGACTCCAGTAGCCTGTGACTGGCATCCTTTGTTTTTGGGGATGAAGGCGAAATTCGACTCAAGGACATAAGCAAATTCTATGACGATTTGGGTCCACCCTGTGATTCCAGGGGTGTCGACCTACGAATCCTCTTCATGGGTTCCTTTTCGCTCTCGGCATCCTTTTCTGCCTCGAGACTCCAGTAGCCTGTGATCCAAGGCTACTGGCATCCTTTGTTTTTGGGGATGTAAGCGAAATTCACGGATAAGCTCACATGGAGGTTAGCTCACATATTATGACGCAGTCACCTGCATTTTCAAGACCTGCCGTCAAATGGTTTTTCCCTTATCCGGCACAACTATTTTCTTCAAGATCCCAGCTAGCCGTGATTCTAGGCTCGCTGCCATCCTTTTATTCCAGGGATTTAAGCAAATTTCACGAGGACTCGGGGTCCACCCTGTGATTCTAGGGGTGTCGACCTGTGTATCCCCTTCAAGAGCTCTTTTTTCGCTCTCGGCACCTTTTTTCTGCCTCGAGGCTCCAGTAATATGTGATTTAGCATCCCTTGTTTTTTGGGATGTACACGAGATTCATGGTTAAATCCACATGGAGGCTAGCCCTCATATGACGCAGTCATCGGCATTTTCAAGGCTTCTGCCATCAAATGTTTTTTCTCTTCAAGATTCCAGTGAGCTATAATTTTAGGTTCACTGCCATCCTTAATTCTAAGGATTTGAATAAATTTTTATGAGGACTCTCAGTCTGGTCCACCCTGTGATTCTAGGGGTGCCGTTCAGTTTTCCAATTCTTCCAGTTTTTTCTCGCCCTCGGCATTCCTTTTGCCTCAAGGCCCCAGCAACCTGTGATTCAAGACCACTGACATCCTCTGTTTTTTGAGGCTGTAAGCGTCATTCGTAGATAAATCCACATCGCCACATTGAGGTTAGCCCACAGGTGATGACTGATGCAGTCACCAGGTTTCTGCCATACCTTGTTTTTTATTGTTGACACATCTCTTTGCTTCAAGTTTCCAGTGAGCTGTAATTCTAGGCTCACTGCCATCCTTTAATTCTAAGGATTTAAGCACCTTCCATGATGACTCGGGTCCACCCTGTAATTCTAGGGGTGTCTACCTATGTACCTTCTTTAGTTACTTTTCGATCTCGTCATCCTTCTCTGCCTCGATACTCCAGTAACCTGTGATATTAGGCGACTGACATCCTTTGATTATTGAGGATGTTGCGACATTCGTAGAAAAATCCGCATGGAGGTTAGTCCACCCCTAAGAAACACAGTATCCTGCTTTTCCAAGGTTTTGTCATCCCTTGTTTCTGGGGATACCCTTATTACTCGCCTTTGCATGAGACTCTCATCTCTGCCTTTTCTCATCCACGTTCTCACCTTCTCTAAGTTGAAACCTGGCGGTGTCTTCTACAACACCGGTAGTCTGCCATGCTCCAACCGGATGCCTATCATCTTGACTGCGGCCACAGTTGTGCGCCTTTGTTCTTCATGAAGCCTGTGAAACCTGTACTTCATTCTTACGGTCCAGGGGCTTCCTCTCTGTGTTCTATCTCGACGATTTTTTCCTCATAGGGGTGGACGCGGACCACTGCCGGGTGAATGTGCCCAGCACCACAGTTCTTGGACACTGCTATCATGTATATGGCCCCCATGTAGTCTAAGAAGACTCGGTCGGAAGCATCTGAACTTCTTTACCTATCTTGTGTGCACCATTCGGCAATTCGCCGCTGCCAGGGTCGACCAGGGCCCGACTAATTTTCATCGGCCCTGCGCCCCCCTATGGATGGATCTTCCCATAAATAGGCAATTCCGTGGCAATTGCCGCATCCAAGGCAATTCCGACTCGATTATGGCCATACCCCCTCATCTCCATGAGGATCTCTGGTAGTGGAACGACTTCACTGGTAATCTATCTCAGTGTCTTTTTGTGATGGCCAGCGTACAAATGTCACTGTATGGTTGAAGGAAAGACTCTCCGCATCAATCCTTCAAAATAAAGACAGCCTTTTAGCTGGTTTTGGTTTGCAGTGTTATTTTGCACTCCACTTATCCGATACCTGGGTTTTATGTCGTATCGACAATACTACAACAATTGCCTGTATCAGGCGCAGAGGTAATGTGAAATGCCCTTGGTCAATGATGCTGTCCGGAAGATATGGCGCTCGTGCGCACACGGCCTTTCTTTGTGATTGCATCCTACGTTAGCTCTTAAGAAAATTGGGAGGCTGATCAGGAATCTAGAGTGTCCCAAGAAACGAATATGGAATGGTTCCTGGTTGTAGAGAATTTTTGATCTCTTTGAATAAATGCATGACGATTTTATATCATTTCTTCCACGGACTGATTTTTGTATCAGCTGACACTACACTGAGGATCTCCCTTTTGAGCAAATTTCTTCCAAATGGCCGTCTGAGACAGGCATGTTTGCTTTAAGGCATAACACCTAACATCATTGTTTCGTTTCTTGGAAGACAGAACCGGGCTGTTGGGGAGTGGATACTTCACTTTGATCTGGAGTCATCTTGGCTTCTATGCCTTTCCGCCTTTCTCCTTGATTCCCAAGGTCCTAAGTAAGATGGTTGATGTTCAGGCGGATGGGACTCTGGTTGTCCCTCATTGGCCGACTTGGCCCTGATTTCGGTTTTTCTAATCATTATTGACTGGCGAGACAACTTAATTGGACTCAATTACACCCCTGCTATCTTCTGTCAAGGGCCTAACCTTAATTCCAGGCAGGCTCTCAACACCACCTGTACAAAAAATAAAGAGGCCGCTTTCGGCCTGGAGATTTTTTAATTGCCTCTCGCCCAAGACATTGAAATGATACCACTCCGCATTGAAAAGCTGGTGGGTTTTTTGTACAAATGCCCATCTTGAACCTCACAAGCCTTCTCTGGCTTCTCTTCTTGAGTTCCTAGTCTCAATTGAGGGATGTCGTTTGCCTCCTTAAACACCGCCCGTTCAGCTCTTGCCCTCATCAATAGCTCCCCCTCTGATGGAGGGTCCGTCCATTAGTCTCTACCTTAAGAGAGCCTTCAATTTGAAACCAAGTATCCCGAATACGGCCTCCTATAGGATCCCGGCACCGTTCTCGATTCTTACGATCGCAGCGTCAATGCAGAAATATTCCTTCGACAACTCACCGAAAAACTGGCCGTCCTCCTGGCCTCGCAACCGGGCAGAGGGTCCAAACCCTCTCTCTAATCGATGTGGACAACTTCCCCAGAGATTCAGAGTGCATTATCATCCGCGTCCCTCGCCAAGAGGAGACTTCAGGCCTTCACAGGAGTGCACCATCTATGGTGCCTCCTTTCTTTGACTCACCCTTTCTCTGTGTGGCAACCACCCTCCTATGTTCCCTAGAACGAACTGAGGACCCTCGAGGTTCTCTCTTCTTTACCATCAAGATAAAGGCAGTCTGTTCCGCCTCGCCTAAGTCTGCGAGCAGGTGGTTTACATTGGCCCTATATCGGTGAGGCATTGACACCTCGTTTTTTCTCGGCCCACAGCACTTTCCATTCCATGCCCAGAAGTCGACCGTTGCGAACCATGGCATTAATATTGACTCCTTCTGGCAGCAGGGTGGACTACACGCTCATCAACCTTTGCCAGTTTTCTATAACTGCCTGATTGTGGCAGATCTTTCTTGGTTTTTTAAATCCTTTTTCAAGCAAGTCTAATGCTTTCTCCTCTTCGAGTCATAATAGACATTGACTCTTTCCTTTTTGTCTTCTTGTTTAACTTCCTTTCTGGGGTACAGACTTTCAGCGATGCAGTCATCTTTGAACATCTACAAGTATATATATCATGAATTTGATTCATTCTTCATCAAATTCATTAATTTCCAGAATGCGAGTATAATTATAGATTAAACGAACTTACCTAGTGAAGTTCAATCTAAATTATACTCGCATTCGAAATTAATGAATTCCCGCCCGCCCAGCACAAGGTGCTCGCCCTGAGAGGGCCTGCATCGCTGGGCTTTGAAATCCTGAAGTTGGAGTGGGACAGGGGGTAATATGGTGGGGAGGAAGGGCTGCCACCCTAACTTTTTTCTCCTTTTTTCCCCCTGTCTTTGAATTAGTGTGTGGTATTTCGGCGCGCACGCCCAAACTACAAGTATATATATCATGAATTTGATTCATTCTTCATCAAATTCATTAATTTCGAATGCGAGTATAATTTAGATTGAACTTCACTAGGTAAGTTCGTTTAATCTATAATTATCAAAAAGTTAAGGAGCACTGCAATTGTAGGTCCTAATTCTAGAAAGATTCCAAAAAACCGCGCAAAAAAATTTCAATTACAGCGCCCGCAATTTGGCAAGAACGAAAAAATGGCGATTTGAACCCCCCCTTAATCCCTCTTAAAGTCCCTATATAGACTGAGTCCGGGTCATGGCGCCGTGGAGTGAGCATTCTCTGACATATTTAACCGGTTCAATGTGAATTGTGAAATGATTTTTGGTTCTGGTGAAAGAGTGTATCTTCTGTAACCAGATAATGTGAATGGATTTTTGGTGGAAATGGAGATGTGGCGCAAAACCTGTTAGGACTCTAAAATGTAAAACAAAAAAACGCCCAAATCATTTCGTTGGGATGCTGGTAGGCTATATCATTGCAAACTGCCAAACTATGAGGGATCGTGAAGGGTACTTTTCTCTCTCTCTCTCTCTCTCTCTCTCTCTCTCTCTCTCTCTCTTTTTCTTTAGATTTACACCATAGCAACCCTAATATTTAATTTTTATAGGACTCCCGAGTTACGAAATAATGGAAAATCTAATTGATGCAGCTGCTTCCAAAGATGTACCCGTCATTTATGCTTCTTTGTCCAAAGAACTCGGTTATTGGACGTTAAAGAAAAGGAAGATCAGCGTTGTGGCGATTCTAGACTACGATGGTGCTAATGTAATTTTTTTTTAAACATAAATTTCCAAACGTTACTAATTAATTTTTCAGGATGCGTTCAAACAAATGATAACACATTGGGAAAAGGCAAAAGCTGATTATGTGAACCTCATGAAAACTACCAATGATTTCTTAGTATCTAAGCAAGACACTGTGAAAGTGAGTTAATAATTTAATACCTAAACAATTTTTTATTATTTTTCAATTTTTATTTTAGGCTGACATTGAAGGCGAGATTAGAGATCAAATGATATCCAAGCTAACAGAAGAACAACAGTGAACTATGCCATAAAAAAGGTATTTACCTATAAATGTGATAAAATTAATCAAGAAAAACGTGAAGGACTTGATAAAAATCTCGCTGATCCACTGGAAGCTTTCATGGAATACAATTTGAAAAATTCCTGAAAAAATGAACCAAAAACCTTTAAAAAATTTTAATGTTAGGTTCAAAATCTTTCTGTTAGGGCCATTGTTATTATTGTGAAACGTGCAGTGTCTATTGATATCAAAAATTTGGGGGGAAAAAAAAAAAAAAAAAAAAAAAAAAAAAAAAAAAAAATTAGAATGAATTGATCTCAAAAAAATTTGAAACAGATGCCACTTATTAAAACCAAGTTTACCAAAGGTGTGGGATGCTCGAAATTTTTAATCAAGAGGAGAGGACTTAAGGGCCCATCCAGCGCCTGTCGCGAGGGCGGGGCGACCCGCATAACACGAGGGTTTTAAAACTTATCCCTCCCCTTCAATTGGCAGGAGGAGCCGGTTCTCTCCGCCCACTTGTCTTTGATTCGTTGAAAAACCCGCGTGATTCAAAATTTGTTGAGATAGTATTTCAATGATAACTAAAGATTGAGTCATCGGAATTGATTCAAAATTTGCATACTTATGTTCTTTGTTATGTGGAGCGCATTTCACTAAACAATTCTTTAAAAAGTTTTAAAAAAAATTTAAACATTTGTTTTTTTACTACAAAGATTTATTTTTATTACAATAAGTTTAGTGGAATGCGCGGAGAAATAAATAAGCTTCATTTTAAAAAAAGTCCGGTCCAGATCGGATCATTTTTCTATGAGCTATCATTGAATAACTGTTTTCACGGCCCCTTAAGCTAAGCTTAAGAGCTTATAATATTTATTCTATTTTAAATTATAAGTAAAAAGCCCTAGGTTCTAATGATTGGAATCAATTATTGCTTGGTTTCCTGCAACTTATTAAACTGTTGAAAATCAAAAACGGTCAAAATATTTTATCAAAATAAAATCATAATATATCAAAGACTTTTCGTCTAGCTTCAGAATTGATTTCGGTTTCTTGTCAAAATATTTTTTCATATTCTCGGGATATCGTTCTTGTTCTTTCTCTGTTAGTTCTTTTTCGACTATTTGATCTTGAACGTTTCCAAAAGTTTGATCAGCTGGAAATTTCGATGGCTCTTTAAAAGACTTAAAATTCAGAGAACATCCAATCGATGACAAAGGCGAACGCCTTAGGTCAAACTGCTACTACCTTGAGTACAGTTCGGCATTGGCGTTCACTCAATTCAAAGAATACCGAGATTGCTTCAAGTGCAACATGGGTGGTCGCTAGTTGATCGATGTGGCAGGAAAAGGGCGTAAATGTAGGCGTTAAATCCGTTGGCGGGGAAAGCAGGTTCGAATTTCTCTGTAGAACTCGAGGAGCCCCCTATATCTTTCATATGTTAAAACCTGCAATATTCCAAGCTGTCTCTTGATGGTCCGCCATACTTTCCCGAGTAGGGCAGCA
This sequence comes from Orius laevigatus, assembly GCA_018703685.1. Taxonomy (NCBI): domain Eukaryota; kingdom Metazoa; phylum Arthropoda; class Insecta; order Hemiptera; family Anthocoridae; genus Orius; species Orius laevigatus. Next base: position 122,882 of record JAGWEN010000031.1, read on the forward strand.
AACTCTCCTTTTTTCAAATGGGGAGAACCATATCCAATTTTTTTTTTCCATCCGCCACCAATGCTTTTTCCCATTCAGTTTTTAAGGGACCGAATACACATTTGTCTAAAGGCTGCAGCCTGTCTGTGAGATGGCTTGGAAATTTTATGATTTCAATTTTATGATTGAGAGCTTCCTCGACGATTCTGATACTCAGGTGACTCAAATGTCCAATATGTCAAAAATTTTTTTTTTTTTTTTTCTTTTTCTTGTAGTAACTAGTACAAGTTTTTACAAAGTGAATGTGGTTCATATAGCTTATTACACATCAAAAACAAAAAATTTTTGGCTTTGCCAGCTTCAGGAAGTTAAATAGTTCTCTATAGATCTGACCAGCTCTACCCTCAAAAAATTTCCTCGACGCCGAAGAAATGTCCCATTTGTAGGGAGACGGTCACCGGAATCATCACCTGCTCCATCATCGATAAGGTCGTCGCAACCCATAAAAATTAAAAAATAAAATAAGCCCGGCTTGTCATGCGAATTTTGTGAAGCATACTTCACATGCAGATGGTGGAGGGACAAAATATTGAATTCATTAAGAGAAGTAAGCATGTTTCGGATACCATGCGAAGTCATCAATTCTTTAACTTCTGCCGCATAGTTTAGAGGAGGAATTGCTGCAGGTAGCCCTTTGTATTTACTTCCTGTTGAACGAATAGATTGCGATTAAATTTTAAATGTAATATAGGTTGATACAATTTACCTGTTAGTTCTCTGAGGGAGAGTTTGCATGTTGTTGGAACTGTAGATAGGCGAGATTTCTTCCAGTAAGACTGCGCTCCTTCTGTGCAGCCAGAATAGAAGAGTCACTGCATGCTTGCATCCACCTAAATCAATGATAATAAATACCTTTGCCGCCACCCCTGTTAAATAAAACGGCCAGTATCTCGCCATGTCCATCTCGTCCCAGCCGTTAATGTTGGCCACTCCCTCGAAACAGCCGATGAAATTGGAGACACACTCTCCGCCGTCTCCTGAGAATAGGGGGATGGAAATTTTAGGCAGTTTTTTTTTGCCATTTTAGACGGAGTTCCTGACCGTTCAACGAACGAAGACGTTCTGGATGTTGTTATTGTCAAGGGGAGGCGGTTCTCCCCACACGTAGAGGTCATCCGTCTCGGCGCGGATCTCCCTCCAACATGGTTGTCATACGGTTAAACTTGGTCCAGTTCGTATGACTTCCCTGAAGAACCCTTGTCGTGATCGGGCTCAGCAAGCCGATCGTTAGAGTCTTCAGGTTCTCCGAGGATCGCGACTCGGCCCCCGTGGATCCTGTGGCACTGCTGCACACAATGGTATCCATTTTAGATCTCGATGGTCGTGCATCCGGCTCTGCACAAGATGTCCCTGTCAGCTCGACGGCTGCCCCTGGAGGTTCGCACCCAGGACGGGAGGGCGTTAATGTGTGTACATGCACATAATTAACAAAGTCCCGTCCAGGTATAGCGCCCTCATTTCAGAGCCAGCGCGTCGAACCGGTCGACCTCAGCGCCTTCTCGGCCCACGCCAGCTTTTGGGCAACTCACGTCGAGTTAAGGAAGAGGCGAGCCACCGAATAGGGCAACTCGCGCAAGCTTCCCACCCGCCGACGGAGCACCATGAGCAGGACGTGGGAGGCGCGGGAATCATTGGGGCGGAATTTAGCCCTTTATGGAGGTTATAATGTAACAATTAGATTTATGAACTTGTGAAATAAGTTAAATACTTACGGGTTACATTTCTTTATGTGCTTTACGTATCCTATGTTACTTTCGAGGAAACTGCAATTGACGCATCGCGTTTCCCCGTGAGCGGCCCTCGGGTCTCGCCGTAATTTTATTGGAGGAAATCCACGTTCAATCTCGAGTCTTAATTTGTATCCTTCACCCGCTATTTTATTGAACAAAACTCTTTTTTTTTTTTTTTTTTTTTTGACTTGTTCTTTTCTGATACGTATTCCATTACATCGTCCTCCATCAAGTGCATCCTTTTTAAATGGCAACTCAAGTCGGTCTTTAGTGATTTGCAGTATTTGCACATATGCTTTTGTTTGTTTTTTTCTTTGTTTTTTTCCTGAGAGAAAGAAAGAGCATATTAAATGCATAGAAATAGAAGTAGGAAACTTCTAGGTTTTTTTTCTTACCTTTAACGACACCTATTCGTTCATGATTTTCAACTTCGGATTTTTCTTGTTCAAGTTCTTCTGATTCAGCCCCTTTGGTTCTTCAGTTGCATCATTTTCTGGTTCTAAAAAATTGTAACAAAATTATAAGTAAACTAGAATATTACCTGTTGATTGAAAAAAATGAAGTAAAATAATAATAATAATTAAAAAAAAAAAAAATGCACATTAGGTATGGAAGCAAGAACCTACTAAGTTTGTCCGGTGATCGAAACAATTTCTTCTTAGCTTTAACGACATCTTTTACTTCAGGTTCTTCTGGCTCAAGTACTTCTGGTTCAGAATCTTTTGGTTCTTCAAATTCTGGAGCTAAAATTTGTTTAACAAAATAAAAGCTTTTTTTTTTTTCCTAGTATGTATGTAGTTCAATATTGGTAACACACTAGAATGCCATAAAAAGGCATTAAACTAGATGGCTTAATTAAAAAAAAAGAACTTGCAATCGTTTTAGCGGATTTTTTTAAATTGAAGGAGTCGTTATCAGCTAAGTGATACATGTCAATTAATGGTTCCTTTTCTTCTTCACTTTCATTGAGGTTGAAGTCTAGACCAGAATCTAGGGTATCATCGGGTTCAGCTTCTGCTTCCGCTTCATGCTTCAGCTTCCGGTTCATGCTGTCAGATAAGGATCCACTAAAATTAAAATACCTCATTTGTGCAAGTTGAAACGGGCGAGGATCTCGGCGGAGAGTGGCTGGTCAAATTTTTTTAACCCTCTCTTCCTGAGCTTTTTCGCGAGTGATTCGGCGCCGCCGGCGGACGCAAGGAGCGCGGGGGCTCCAGTTGGTCCGGCTGACGTTTGTTCATCAGCTTCTTCATGCTAAAAATATGAAACGATTTATATATTTGTAATCTTGTAACTTGAGTAATATTTTACCATTGAACCACCTTCTTGCTCTCCGGCGGATCGATCACCCAGCAACTCTTGGTATAGATGCTGGGATCTCTCAAGACCATGTCCGCCGGAGAGCCTTTCGGTATGATTTGCACGCCGGTCTTTTGAAGAAATTTCGCTATCTTCTCCTTATTTTTTGTGTAAATGACGGACAGCTCGTTCTCGACGAACTGCTCGGGAAAAGAGCGCACTCCTCTCCCGCACAGGAACGTCACCCTCTTCGAAATGGTTTTTGCGTCGACAGTCGAAGCTTCCTGTAAATCAATCAATTACTTATGTAAGTAAGAAAGTTACAGAATAAGGTTGTACTTACGTTTTTGTGCTTATCCGAAATGTGTCGTTCTAATTTTGACTTCATTGTCTTTCCGCAAAAGGGGCACGGCTTAGATGCTCCCGGCGTCATTATGGAGTCAATTAGGGAGACGGGAACCGCCTTGTTCCCCCTTCTCTTCCTTGTCGCCACGCCTGAAAACGATAGAAAAATATGAAAATAAAGATTTAAAAAGGATGGTGTTTTCGACATGTAGGTAGAGTTATAATTCAAACTAATTTTCCAATCGAGGTTATTGCAATGAAAACTAATTTTCGTACCATCGTCTCCCTGGACAATCACCTCCTCCGGTTCCTCCGCAATTGGGGGGGTTGTCTTAACGCCTGAAAATAATAATAAAAATATATGAAATAAAATTGTAGAGATATGATGTCTTTGACATGCTTTATAATTTAAATGATTTCTCGCATCGTTAATGTAATGAAAACTAATTTTCATACCATCGTCTTCTTCCTCCGGGAAATAGTCGTGGTCACTAGTATTCGATGTCTTGATTTTTTCCTTTTAGGAGGTGCGGTTTCCTCCTCCCTCCGCGCCCTCGCCGCCTTCTTCTTCATCTTCCACTCATTCACTCTGTCCACAATCGTGGGAGCGGTGCTCTCCAGAGTCTGAAAGAAGACGCAACGAAATTTTAGTAAAAACGTCAATAAAAAAAATACATAATAAAAAAAAATACATAAAAAAAAAATAAATAAAAAAAAAATAACAACGTACCTCATCCTTATCGTCATTTTTTGATCTTGTTATCTTCAATGCGACTGCCGCCTCAGCGGCCTCTTCCGTGGTTTTCAGGAACTAAAACGAAACGAAAATTAACAAATTGAGGAAGGGAAAAAGGAATCCATCAGCAACCAAAAAAAGAACGAATAAACAAAAGGAAATAAAAGAACAAAAAAAAACGTACCTCAGCCTTCTCGGCAGCTCTTTTTCTCCTCTTCTTCTCCTTTTTTGACGTAGCGTCGAAGTCTTCAAAGGGCTAAAAGAAGAAACATTTTATAAAGTATTTCATTACTATGCTTTATCAATAAGAAATATCACACTGATATAAATGCCATAAAAATGCAATAAAAAATAAAAGGGGATGAAACATACTTGAGCTTGCGATTCACCAGTCTTAAGTTCATCCTCGTCCTTCTGAAAAGAGACACGGCCGAAATTTAGTAAAAGTACATTGGAAAAATCACTCACTAGTATTTTATTCAGAGAGATATGTGGTAATAAACAAATAACAACGTACCTCAGCATTATCGTCATTTTTTGATCTTCTTTCCTTCAATGCGACTGCTGCCTCAGCGGCCTCTTCCGAGGTTTTCAGGAACTAAAACGAAACGAAAATTAAATAAAATTAACAAAGTGAGGGAGGGAAAATGAAATCCATCAGCAACCAAAAAAAGAACGAATAAATAAAATGAAATAAAAGAACAAAAACACAAGGTAAAACGTACCTCAGCCTTCTCGGCAGCTCTTTTTCTCCTCTTCTTCTCCTTTTTTGACGTAGCGTCGAAGTCTTCAAAGGGCTAAAAGAAGAAACAATTTATAAAGTATTTCATTACTATGATTTATCAATAAGAAATATCACACTGATATAAATGCCATAAAAATGCAATAAAAAATAAAAGAGGAAGAAACATACTTGAGCTTGCGATTCACCAGTCTTAAGTTCATCCTCGTCCTTCTGAAAAGAGACACGGCCGAAATTTAGTAAAAGTACATTGGAAAAATCACTCACTAGTATTTTATTCAGAGAGATATGTGGTAAAAAAAAATAAATAAATAAATAAACAAATAACAACGTACCTCAGCATTATCGTCATTTTTTGATCTTCTTTCCTTCAATGCGACTGCTGCCTCAGCGGCCTCTTCCGAGGTTTTCAGGAACTAAAACGAAACGAAAATTAAATAAAATTAACAAAGTGAGGGAGGGAAAATGAAATCCATCAGCAACCAAAAAAAGAACGAATAAATAAAATGAAATAAAAGAACAAAAACACAAGGTAAAACGTACCTCAGCCTTCTCGGCAGCTCTTTTTCTCCTCTTCTTCTCCTTTTTTGACGTAGCGTCGAAGTCTTCAAAGGGCTAAAAGAAGAAACAATTTATAAAGTATTTCATTACTATGATTTATCAATAAGAAATATCACACTGATATAAATGCCATAAAAATGCAATAAAAAATAAAAGAGGAAGAAACATACTTGAGCTTGCGATTCACCAGTCTTAAGTTCATCCTCGTCCTTCTGAAAAGAGACACGGCCGAAATTTAGTAAAAGTACATTGGAAAAATCACTCACTAGTATTTTATTCAGAGAGATATGTGGTAAAAAAAAAATAAATAAATAAATAAACAAATAACAACGTACCTCAGCATTATCGTCATTTTTTGATCTTCTTTCCTTCAATGCGACTGCTGCCTCAGCGGCCTCTTCCGAGGTTTTCAGGAACTAAAACGAAACGAAAATTAAATCAATTGAACAAATCACCTAATTATGCTGGTGTGTCTACTTTACGGTTAGTGTCCCTCAGCAAGATACTCTGAGCGGCTAGACCTCATAACTAAATGGGAATGATTCATCCAGATAGGAGAGTATCAAGGGGATTGCCTTAGATCCTCTTAGGGAGGAAGTCTATCTAATTCTACATGAATACCAAAGATTAATAATAAAAGATTAATAATAACGTATGTACAATTGTTTTACGTCATCACCGGTAAGCGGAACCGAGACAATACTTATCGATATGCGTAAAACCTATATCCGGGTCATATTTACAAGTCACAATCGGGGTTTGGGAAGTAAAGATGGTAGTATATCATTCAGTTCCCTGCTGGCTGATTACCTTGGTCTTGGGCAACAGCATTTGCCATCATCCTTGCAGCAATGTCTTCTTCACGCAAGGCAAGCTCTGCTCTAATAGCAGCTGCATGGTTATTTCTTGCTGCTGCATCAAGCCCTGCTCCTACTAGGGCTATCAAGCCAGATGCGTCACGGGGGAGGAGATCTCCGACCTCGGGCCTATAGGCGTTAATCAATGCCAGTAGTGCATCCTTGTTATCAGGATTTTGAGTCCCACCCATGAAATTCACGAGTTGTCCGAACTCGGCCGCTTTGAACTTTATCAAGAGCTTTATCGCGACCCATCCTAGGGACTTGAAGTTCGTGGACTTCGCACTTCCGAGGTTTCTCCGGAACCCATAGTACTGGTCATCTCCAACCTCTAGGTATGCAGTGACATAATTGAGTACATCCGAAGTAACATATCTTATGACTTCTCCCCATGGAAAGTCGGGGAAAAGCCTCAAGGCATGGGTGATACAGTTATAAACTGTCAGTCCTGACCCTGCTGATTGTGCAAGGATCAGGGTCAGCCTCATTGATCAATAAAATTAACAAAGTGAGGGAGGGAAAATGAAATCCATCAGCAACCAAAAAAAGAACGAATAAATAAAATGAAATAAAAGAACAAAAACACAAGGTAAAACGTACCTCAGCCTTCTCGGCAGCTCTTTTTCTCCTCTTCTTCTCCTTTTTTGACGTAGCGTCGAAGTCTTCAAAGGGCTAAAAGAAGAAACAATTTATAAAGTATATCATTACTATGATTTATCAATAAGAAATATCACACTGATATAAATGCCATAAAAATGCAATAAAAAATAAAAGAGGAAGAAACATACTTGAGCTTGCGATTCACCAGTCTTAAGTTCATCCTCGTCCTTCTGAAAAGAGACACGGCCGAAATTTAGTAAAAGTACATTGGAAAAATCACTCACTAGTATTTTATTCAGAGAGATATGTGGTAAAAAAAAATAAAAAAAAATAAACAAATAACAACGTACCTCAGCATTATCGTCATTTTTTGATCTTCTTTCCTTCAATGCGACTGCTGCCTCAGCGGCCTCTTCCGAGGTTTTCAGGAACTAAAACGAAACGAAAATTAAATAAAATTAACAAAGTGAGGGAGGGAAAATGAAATCCATCAGCAACCAAAAAAAGAACGAATAAATAAAATGAAATAAAAGAACAAAAACACAAGGTAAAACGTACCTCAGCCTTCTCGGCAGCTCTTTTTCTCCTCTTCTTCTCCTTTTTTGACGTAGCGTCGAAGTCTTCAAAGGGCTAAAAGAAGAAACAATTTATAAAGTATTTCATTACTATGCTTTATCAATAAGAAATATCACACTGATATAAATGCCATAAAAATGCAATAAAAAATAAAAGGGGATGAAACATACTTGAGCTTGCGATTCACCAGTCTTAAGTTCATCCTCGTCCTTCTGAAAAGAGACACGGCCGAAATTTAGTAAAAGTACATTGGAAAAATCACTCACTATTATTTTATTCAGAGAGATATGTGGTAAAAAAAAAAAATAAATAAATAAACAAATAACAACGTACCTCAGCATTATCGTCTATTTTCGATCATGTTTTCTCCAATCCGACTGCTGCCTCAGCGGCCTCTTCCGTGGTTTTCAGGAACTAAAACGAAACGAAAATTAAATAAAATTAACAAATTGAGGAAGGGAAAAAGGAATCCATCAGCAACCAAAAAAAGAACGAATAAACAAAAGGAAATAAAAGAAAGAAAAAAAAAACGTACCTCAGCCTTCTCGGCAGCTCTTTTTCTCCTCCTCTTCTCCTTTTTTGACGTAGCGTCGAAGTCTTCAAAGGGCTAAAAGAAGAAACAATTTATAAAGTATTTCATTACTATGATTTATCAATAAGAAATATCACACTGATATAAATGCCATAAAAATGCAATAAAAAATAAAAGAGGAAGAAACATACTTGAGCTTGCGATTCACCAGTCTTAGGGTCGCCCTGTACCGGGTTCAATTCTTTAGCCATATATAGTTGGCTAATCTCCGAATTCTCAATAGACAAATATACTGGCCTAAAACTGGCCTGCATGGCTTCGGCGTTGACCGCCACATTCCTCCAGTCTGCCCTTATTACAGGTTCCATTGGGTGGAATGCGTATGACATCATCCGGAGAACATTGCTTGCGTAGTTCTCCGGACGTCGGGTGTTGGACTCGGCTTTAAAAAGTTTCATGACGAACTCCTCGGTCGGAGTCCCCCGGTAAACGTTGACTCCGACCAAGTTCGCTACCTCCTTTCTCACCTTCGCCATAGCGGTATTGCTCTGTAAGAAAATTCACATTGATAACGAAGTTTATTTAAATTTCGATGTTTCAGGAAGTAATATTTTTACCGCAATTTCCTCCTCTGATTCAACGTTCAGAAACGCAGTCGAAGTGCCCTCCTTAGGGTCGTATGTGGCAGGGGGGTTCTTCGGTTCGGCGGCAAGGAGCTCGGGGGCTGACGTTGGTTCCAGTCCTTCGGCACCGCCGGCTTACGCAAGGAGCTCGGGGGCTGACGTTGGTTCCAGTCCTTCGGCGCCGCCGGCGGACGCAAGGAGCTCGGGGGCTGACGTTGGTTCCAGTCCTTCGGCGCCGCCGGCGGACGCAAGGAGCTCGGGGGCTCCAGTTGGTCCGGCTGACGTTGGTTTCTGTTCATCAGCTTCTTCATGCTAAAAATATGAAACGATTTATATATTTGTAATTTTGTAACTTGAGTAATATTTTACCATTGAACCACCTTCTTGCACTAGGGCGGATCGATAACCCAGCAACTCTTGGTAAAGATGCTGGGGATCTCTCAAGACCATGTCCGCCGGAGAGCCTTTTGGTATGATCTGAACGCCGGTCTTTTGAAGGAATTTTGCTAACTTCTCCTTATTTTTCGTGTATATCTCGGATAGCTCGTTCTCCACGAACTGCTCGGGAAAGGAGCGCACTCCTCTTCCGCACAGGAACGTTACCCTCTTAGAAATCGTTTTCGCGTCGACAGTCGAAGCTTCCTGTAAATCAATCAATTACGTATGTTACGAAAGTTACAGAATAAAGTTAATCCTGAAGTTAATCCTAAAGGAGAATAAATAAAAAAATCTAATTCTAACAAATTGCAACAGTACAATTGAACTTGACATTGTGTATAATAAACAATATGAGACTTCTTCAGTTCGAGGGTACCATCGCCGACACGATTCAAGTACTTTAAACTGCAGAAGCCATTCTCATTTATTATCGGTGTGCTTCTACAAGTGATAGGGCATTTGATCTCTAATAGCTTTATAGGAGTGAGATCAGCTGATATAACGATGCCGTCAGGGCTGCAACAGAGCCATGGGTGTTCCGGCTTTATGACTAACCCACAATTCACAACTTTGGTTTTGGTCATCTCCTCATACATCCTCCTCACTTTCAATTCATTGGATAGGCCATACATTAAATTTTTATTAAAAACAATTTTTTTCTCTTGACTCCAAAGTTTTTAGTAAATTCGTCGACCTAATTATTTTGTGAGCTTTGACTGAAGCGCTTATTCTGACATCCCTAAGCTTAGTCCATGCCACGTCTTCGGATTGTCTGATGGTCGAAACACATGTATGGATGGCAGTTTCGTAGTCCACAAATATGTTGGCATTGTAGAAGTCCAGCAGTTCTTGAGTCAGGTAAAACTCCTTTCCATATAGCTCGTAGTTACCAATTGTAAGCATAAGCTTGACCACTTGGTTGGTGATGGAAGTTTCTTCAGCCACTTTTAAAACTTTCTTGTCCATTTCACTACGCCTTTGAGCTTCATTTTTTCTCTCTTCGTCAAGCATTATTTTGAATGGACAATTTTGGCTTAGTGTCGTCGGCAGTTCAGCTGGATGATCTTCGTCTTTATTATTCAGGGGTTTGCGTGGAAAGAGGTCTGACACTGTCTCCCCTTGTTTTGCTGCAAGTGATAAAAATGATTAAAGTGTAGAGTTTTCGAGGTTTAGTAAAGCTTAAATAATTAAGTTACTTGTTCTCTACTTTAGTTTTTATATCGGCGATAATAAAAGCAAAGGGAAATATTCTACGCAAACCGATATCCAACAGAAGATAACGCTGGCCGTAGGTCTTTATGGTTGAACCGTTCGCAGCGTATAGTAATTTATCTTCCGGCTTCATTTGTTGATTCGGAGATCTTGGTATCAACGAGACGTCGGCTCCTGTATCAACAAGTCCGGACCTTTTATCTGTAACTACTATGTGACTGTTGACCACACCCTCTGCTACAGTCTTCACTGAGGGCAGGGACCGTTTCCCGGAAACATATTACCCAAATAACGACACGGCATTTTGCAGGTTGTTGATTTAGCTCCATACTTTCTATGTGGGTAACAAAGATCATCGTCAGTGGTAGTATTGTTGGAATACGAGTTTCGAATTGAAGTCGATAAATTGCGATTTCTTTTTCGGTTTAGGTCGCTTATCCTAGTGCGCTCTGGAAGCTGAACGGATATATGACGTTGAATAAACTTGCTTTTATCGATCGATGAAGCGATTCGGTCGAATTTTTCACGAAACTCAAATAACAGGTGGTTGTTGAGGAGACCTAACTGGCAAAAGCCACTCGTATTATTTAAATGTTTGCACGGTCTTATCTCCGACTCCGGTTGACACTTCACTGCATTTTTTTTTGCCACTTCTCTTTAGAAATACCTTTCTTTCTGGCGGTTGATCGATCTCGTTCAAGCGGCTCCTGGAACCTGTCCTCAACGAGGGTTAGGATTTCATCTGAGAGCCCAAGTCCGCCCGAATTGCCCTCCATTTCTTTTTCTGCGTGAAGAAAAACATTCATACTTTACTTATAATCTCACACAACCTGTTGCTCAGCGAGACTGGGGGAGGGTGGGAAAAGAATACAATTAACAATTAAAAAAAAAAAATCCAATCACAAAAAAAAATTATATTGAAAAACAAAAGAAACATCAATTAATGTTCAAAACAGAACAACTCCAGGCCTGGTATAGAAAACTTAAAACTAACTTACATAATAGGATCCTTTCTTTCGAGCCAAAAAAAACCAAAATTCAATTCACAAAAAAAACTCAAATTTACGGCCCGGGCCAAAGGCTCGTCAACATCTGTCCCCCTCTTTCTTTTTTCTACTTTCTCCACCTCCTTTCTTTTTCGCAACTCATCATTGTTTTTATTTTATTAGTTTATATTGACATCTCCGCGCCATCTATCCGTCACACTATAAACTATAATTGCTCTCGGCGCCGCTCCTCGTTTTAGTGACTGAAACGGTGGTTAATTTCGGTTTTTCGCGCTGAAAAAAGGGAAACTAAGGTTTTATCAGGTGCTCCTTCATATGGTATAATCCATTTTAATGGATTATAAAAAGGTTCCGAGTAATTACGTTTTCCTTCTTAATTTTTTCTTGGCTGGAATCTGCTGAGTGGCGTGAAATCGGCATATCGCTTTGTACAGTCAGTGGTAAAAATTTTCCCTCTCGGTTCGGTTTCAAGATAAAAAGTGAAAATGTCATCTATAACCCCCTCCAAATCAGACACCGGGAAGAGACCCCACTCATCACCAGAAGAAACTGAGAAACAGCAGACACAGAGAAAAAGATACGAATCCAAGAGTGCTTTAAACGGAAAAATCAAAGAAACGGAACAAAAGTTGGAGGCCGGCGAGAGCATACTAAAAGGACTAACGATGATGGACGAAATCCTCAGTGCAATAAAAAGGATGGAAACCAAAATGGTTACGAAAGAGGACTTAACGGCAATGGAGCGCCGCCTAAAAGCCACGGAGGAAGATGTAGCTACCGTCAAAGCAGCGGACAAGAGGACACAAACAAAGTTAGCAAACTTGGAAGACAAGATCAAAGAGAAGAACGTGATGATTAAAGGTTTGACTAGATCAAAAGAAAAAGGGCACAACCCGCAGGATCAGGCAAATGAGTTTTTTAAAAATAACCTAAAAATCAAGTCACTCCCCAAGCTAGAGTCTGCTTTTTGGATCTCGAGAAACCAGTCCGATATTCTTATGTGTAAAATGACGTCAGTGGAAGACAAAATGACGGTTCTGCGCTCGACTAAGGAGCTGCGAAATACGAACTACAAAGTATCTCAAGATTATTCCCCTCTCACAAGAAAGGCGGTTAACAAATTACTGCAAATTAGAGGACTTCTCATCAAGGCGAAAATAAAAAACAACATAAAAATCGTTAAAAACAATTTAATAATTGATGGACGACGATTCTTTTGGGACCCGGATTTAGGCCTGATGACGGGTGATACTCCGGTCCAGGGGATCCTGGACGTGGACGTCACCTCGGTCGTCGTCTAACACGAGCACTGAAAGCGAAAATGTAACAATTATACGACAACGTCAGCCCTCACGCAAAAATACAGAAACAAAGCATAAAAGAAACTGACCTTCTCACACTCCAACGGTGGCGATTTGCATCTGCCGGGCCACCAGCCGGGCGCTCTTCTTCTGATGGGCCCGATACAACCACCTCAAAATGCGGAACACGATCATCGCAATCATCAGAAGAAGAATCAACAGGACTAACCTGACGAGCTTTTCCTCTTCAACTCCTGGATGAACATCGCTGGAGTTCGAACCGACCCCGGCAGCCTGGATCACTATTTCTTCCGTCTTGCTTTGGCGGGTACCCATCGTAGAATATCCGATTTTTATTAGAAGGATCCGGTTTGCGGATTTAATTGGGCCATCATAGAAAAAAGAGTGCTGTGTTTACGTATAATTGCAAAAAAAATTGTTCCATTTCCCCCATTAGCCGCTTTGAAATTTTTGAAATATGTATAATATCTAGTTAAAAGTGCAGTGTTCAACTAAAATCATAGTTAAGCTTGAACTCCCCCCCCTCGCCCTGGGTTAAGGCGCGAAAAACTTATGGCCTCTGGGCCTTTGTTTATTGTTTCAGTGACTTTTAATTTTTTTTTATGCATGTGTCAGCTGTTGACACTGGTACATGCATATTTTTTTGTTTTCCGTTGCTTGAAACAATAAAATTGTAACAACTTGTAATAGTTAATACAAATAAAAATAAAATAAAATAATAAATAACTTACATAATAGGATCCTTTCTTTCGAGCCAAAAAAAACCAAAATTCAATTCACAAAAAAAACTCAAATTTACGGCCCGGGCCAAAGGCTCGTCAACATCTGTCCCCCTCTTTCTTTTTTCTACTTTCTCCACCTCCTTTCTTTTTCGCAACTCATCATCGTTTTTATTTTATTAGTTTATATTGACATCTCCGCGCCATCTATCCGTCACACTATAAACTATAATTCAAAAGTTCTAACCGTTGCCACCTATTAATTTTCCACCGTTACAAACTCCCCCTTTTCCCGGAAAAAAAAAGGAGTTATTTCACAAATAACGAATGTTCATTGGCTACCTCCGGGACTGGGGTCTTCCGCGGAGTCGGGCTTAAGGTCTTTCACGTGCCATGTTCCAAGATCTCGACCGTTTTCGTCTTCCAAACGATATGCTACTTCCGAAAGTCTCTCCTTCACTCTGCACTTCACGAATTTTGGACACAACTTGGCCGCTACGTAGTTCACTGCATCGCTGAGGACCGTGTTCCTTTTCCAGACCGACTGACCTGGCTCATACTCCACCTTTCTTCTTCCTTTGTCGTACAGTTGTCGATTTCTTTCGTAGGCTCGCCGAAGTCGATCTCGAACTTCCTCGTAGATAAGCGAGACGTTTTTCAGGTTTCCTGCCCTTCGGGTTCTGTTCACCTGAGGTATCTCCTCCCCGACCGCCGGCGGAGAATGGTCGAGACCCGAGGGGTTTAAGTCCCTTCCAAAGTTGAGGTATGCGGGGGTATATCCGGTGACTTCGTGAACCGCTGTATTCGTCGCGAAGGCCATCTTTTGGAGATTTTTGTCCCACGAGCGTTGATTCTCTTCCACGTAGGAACGGATCATGGTCTTGATAACGCGGTTAACTCGCTCTTGAGGGTTCGCTTGAGGATGGTACGACGGAGTAAACCATAATGAGACCTTATATTCGAGAGCTAGGGCGTTGAGATCGTTACTTTTCAGCTGTGACCCATTGTCGCAGATTATTATCTTCGGAGCTCCAAACTTCAGGATTACCGCTTCTTCTACAAATTTTCGAACGGCTTTGGCGGTGGCCTGTCTCAATGGTGTCATGACCACGTACTTCGAAAAATAGTCTGTCGCTGCCACTATATATTTGTGTTGCTGGGAGGACCTGGGGAGCGGACCCATCAGGTCGAGTGAGATCATCTCCCATGGTTGAGAAACCTCTCTTTGCTTACCCATGAGGCCGGGAGGAGATTGCTGTGATGGCTTGTTCGCTAAACAAATCTGACACCGGGCCACGTACTTAGCGACATCACAAGTCATTGCCGGCCAATAAAACTTCTCTTGAAGTCGTCGTAGAGTCTTGAACGTCCCAAGATGGCCAGCCAAAGGGTTGTCGTGATGCTCACGGATGACGTCTTTCCGTTCCGACTTTGGGACGACCGCTTTCCACACGTTTTCGTCGCCGACAAACTTCCTCGGGTTCGGTACCATCTTGAATAGTCGCTGATTTTCAATCTTCCAGCGATCATACTTCGCCGGTTCTTTCTCCACCAACGCTTTCATTTTAGCATACCATGGCTCGAGATTGTCGTACTTCAGAGCAACTGCGGCTACTTCAAAGGATCTAGACAACGCGTCAGCGACGGTGTTCATCTTGCCAGGTCGGTGCTCGATGTCGAAGCTATACTGTTGTGAGCCACTCTGACAGGAAATGTTTACCATTTCAACAGTGCGCGCATCTGTCCATCCGAGCTCTGCAGCCATTTTCGGGATGCTGTCAGCAGAGAAGACTGCACCTGCTAATGGTGTAAGACAAACTTGGTCAGCAGACAAGAACTTAGCCAGTTCTGCAAACTTGACAACTGCTAGTATGCCGGCTTGTTTCACAGTTAAATGGAGATACTGGCCATCGAATTGTTCAGGCTTGAACACAGCATTTGGGCCTCTAAATGTCGAGATGCTCACTCTTTTTATACCCCCATCTGAGTAAAACTGGAAAATCCAGGATTTGTCAGCATTGCCGACCTTGACCTGCCTGCTTTGAGGACCGACTTCGTAGATAACCTTTATTGCGAACTCCAAAGCTTCAGATCTAACCTGATCATCCAACTTTTCTTTGTAATCTGGGCAGATCTCGTGCATAGCTGTTGCTAATTCTTCAAAGTTTATGACAGTTTGCAGCGATGCTTCTTTGAATTCTGCGATCGTTATGCCATAAATGTGGTATGTCTTCATCAAGTTGTGAGACTTTAACATGTCAGGCGACTTACCTTCAATCTGGAAGACCTCTCCTGAAAGTTTCTTGAGCGCCAACACTTCCTCTTTAGTGTGCTCCTTAATGTTCATCTCGAATTATATACTGCAATTGATGACGTATATCTTCGAATGGACACCTCAAGTCAGCACTTATCAATTTAGCAGCTAATTTGGAAGATATCCTATCCTTGAAATTGTAAGTGAACAGACCTTCCGGGCTAGATAGCGTTCTTATATAAGACTTAAAAGATCCGTCAGGCTGCGACCTTGGCAAACAAAATGTTTCTCCGCAAATAGCACAAACTTCTATATTGCAATAGTAAGTGAGTGGTCCAACAACAGTTATTAATAACGTTATCAACTGTGGATTTATCTCTACTATTTCTATTACAATGGGTTTATACATTAACTGATTGTGCTCCTGCGTGCTGCTACATTTTGATACAAGTTTTCTATACCAGGCCTGGAGTTGTTCTGTTTTGAACATTAATTGATGTTTCTTTTGTTTTTCAATATAATTTTTATTGAAAAACAAAAGAAACATCAATTAATGTTCAAAACAGAACAACTCCAGGCCTGGTATAGAAAACTTAAAACTAACTTACATAATAGGATCCTTTCTTTCGAGCCAAAAAAAACCAAAATTCAATTCACAAAAAAAAACTCAAATTTACGGCCCGGGCCAAAGGCTCGTCAACATCTGTCCCCCTCTTTCTTTTTTCTACTTTCTCCACCTCCTTTCTTTTTCGCAACTCATCATTGTTTTTATTTTATTAGTTTATATTGACATCTCCGCGCCATCTATCCGTCACACTATAAACTATAATTCAAAAGTTCTAACCGTTGCCACCTATTAATTTTCCACCGTTACAATAAATAAAATTTAAAACACTGCATGCACTTTAAATTGTAATCGGGACTTACTCTATTCCCACTTCATTCGCTTTCCGTTCGCTCCCTTTACGTTCGCTTTCCGTTTGCTCTCTTTCCTTTCGCTTGCTTTTACCTCTGTAATCGTTTGCTCGATCATACCACTACCATAGGTTACTCTGGTTATAAAGAACACAAGATTTTATAATGACAAATTTATAAATCCAATAAAATTGATACAAAGAACAGTTAAAAAAAAAAAAAGAATACATAGCCATGGGTTTCTGTTTTTATGAGATTGCATTGCAACCAGCGCTGTCTCAGCCTCAGAAAGGTCTTGTGGCGGGGTTTCTTCTTGTGCTGGCCGAGCGTTCGGGCGTCTTCTGAATCTCTTTTCCGCGCAGTCTCAGGGTTCCGTGGTTCGTTCGAGTCGGATCGTCCTTCGGTAGCGGCGTTCGTCCTTGCGAGGCGGGTTTCGTTCCTCCGAGTTGGATGTCGTCTCTCCGGGTCGGATTTCGTCCTAGAGGCTGCTTGCGTCTCTCCGAATCGGATGTCGTCTCTCCGAGTCGGATTTCGTCTTCGGGGGCTGCCTTTGTCCCTCCGAGTCGGATTTCGTCTCAGAGGCTGCTTCGTCCCTCCAGGTTAGATTCGTCTTCTGGGGCGGCCTTCGTCCTCTCCGAGTCGGATATCGTCTTAGAGGCTGCTTCATCCCTCCTGGTTAGATTCGTCTTCTGGGGCGGCCTTCGTCCTCTCCTAGTCGGATATCGTCTCAGAGGCTGCTTGCGTCCCTTCCAGTCGGATGTCGTCTCCCGGGGCTGCCTTCGTCCTCTCCGAGTCGGATTTCGTCTCAGAGGCTGCTTGCGTCCATCCTAGTCGGATTTCGTCTTCCGGGGCGGCCCTCGTCCTCTCCGAGTCGGATTTCTTCTTTCCGAGTCGGATTTCGTCCTTTCCGAGTCGGATGTCGTCTCCGTTGCAGCTTCCTTCTTTCCGAGTCGGATTCGTCCTCTGGCGCAGCCTTCGTCCTCTCCGAGTCGGATTTCTTCTTTCCGAGTCGGATGTCTTCCTTGTAGTCGGATCCGAGTCTTCTTGCTTCTACTGGGAGGGGTACTCACTATTTACTTCTTCACTGTTTGACGACTGAACACATTATGATTTCTCTGGCCTCGGGACCTCCTTATATTTACCCGCCAATATCGGCGGGCTGGCATGAAGTAAAGATGCTGAAGGAGGCCCTTCATCGATTCGTAGCATCCCGGGTCGGGAAGTGGTGGCGATACATTGTGGTTTTAGCACTCTCCCTGCAAGATTAAAAAAAATATTTAAAAAATAAGTTAAATTAAAAGGAAAAACAATTATTTTGGTATGGGATCAGTAGTTAGGCCTTTACCTGCAAGGGAGAATACTAGATTGCGAAGATCAGTGTATAGTTTGGTTACGTCAGCGTTCGAGCTTTCAAACGATTTGTTCACGGTCAAAACATAATTATTAAAAAACTTTTTATGAAAGAAGGTAGAGCATATTGATGCTTTTGGACATTGCTGCAATGTTGTTCTCTCTTGCTTATCTTTAGACTTATCCCTTTTAGTTTTCTTTCTTATCGGCCTCGGTGTTGCAGCATGTCTTCAGCTGTGTTCAGATGTGTCTTCAGCATGCCCTTTTCTTGAGGTTTCCGATGAAAAATTTTCAAGTCCTTCGACATCAATCGCATCAGGCTCCGACTCATCGTTGCTACTGTCTAACTCTTCTTTTTCTAACTCGTCTTCAAAATCGGAGCAGTATGATGACAAACAATCTTCATCATCTCCAAGTTCGCCCATTATAATTAAAACTTTTATTAAACAACAGTTTGGTTGATATGGTTATGAACAGTTCGCACCTGTCGTGGAATACTGGAACATCTCGAATTTCCCAACTTTCGAGAAAGAGCGTTTAAAGTATTTGCATTTTTCCGTTTCAGATTTTTAATTGTTGTTTTTGTCTGGGCACTGGTTTTATGGGCTCCACTCGTTCCTTATCCATTCTTCTTCCTTCGTGTTACTTACTATACCTGACTCTGACGACTCATTTCCATAAACAATTCCTTTTGTTTAAAAATTCGTGGTTGTTACAGTCTTGTCTGGACACTTTTGCCTTGCGTTTTTGGTTGTTACTGTTTTTCCTAGACAGACTTGTTTTTCTTGTCAACTTATTACCTATTTTTTAGCGGATTTCCGGAGGAAAGCAGGCTATTGGGGTTTTTTTAAATAAAATTGGGGAGCTGAAAAAATTTAAAATTTTTATAACATGAACTTTATTTTTATTTTTTATTTTAGGTTATTATAAACTCGATAAACCTTAAATAGATAGATAAACATTTTTTAATCGTCTAGGTAATTTTTAAAAACAAAATTTCACTTAGTTTAATTTCACAGTCTCAGTTGCGTTATCACAAATTCGTTTCCATCAACGCTAGTAATACTTATTAGTCCAAATCGACTGTCTTATAACATAAATTCAGATCACAAAATTCAGTCTTTCCTTATCTAACTAATTTTTTTTATTAAGTTTTATTATGCAAAACATTAATGAGTTTAATCTCACAGTCTCAGTTGCGATATCACATAATCTTGTAAAGTAACATTAGCAAGACTAGAAAAACACAACTAGAAAAATCGCAATAAAAATTTTAAAAAATAAATAAATACACAAAATTTGAAATGTAAAAAAATTTCACGTCACTATTTTGGACGGCTGGATGCTTAAACATGCTCGGTTTTACTTATCTACGTACAAAAAAAAAAAAAAATAAATAAATAAATAAAAAATAAAAATAAATAAATAAAATGAAGTGAGAGAAAAAAAAAGTTACAAAAAATTACAATGAATTATAAAATTCGAAGTAAGTCGGGTTAATATAATTGTTATTTACTAGGTACATGAGATCTCTCTTCTTGTTCGGGGCGATCGGGATACGTGAAGAGTACGCTCTTTTCACTTCCCTTCATTCGCTTCATTATCCTTTCTTCAGTGGTAAAAGTCACCTTCGATGATCTTGTACTTTTTCTATTTGCTTTTGTTTGAAAAATGTCTACTTGTTTAATTTCATTGTCTTCATACGACGTCTTGTACCCAAAAGTAAATGGGTTTTCTCGACTTATTTCAATCATTTTAATTTTTGCAAAGGGTACAGTCTCGTTTTTGGTGTTTATGGAGAAGTTTTCGCCGAGTTCTGTCGATAACGATTTGAAGTCAATAAACTGGCTGTAACTTATCTCGTTAACTTTATAAAACGGTGCTTTTTTTTTTTTGCCGTGCGCATTATTTGAAAGTATTGGGATGGGACGGAAATCGGCCCGGATTTTAATGTTCTTTTTATTTCTCTTTCTATTACCGAGTGGACATTATCGCCCTCATTTTGGGTGTGTCCTTTTATCAAAAATTTGTGAGTTATTGTTTTTATATTCTCATACATACATAATGCGTACATGTACATCATTATTAGGTACTTGTTCTTCTGCTGGCCAGCACAGTTGTCCGTATAAAAAATGAAGCTGATGTCTCCGGAGGCAGCCGAAGCACAATTGGCGATGTATTGATAGACCGATGTGCAAATTTCTATCGCTCCACGGTGACCTTCCCCTTCGTGCCACACGTTGCAGATGGCTTGGGATGTCTTTAAGTTGTATATGGACAAATTATACGTCGATAGCTTTGATCGATAGTAAAACACGGACACCTCACCTCTTGGTGTCGGAAGAGCTGCCTGAAGATCAAATACCGATACAATACAAGTTTCGTCCACGTTGTTTTTATCCTTTTCTTTCTCAATCCTGGATAAGTCTTTCTCTTTTAAGTGCTGTTCGTATTCTGCAGATTTAGTATCTTTGTTATGTTCATGTGCTGTGCACAGCTCGCACTGATCTTTTTTGGGAGTGAAAAATGAAATATTGAACTCGTTAAAAACGTCATAAAAAACTGTACGCTTAGCCAAGTGAGAATTCAGAATTATAGGCTAATAATAGGCTCATTGTTCAAGTGAGATTCAAAAAATCCTGGGAGGGTCGCTTGAAAAGTTGGAGGGTGGGGGTTGGCCATGTTTGAAGAAATTTCGTGTTCGTGAGTCTCAATTGGTAAAATTGGTTCAGGATCGTCTATATCTTCTTCAATTAAAGTATTATCAATTTCGCCAGTCGTCGAAGAGATAGTCGCAGAAAGTAATTTAGAGGAAGAACGTATTTCTTTCTTTTTTTCCCCCGAAATCTTCCAACATTGCGGTGAGCGTTAAGATGCTTTCTTTTGAGTTGGTTTGTGGCATTCGTAGTGTTGCAGCAGTTTTTGTAACTCTTCCCGCACAAATTGAAGGATCATGTGTCATCATGTGTCAACATGTTATAAACTGTGTAGCAGTGAGCAGTCAGTTTCAGTTTAAAATATGCACTAGAATTTTTGATTCTTGGAAGGGGTTGAACCATCATAAGGTCAAAGCAAAGGACATGGCAATGACCCTGCAATGCAGATTCTTTGTCGAACTCTTTCTGTTGTCGAGCTAAATCTTTTTTTAATATGTGCTCTTGGTATAATTTTTCGCTTAAATTCTTCGACTCGTATTTTGAACATGTGTCGCACCTGTCTTTTTTCGGCATTTGGATCGCAAGATTGAGGTCATCTTTTTTTCGAAAGAGGTGTTTTTTCATTGTTCAGGCAATCTGCCTTGTACAGTTCGTAGAGATGATTGAAAGATTTTATGTCCGTTTGTAGATACTCCTTTTTGCTAGTCTTACGGCAATAGTGAGATGGTAATCGTGGAAGAGAATTAAAAAAATCAGTTAACTTTTCGGGTCGCTCCTTGAAGGTTTCTTTCATTCTAGGAGTTGGATTATCTGGAGGATCATCCTCATCATCTGTTTCCACATCGGCAGCAGCGCTTTGTAACTTCTTATCTTTGAGTAAAACGTAGTGTTGATTTTTCGTCCAATAGTGAACCTCCGATCTTGTAACACCTAAAGTTTGGAGATACATCTCCCTGCAAACTCTCGTTACTCTCCAAGGGGGAAGTGGAAGAGTTAATCCCCTCAATGGGGTCTGTTTTGAAATTTAAAATGTTGAAATCCTCAAGTGGAGAGCAATTTCCCCCTTGGGAGTACCCGATGGCTTTGTGAATAAAATTTTTTTTGAAAGTGGAAATAAACTGCTTCACTCAATCGACCCTAATCGAGACCTTATGTAACCAAAAAAACTCTTCAATACTGTCTTGTGACAATTTGTAAGTGATTAAGAACTTTAAAGGAGGATTTTCACATTCAATCAGTTCTTTGTACATTGTTAAAACACATTTCATGCAAACCCTGAAACCTACAAACCCAGTCCACCTTTGGCTTTGGCAGACTGGTGTGCGGTTCGCCATTTTCAAATTGACAATGTAGTTGTCGGCAAAAGCGAAAAATTCCCTGACATCGATGGTTGACTATTTCCTTCTAAATGTAATATTTTTCTTTTTTTACAAATTTAATCAATATCTGTTGATGTAAATTGATCTTGAAGATCCGTCATGACAAGATCTTCCAGCGAAGATGTCAAGGAAGGAGGGGCTGAAGAAAGCGATTCTTCGTCGTTCAAAAATTTCGTCGATGACATTAAATTTTCGTAAAATTTTTCACCATCTTCATCGCTACTCTCACCTTCGCACTCGGTCTCTATCTTCTTGCCATGACTGCGGGTGGATTTGGTCTTTCTTCAGACCTGAACTCGTATTCTTCCATAATTTGTCTAAACCACTCGATCTTCTCCTTTAATGGGGGGGCCTCCTGCACCTTTTCCGTTTCTGAAGCTCTCTCGAGCTTTTCCAGCCTTGCGGTTAGCTCGCTGAGCTGTTTCTCCTTCCGCAACAGCTCCGTGTCTTTTACACCGTTCTGGGCTTGAAGGTACTCGAGCACATGTCCGACCGTTGCAGCTCGGCCCCCGTGTAGTATAGGCGACTCCATTACCGGGTTCATCAACCTTTGGACGAAGCTGGTTTTCTTTTTGGCTGTCTCCCCGCCAGAATATTCTCAAAGGATCCTCCCAGCCTAGGCTTTGGGATTGCCCCTCTTGTTTCCCTGTCTAGTTCCTCATCCGAGAGGTATCTTGCCCCATCGCCAAAATCTGTTGGCGATACTCTTTGTGTTTCTGCTGCGGGAGTCCTGTCTACGGCGTTTATTGTCAGAAATGGGTTGTAAGCGTTGCTGAGGCTGCTGTTTGATGAGTAGCGAGACATATCTGAGCGATTTAAATGATTTGTTCTACCCAAGTTTTGATTTAATTCCTTGATTAATTTGGCTACTCTTTTTACCAACTTGGGTCTTTTCCCTGTATGTGATTTATTATTTTGCTGCAAGAATGAAATTAGGTCCTGCTTCGTCCGATGAATATAGCACCTACCCCCTCGATCGAATTTCTTATCTTTTGCCGTATTGACAATAAATTGATTAATGCTCCAAAAAAAAAAAAAAAAAAAAAAAAAAAAAAAAAAAAAAAAAAAAAAAAAAAAAAAATTGCATTCACAAAGCAATGGCAATTGATATTAACATGAAAATGCAAATCCAAAATAAAAAAAAATATTTCTCTTACCTGGTTCCCTGGGATGTGTAAGAGTCGTACACCGCTGCCACCAGTTTGTATCGTTGGCGGGTTCTTTGTAATAATGAAGGTTTTGGTTTTAAGCTAAAGATACGTTTATTGGAAAATGTTATAAAATATCGAGGGGGGGGGGGGGGGGGGCTGGACGTGAAGGATGGTTCACTTACAATATCTCGATCTCCACTCTTTTCTACTTCTTACTCAGTTATCAATCGTTTAGGTGGGGGAACAACACTCCCTCCATTCATTAAATCTTTAAGTAGGGAATTTTCCCTACCTAGAATTCACGAATTTTCGAAAGAACGTCCTCTTCCCGAAGGGCAGATAAATTACTCTTAACTTAGTTCACCATCGGGGTCTGACAAATTAAGATCACGATAAGTGATAGCTCTTTATTATCTAACCTTCCAACCGGTTACCCCCAATCCTACCACCAAAGTTAGGCTTGCCGTAGCTTCTAGTGGTCAATACTCAATATCAATACATAATAATTAATAACCATTCAATTATAAACTCATTAAGCCAAGCAAAAAAATTATTACAATCATTCGTCTTTACCTATAACTTCCAAGGATTTTCAGGAATAAAACTAGCTAATAAAAATAAAGACTTTTTAAGTGGCATTGATTTCAAATTTTTGAGATCTTAGGATCATTAAATGTGATATTTTATGTTAAATGCGTTCACAAGAGTATCATGAGCCCTTTACTGATTCAAAATTACTTCCTGTTCATTCCATTATATGGCTGTATTTTTTCAATTAAATTTTTTCATTATTGCAAATCTTATGTTTGTGCTTTTTATTTTATTTTTGAAAAATAATACATATTTTTACAAGTAATGTGCACTTATTGTTTGCTACCTATTACGTCGGAATTAATCTTGAGAGCTCATAAGGTTCAAGAGATTGAAATACGAATAAGAACTGCTGAGGACCTGAACATAAAGTAGTAAAAAACACAAAATAATGATTATGATTTTACGTTTGAGAATGTGCTTAAAGATGCATCCATAAAGCCGACTGCTGATAATGATAGCGGCTTAAGACTTCTTCCTTGAACCACAGAAAGGTAGGTTTTCAATGTTATTGAATCGTCCATCCAATCACTGTCATAAAGCGCAAAACCAATGTAACTTCCCTTAAATAAAATTATTATGTAATTTCAAATTTTGCTTAGTGTAAAAACTTCACTTTCTGTCGTATTAGTTCCCCATAGTAGCAATAAATAAAAATGTTGACTGTCTCAGCTATGATGAAGAAGCCGAAATATACTTTGGAGTGAACTGAAACATTGGGCTTTGAAAATTGATTAGTAAGTTATTTTAATGATTTCACTTCTTTTTCTTACTGATATGAAGTTGACGCTACATAGGCACAAGAGAAAAGTCGAACCAATCATAAGAATCAATAATAAGTAAGAATAAATCGCTTGAAAATTTTCAAAAAGACTTAAATCTAATTTATGTTAGTTTGCTATGACTTCATTACTCAATCATTATCTGATGATGGTTGATTGAGTGCTTCATGCAGATGCGGAGACATTTTTTGTAATTGACGTTTTCCTTTTCCATCATCATTTTTGCCCTTTCATGACTGTTTTTCATACTAACACCGATTACATCAAGTTGTGCGCAGATTTCTTCGGAAAAGCACAGGAATGTAATTGCCATTTCGAAGACGACTCCTATTTTTTATAAAAAGTTATTAATGCAATTTCAAATCTTCTTTTTTCCATACCTGGAGTTATCAATATAGCTATGTATTGAATTGATGCACAAATAAAAAAGTTGATGGGCTCCCTTGTGTTTATCGGGTACCAACAGATTATTGCCACGAAGTGCCTGAGGAAGGTACATAATTGGTAAAGAGATAAATAAAAATTTCTTGACAAAGCTCGTCTCACTGTTGTGATTTCCAGAGGAAGGAAGCTCTTGAGGCCGGTGCTTGGAGGCCCCAGGCCAGTGGGATATCTTTTATTCTACTACTTACTCTTTTACTCTACTACTTGGTTCTCGAGATAATTGCTCATTTCACTTCAGGTCCCATGGCAAAGCACTAGAACCGCTATCCCTATGTCAGCCGCATTTTGTTTATTTCTGGCGGTTTCATACTTTATTTACAAAAGTGCTACCTGGCGAGTTCTATGGCCCTTCTGAAGAATTTTTGTGATCCCCTGATCTCCCTCATCACGAATATAAGTACATATAGGTCTTTAATTTCGTAGTCTCCATCGCACCGACCGCTGCAATAGCTTCCTTTCGTAATCAGCTAAAGTTGCTTTACTCACGTTAAAATTCCGTCAAAATCATCTTTTTCCTCATAATCGCCCCTTATAAAATTAAAAATGGGTCGAGCAAAGCAAAGAGCTATGCATGCAATCATTACTACGACGACGTACGATTTAGATAAGAAATGTTTTACTTTTCTAGCCCTCTTTATGATCAAAGTTTTCTCCTTCAAACAATTTTCTGTCAAAGTTCCTTCATAGTCGTAGAACTCCTTACCCATCGCACTTTAATAAAATCATTTTTGACTCATTGATTTAAAATTAATTACAGTAGAATCCCAATATATCATACAGCGATATATCGTATTTCCCGATATATCGTACAAAAGTGCTGGTCCCTTGAAAAATCGCGATATTTCGTACAAAATCAATGCATTTTGGTCCTCTCGTTAAATCGTATTTTTTTTTAGCCAGCTAAATCGTTGAAACGTCTTATATATCGTACTTCATGTCGCTAAACGTCTTGTATATCGTATTTTTAATCACGTTTTGAGTTTTCCTGAAGTATGTAAACAAGACATGATTTGTTTTGTTTATTTTTAACGGAAGTGACTTAGGGATTAACTCAGTAAATTCGTTGCATTTGAACAGTTCTCACGATGTCTCCAAAGAGAACACATCTCTCCATAAAAATAAAAAAGGAAATTTTAAATTTAATTAAAGAAGGCCAAAAACAGGTGGAAGTTGCTCGTCGCTTTAACGTACCACGGTCAACAATAACGTCAATACTAAAGAAGGAAGCCTCCATCGTTCAAGCCGACGAAAGCAGCAAACGGAAGAGGTTTAAGGCGGGTGAGTACCCTGAATTAGAGTCAGCGTTGATGACATGGTTCCGCCAGGCCAGAAGTTCAAATTTGCCAATCAGTGGCCCAATAATGCGAGAAAAAGCTAAGGGTTTCGCAACTAAAATGGGCTTAGCTGACTTTCGGCGGTCTTCAGGAATACTGAACGACGAAGAAATCCTAAATCCAGGAGAAGAAGTCGAAGGGGATGATCGTGACGACGAGGATGACCACGAAGATTTTCCGAAAATTAATGCAAAACAAGCTCGAAAAATGATGGAAAACGTCCGCCATTTTCTTTTGGAATCTAAAGTAGACGAAAACGTTTTCGGGGCTATCCATACGATCGACATGGCAATAGACAAAATTCGCTCCTCAAACTCGACTCAAAGTAAAATAGATAATTTTTTCATAAAATTGTAAGAAAGTACCTACAATAAAAATTTATATGACGTATGTATTGTATTTATTCAGAAAACTTTTACCTAAGTATATTTTTAAAGGTTGTGCACACTTATAAATTCACCCCTCGATATATCGTATTTTTCTTTCCCAACCTTCGATATATCGTCATCGCGATATTGCGTACCTTGCGATATATCGTACTCAACCATCGTCCCCTTGGAGATACGATATATCGGGATTCTACTGTATTACGTGTATAATCTGTCCAAATTTTGTCTATAAATGATCCCAATAACGGTGTTCGGTCCGACGACTAAAATGAAAATAGCAAAATGTAAAGATTCTGTCAAACGTTCTATGTCGTCCATTTTCAGATAGGCGGTGAACATCAGAAGGACGACATGAGTGCCCCCTAAAACAGGCTTTGCATTTATGTATTTATTTAAAACCTCCAATTTTTACCAGCAATGAGATACGGAATGGCAGTCCACCATGAATGAATTCCGCCCCATTTCAAAAAATATCCGTAGTTGTCTACGTACCCTTTTTCCCAGTAGTATTTTTCTAAATTTTATTTATCTATTAAATTTTCTATCGTAGTTTATTTGAATACCTGGTTTTACTTCTCCCTGTTTCACTCTTATTGTCGGCATCGTTGACTATGAACTTTGGAAAAAGAATCTCACTATTCTACATCAATATTGTAAGTAGAAATCAAAAATCGAATGTAATTATGCTTGTTATGGCAAAATTGTTTTTGAAGGTAAACGTTTTTGAATTGCAGCTCTGCTCGGAAAAACATTTACATATTATGGATATTTTTTTTCTGAGTCTGACAGCAACAAATTGATCATTATTTTTTTATATGTTTTTATTTGTCTCGCTGTTAGACAACTACGGTTTATTTATTGATTGAGATATTGATATGGAACACTTAAGGTTTCCACTCAGAAAATTTTTTATTCCTTAAATAAAAAATAAAAAATTCGTTTGAAAATAAACCCCTGCCTCCCAAATGATGGTTATTGGATTTTAAATTTTTTTATTTTCCATTTTTTGAATATCCATTTTTCCATATCCAATTCATATCCATTTTTTTTTTTTTTTTTTTTAATGATATCCAAAAAGTCGTCTCACTGGTCTTCCCGTTCCACTTTTCGTATTCAGAAGTCCCCTGTCTCTTCTGAAATTTTTGTTCGTCGGTTTCTGATTTAAATTTTTCTCATTGATCAGTAATATTTGGAGTATAAGTCCCTAGGTTTCAATTTTGTGATGACTGATGAATGATGATGAATATAATTGACTAAATTTTGGATAATGGAATGAGTCGGGTAAGATCAGGGGAGTAAAGCTCTTACTAATGTAGGTTTTTTTCAATGTGGAACTGTATTTGTAATACAGTATACAGTTTTTTTATTAAAAAGATGAGCAAAAATCAAGTTATGCTGTATCGTCTTCCATACCATAACTACCAGACCTGCCAGATTCTTCGGTACTCAATGTACGAAATTCATTTTTCACTTGGTATACACAACAAAACAGAGTTCCTGCAGCTCGTACATAATCTTTTCATAGATTCGATGACGGGCTTTTTCTGTCCTACGAGAACTAATGACAGGCTCCTTTTAAATCTCTTCCTCACAAGGATCCTTTTGAACGGAAATTTTTCTCGGTGGTTTTCGAGTTGATACCATAAAGTTGGCAAGTTTGCGGTCAATCCTCCAGGAAAAGATGACAAAAGGGAGCTACTAATGCCCCAAGAACAAATGGACTCTTCCAGGAAAACAACGGATCAATTTGGAAGGTTAGAAGAATGTTCTCGAAATTTCATTATAATTATAAAGATTGATATGTAGGGAGGAGAGGAGTGAGAATAGCTCCTTGAAGGGGTTTGTATATGATGAGCCTTGTAATACATATTTGGAGTAGAATTCCCTAGGTTTCAGTAGTGTGATGCTTGATGATGAATTTCAGAGGCAAAATTTGGAGATGGTCAGGGGACATAATGAGCACCTTCTAATGTAAGTTTTTCCTATGTGGAAATGTAAAACAGAGGTGTCGTCAAAAGGAGGTACAACTTTGCCTAGGGCTTTTTTTCCAGGCAATTTTCTGACTGGCCAGAGTAGGGCGTAATTGAATTGCATTGTAATTGAATTACTTTTATAGTAAGTAATTGAATTACAATTTAATCGAATTACTTTTTATAGTAAGTACCTAATTGAATTACATTGTAATTCAATTACATTGTAATTCGAATTACTTTTTATAGTAAGTAATTGAATTACATTGTAATTCGATTACAATGTAATTTGTAATTAGATTACATTTTCAATTACAAATTACAACAAATCAAAAAATATCTATTTTCACTAAATTTTCAAGAAAAATGAAAAACGATCCTTTAGAATTCATTTTCAAAGTAAAAGACATCCTAGATGGCATAATAATCCTAAAAAGACACTCTAGAATCCTTCATCATTGAAAAAAGACCCTCTAGAATTCATTTTCAAAGTAAAAGGCATATTAGGTGCCATTATAATCCTAAAATGACACTCTAGGTTTATTTATGAACGATAAATGACCCTCTAGAATCCTTCATCATCGAAAAACGACACTCAAGACTTCATCATCACAGAAAAAGATACTCTAGAGAGTCTAGAGTCCTTTATCATTTAAAAAAAAAAAAAAAACATTTTTGTTGCCGCCCATTACATTTCTGTAATTGAATTAATTTTTTTTTGTAATCGGATTACTTGAATGTAATTGATGTAATTGAATTACTTGAATGTAATTGAATTACTTGTAATTTTGGAATCCAATATTCTTTTTCTCTGGTTGGATATTAAGGATTGATGAAGAATTACACGTATAATATTTTTGGTTTTATTCTTGTTAAATTTACAAAAAATAATACAGTATTAAGTTGCTTCACGTTAAATTGAATTAGGTACTTGAAATGACAATGTGGTCTTCTGGTGCTGGCCGAGCGTTCTGGCGTCTTCGTTCGTCTTGGCAAGGCAGGTCTCGCTCCTCCGCGTCGGATGTCGTCTCCCCTGGCGAGATTTCGTCTTCCGGGGATGCCTTCGTTCTCTCCGGGTCAGATATCGTCTCTGAGGCTGCTGTTGTCCCTTCCTAGTCGGTTTTCGTCTTCCGGGGCCGCCTTCGTCCTCTCCTGGTTAGATTTCGTCTTTCGGGGATGCCTTCTTCTTCTCCCAGCCGGATTTCGTCTCTGAGGCTGCCTGTCCCTTCCAGTCGGATTTCGTCTTCCGGGAGCGTCTCCTTTTTAGGGAGCGAGAGTTCACTTGTGCTTCTGGTCAATGCATTGATGAATTTTCTGTTTGTGACGGTAATCGAGATTGCGACGATAGTACAGACGAGACAATTACTCAATGCGTCAATATAAGGTTTGGATCTATTTTTTTATTTTTCAATTTTATTTTTTAATTTTTAGATGTCCAGCGTATAGCTATCAATGTGCTTATGGAGCTTGTATTGATAAAAATAAGCAATGCAACGATGTGGCAGACTGCAGCGACGGATCAGATGAAGATGATGAACTTTGTAAAAGGAATAAAAAACCGAGGCCGACCTTTAGGCCTACTCATTCACCTCGTCCTCCTCCTGATGTTAGGTAAGTGGCATCTCTTCTATTGAGACCAAAAGGTCTTTTAGTTCCCACTTTTCTGGAATACCTATACCTTTTAGATATTTAGGGGGAAAGCAGTACATTTGGGTTGGTCTCATAAGCTATTCAATTGTAGGTTTTTATTTAGTGTCCTGGGATAGGGGATGTATGATAATAAATGAAAATGGCTGTAGAATTATATCGATTTATAGGTTCGGTGCATGCTGCTCACTTAGAGAAGAAAAAAATCACTAAAATCTCTTCGTTTCAGTGGTGAATGCCCTCTACCGGAAAGTCCTGCAGATGGAAAGTACATCGTACAAGGCTGCCAGCCGAGTGATAGATCTCCAAGGTGTCAAGAAGTGCCAGGAACTTTAGTCCCATCGACTGCAGTTTTGACATACTCTTGCAACAAAGGATTCGTTTTGCCTGATAAAATCAAAAATATCTTTTGCCTCAATGGAACATGGGAGCCTGAACCTCCTAACTGTCTAAGTAAGTAAATTGCATTTTGTTTTATTTTTTATTAAATTGTGATTAGAACTGTGCAAGCCGTTGGTTTCCGAGTCGATGGATCTTCGTTGTTATTATAAAGGTGAAGAGGTTCCATGCTCGCAGGCCAATCAGCCAGGAACGAGGGTTCGACCCAAATGTAAAACTTCCTACCATGTCCGCGACCCTGAAACCGCATTTAAAGAAACCGAATGCCTTCCTGATGGCACTTGGGATCAACCACTTTTCAAATGTGCAGCAGGTAAACCGACCGGAAATCGCTTATTCATCATTATATTCCAATTGCCTTATCTTCATAATTTCGACCCCGATTTCAAACTAAATGGGAAAAAACAACATAAAAGTGATGACTTATACCTGTGAGAACAAAAAATTGCTTTAATTGTCGCTTTAAAAACATAAATGTCTAATCATTCAAAAACCGGTGAAAAATTGTATTTTCAAAATAAATTAGTCTGGATCAATTTTGTGTTGTCATTCCCAAATCCTATTTAAGAAAAACTGAAAATTTAATCCTAGATTGTGGAAAGCCAAGCCCTCAAGTAGACCAACCTTTGATCAGCCATGGCGAAACGACAAAAGTTGGTGAATATCCTTGGCACGTCGGACTTTATTCGTCATCCGAAAACGGACGTTTTAAACTATTTTGTGGAGGCACCATCATTTCTCCATATGCCATTTTAACTGGTTTGTATTAAAAAAAAATGAAAAAAGTCAAATAATAATCAAAATATTAGCCGCTCATTGCATTTATGACGAGTCCTCGAAGAAAGTCAAGAATGTCAAACAGATTCAAGTGGCGGTTGGAAAATACAAACGAGATTGGTACTTAAAAGACGCTTTCGAACAAAAAATACCGGTAGATTTCTAATTTAACAATAAATTTTTTTATATATTGATAAAATTTTAGGTCAAAGATATAATTCCTCAAAGAGCATATAGAGGGAAATGGAATAGCTACGAGCAAGATATTGCAGTCCTTGGATTAGTTTTTAGTATCAAACTGAGCAATGTTGTCCTTCCTGTTTGTATTGATTGGGTGGCCGAAAGGCAATTTAAAAATGGAGAATTGGGAAATGTAAGTTGTTTTCTTGTTTATTATTTCATTTTGTAATTAAATGGTAATTTTTCAGGTCGTAGGCTGGGGTTTGAATGAAGACAAAGTCGAATCTGAAATTTTAAATGTAGCCAAGTTGCCCTACATAGACTGGGAGACATGTACGAAGAAATCTCCTCAGGAATTTCTACGGTTTTTGACCTACGATAAATTCTGCGCTGGATACAATAACGGTTTGTGTTTTTTTAAAAATTAAATCTTATTATTTTTTCATTTTGTTTTTTAAAGGGACGGGAGTACAACAAGGAGATAGCGGAGGTGGTTTGACTTTTACGAGGAATGGAAACCATTTTATTTACGGAATCGTAAGTCTGAAGCAGAAAAACCAAAATACGTTTGCAGCATTTACCAACGTTACTGAACATTTGCAGTGGTTAGATCGTGTGCTCAAAGCTGTTAACGCAGCACATATAAGTTAATTTTTTTTATACTTTTTGTTTAATTATAGTCAATATTTTTTATAAAAATTGTGTTTTATTGTTTCATATATCCATTTACTATCCAACAGGGTTGGGAACATAGTTTATATTTATGCAGGAAGTGTTTTGTCTATGGTAATGCCATTACAAAGGTGCTGTATGGCAAACTGCATCATGCGTGTTTAGGGTGACCAGCATGAAAGTTTTCATTTTGTGTACACCAAGGCTTTCCAATTTTTTATCTGTGAATAGTAAAAGCTTTCAAATTTGGTTATTTGGCTTTTAGCGGATTTCCGGAGGAAAGCAGGCTATTGGGGCCGGCCTCACGGCGGCTTTCGGCTTAGAGGCTTATATATTCGTAATCAGGACGATCTCCTGATCACGAAAATATAGGTCATTCCCAACCTTGGCGATATATATATATATATATATATATTTATATATGTACCGACGCGATAACTCGAGCTAGGAGTGTTTGAATTAAACGAGACTTGGTATTTAGAGCTTTTGTTTCACCAGGTAGAAGCCTATTGAAAATGGCTTGAATCGAGAAAGTGGTTCTGGTACTTCGCTTAGGGCATGAAGGGCATTTTCGTGATTTTCTCGGAACCTGAAGGTTTGAGATGGTTGGAAATGGTGACGGGAAAGTCCTAGGGGCCGAGGATCATAGTTAATAGCAGTTCAAATTTCAAAATCGGTTCCGGGACTTATCTAAGGGGCCTAAATGGAATTTCGTGATTTTTTCTTGTAACCTTAAGGTTTGAAAATCGTGATGGGAATGTCTGATGATCCGCAGACTGTATTAAGAAAACAGTTCAAATAACGGAAGATGTTCTGAGACCCATGCTAAGGGACCTAAATGGAATTCCGTACAAAGTTTGAGATGGTTGGAAATGATGACGGGAATGTATCATGACCCGAGGAACATAGTACAAGACAGTCCAAAAGCGCCGAAGCGGATCTGGGACTCTGTTAAGGGGCTTAAGTGAAATTTTTATTATTAGTGGATTTTCGTGATCTTGGCAAATATTAGCAGAAGGTTATGAACTGAGGAAATAAATTTGAAAACAGATCATACTCGGTTTAAGTCGCGGATTAAGTATATTTTTCTCAATCTTAAGGCATTGATGAAATTAATTTAAATTTTAGCGGATTTTCGAACTTTTGTTGGGGAAAATCACATGAAACATTGATAGACTCATGAGTCATGGAATGAACAATTTTTTCCGCTAAAAAATACAGGAGAATAAAACATATGACGCTTTGTCTGGCACAGTCTAAAATTTTTAATCAATCTGAACAGATCAATTAAAATTTTTAAAGATTTAAAAATTTCAACTACCTATTATTTTTTATTTTACTTAAATTACCGACGTAATAATTTGTCAGGTAAGTTTTTAAAAAATAGAAAATCTACAATAATATTTTTATTAGATCATTATTTTTATTTGATCTTTATTTATGCCAAGGTACCTACCTACTACGTTCCAGTAAGAAAGATAATAAAAAAAAAAAAAGGATAAAAGAAAAGAAAAGAATCCAAGAATTTGTTGGCGACTCGCATTCGTAAATTTTTTTTTTATTTTAATTTTTTAATAATTTTTTTTTTATTTTTTTTTTTTTGGGCCGGCCTCACGGCGGCTTTTTTTTTTTTTTTTTTAATTTTTCGAGCGGTTTTCTTTTAGGTACATGATAAAATTTATTTCTTATCGCATTTAATAAAATACTTAATAGGAAAGATTAAGCGAAGCAATTAAATGCCAAGAACTAAGAAACAAAGTACGGAAAAAAAGAGAAAGAAAGAGAGAGCTAAGTACAAAGTAGAAGCTAAAGACGACATTCAAAAAAAGAAGTTGCGTCAAAAACGGAACTCGGAATGTCAGAAAAAGAGACTTAGCGACGAAGCAAAACTAGATGCCCACAAGAAAAGATTAAAAGAATGTCAGAAAAAGAGACTTAGCGACGACGTTAAACGAGGTGTTCACACAAAAAGATCTAGTGAATGTCAGAAAAAGAGGCTTAGCGACGACGTTAAACGTGATGCCCAAAAGAAAAGATTAAGAGAATGTCAGAAAAAGAGGCTTAGCGACGACGTTAGACGAGATGCCCAAAAGAAAAGATTAAGAGAATGTCAGAAAAAGAGGCTTAGCGACGACGTTAAACGAGATGCCCACAAGAAAAGATTAAGAGAATGTCAGAAAAAGAGGCTTAGCGACGACGTTAAACGAGATGCCCAAAAGAAAAGATTAAGAGAATGTCAGAAAAAGAGGCTTAGCGACGACGTTAAACGAGATGCCCACAAGAAAAGATTAAGAGAATGTCAGAAAAAGAGGCTTAGTGACGACGTTAAACGAGATGCCCAAAAGAAAAGATTAAGAGAATGTCAGAAAAAGAGGCTTAGCGACGACGTTAAACGAGAAGTCCACAAGAAAAGAATTAGAGAATGCCAAAAAAAGAGGCTCAACGACTTTTTTAAACGAAAAGTGCACAGAAGTATTCGTCCTGGAGCTTGCCCAGAGACACGAACTTTCTCAAAGGTCTACAGATTTCGGGGGATCCATAAATTTCGGGGGAAATGAATCCTTTTTTTTTTTCTAACATAACTTAAATTTGGTGATAATTTTCTGAAAATGGGACTAATTTCACTCATACACATTATAATTACCTAATTACCTAGTTAATTAATTAAATTTTGAGAATTTTTTTTTTCAATCATAACTTGAATTTGGTGATAATTTTATGAAAATGGGAATAATTTCACTCAAACTCAATATAATTACCTAATTAGGTAATCAATTAATTAATTAATTTTTGAAAAAAAAAAAAAATTTTTTCAATCATAACTTGAATTTGGTGATAATTTTATGAAAATGGGAATAATTTCACTCAAACTCAATATAATTACCTAATTAGTTAATTAATTAAATAATTAATTTTTGAAAAAAAAAATTTTTTTTTCAATCATAACTTGAATTTTATGAAAATGGGAATAATTTCACTCAAACTCAATATAATTACCTAATAGTTAATTAATTAATTAATTAATTAATTTTTGAAAAAAAAAAATTTTTTTTCAATCATAACTTGAATTTTATGAAAATGGGAATAATTTCACTCAAACTCAATATAATTACCTAATTAGTTAATTAATTAATTAATTAATTAATTTTGAAAAAAAAAATTTTTTTTTCAATCATAACTTGAATTTGGTGATAATTTTATGAAAATGGGAATAATTTCACTCAAACTCAATATAATTACCTAATTAATTAATTAATTAATTTTGAAAAAAAAAATTTTTTTTTTCAATCATAACTTGAATTTGGTGATAATTTTATGAAAATGGGAATAATTTCACTTAAACTCAATATAATTACATAATTAGTTAATTAATTAATTAATTAATTAAAAAAAAAAATTTTTTTTTTCAATCCTAACTTGAATTTGGTGATAATTTTATGAAAATGGGAATAATTTCACTCAAACTCAATATAATTACCTAATTAATTAATTAATTAATTTTTGAAAAAAAAAATTTTTTTTTCAATTATAACTTGAATTTGGTGATAATTTTATGAAAATGGGAATAATTTCACTCAAACTCAATATAATTACCTAATTAGTTAATTAATTAATTAATTAATTAATTTTTGAAAAAAAAAATTTTTTTTTCAATCATAACTTGAATTTGGTGATAATTTTATGAAAATGGGAATAATTTTACTCAAACTCAATATAATTACCTAATTAGTTAATTAATTAATTAATTAATTAATTTTTGAAAAAAAAATTTTTTTTCAATCATAACTTGAATTTGGTGATAATTTTATGAAAATGGGAAAATTTGGTTAATTGGTCATAATTACCTAATTACATAATTAATTACCTAATTAGTTAATGAAATTTAATCGGGATCACGTGAAGATTATTTGGTTAAAATTTGGTGAAGATCGGACCGGTAGAAAGCCGTAGCACATTTTTTGCAAACTTTAGACAGACATATTTCCGCCATTTTGTCGAATTTCAAAAATCGCTCTCGTCACTTTCAAGATAACCACGAAAGGAAGATTGTGTGAAAATTTCGTGAAAATCGGATGAAAATTGTGGCCGTGAAGTGTTCCGAGAAAAAAGGCGACGGACGGCCGGACGGCCGGACGGCCGGCACCACAGACAAAGTCATGTCCGGCAAAGATCAAAAGTCAGTTTGACCCTAGGGGGTCTGGAAGACCCTTCCCCAAAAACCCGAATCCGACGGTAATACAATAACTTCTCTTTGAGAAAGTTAAAAAGATTGAGAAAATGCCAAAAAAAAAAAAAGATTGAGTGAAGATAACCTACGGGACATTCACCGAGAACGACTTCGAGCTGCCCAAAGAAAAAGGATGGCTGATCCAAAAAAAAAGAAAATCCATCTTCGCCGATTGCAACGATCCAGAAACATGTTTGATTCTCAACGGCAACGGGCGCGAGCGAACGTGGAGTATCGAATGCGAAACAATAAGAAGCAAAGAGACAGTTACCAAGCTTCGAAATCTCGATCCTTTTCGACCAATAAAAATAAAGCTATCAAATCATACCAACAGAAGATAAAGGACGGACCGCATTGGGCATGTGTAAGCTGTCGTCGTCTTTGGTTTTACGATTCTGTGAAGTTTTACACTTCGGAATCGTTTAAAGCAGACCTTTTGCCCCTCGTTTACAAGTGTTGCATCGATAAGATGGATGAACGAAATATCGGCTTTTTGTGCACAACATGCCATAGGAACCTAAAAAGTGGAATGGTTCCCAAAATGTCGATGTTTCATTCTGATCTAATTTTTCCAGCTATCCCGGAAGAGCTGAGAAACCTGACCTTCCTCGAGTCAAAATGTGGCTGAAAGGGGTCATTTCTTGTCTATAAAGATTCAAAATCTGTCTAAAAAGGATCAAAATCTGGATGACAAGTGTCTCTCTTTTCTTTTCAAAAGGCTCTGTAAAGTGGCTTTCCTTGTCAAAAGGGTTAAAATCTGGCAGTAAGGGTCTTTCTTGTCAAAAAAAGGTTTAAATCTTTTTTTCGAACCCCCCCCCCCCCCCCTTAATGATCGACTTACATCGATATGCATCGATACTGGCAGTGGAACGGAAGTTGGCAACACTGTAATTCAGACTTTCAGAGTAGTCACGTGACTCGTCACACGTGGCGAGCTTGGTTACCTTGGTTCGGGTTTATTTTTCGACGTTGCGCAATTAATCATATGCAATTATCCATCTAATTTCTTGTAAGCTTGTTCTCTCATTTTTTTTTTCTTTCTTTATCGTTCGTTTAAATGGCAGCGAATTATCGAAAAGCTTTAATAGGTCAGAAGAAATTTGAGAAGAAAGAATCCTGGCCTGAATTGATCAAAACTGCAAATTCTGAAAATGAAACTTCGTCCGATTCCCCTCAACCCGGCCAATCTCAAGATGCCATTCAGGATAGGCCTCCGAAGGAAAAGAAGCTTACAAAAAATGAGCTTTCGAAAAAGAATGAGAAGAAAAAATTCAAAAAACCCTCCTCTCAAATTAACATCGACCTTTTTCAAGCCATACAGGTAAAGTTGAAGACACCATTTAACTTTTTAAATTAATTTGTTCATTGTTTTAGAATGCGCTTGAAGCAAAAAAGCTCGTCAAAACCAAAGGGATCAAAAAACGGACGAAATTAGTCGAAAAAGGTGGAAATCGTTTGGATTCCGATCGTCCGATTTTACACAAAGGAAAAGTAAGAATGAAAAAGAAAAAGCCGACTGTGACCAAAAGATGCTTTCTCCTTGTACGAAATCTCCCCAAAAACAAACTCCCTTTTTCGCCAAGTTTGTCAAATTTGAAAATGGAGATCGCCAGACTCGAATCTGTTGACGTCGACAAACTTTCTCAGACCTTTGAGAAAGTGAAAATCGACAAAATCCCAGAGTCTGAAACAATAAACCGAGGCGAAATATCAGTTTCAAGGATAACATCGGATGTCGTTCACACTAATAAATTCAAAGGGTTCGTATTGAAATTAAATTATTTATCAAATAAACCTTTTATTTTAGGTACTGTCGGAATTGTGTTAGCGCAGAATTGAAAGAGTCTGTTCGTCAGCTCATCATGATGTTGAGGAAATTTCAAGATAAACTTCATGCCCGAGACGAAATCAAAGCTCACGCCAAAAGACGTTACGTCTGCGGAATAAAAGAGTCGAAGAAATTTGTCCTTTGTGGTAAAGTCAAATGTCTCATCGTTGCTACAAATCTTGAAATGGATGAAGGTAATATTAATTGAAAGTAACTTAAAGTGGTATTTGGAGACAAAATATGAGATTTGGTGGACTCAAAAATTACTGAATCTATTGAAATTTTTAGTGCCTTTTCTTGTCATATTGAAGAAGAGCTGTGCCCAACATTATTTAGGTCACAGGGAGCTAAGAGAATGCAATAATATAATTAAGTGTAACCAATGGAGTGTAGCACCGAAGTTGCCTTAATCCAAGGTTGCTAGATTGAAGAGCTTCTTAAGTAGCCCAATTTGCTTCCAATTTCTGCTTTGGTAACACCGGTCTATAAAGTGGCTCTATTTGGCAACATTGTATTGCAGCTTATTTTGCAATAAAGCGCTCAAACTAGCAACATTGTAAATTAGCTTAATATAAATTGTGCAACCTGTCAACTTTTATTTGCGATAAATCGCACATTTTGGCAACATTTGACCAATTAAAGTTGCTCAGTTGGAGAAAATTCGCCCCAACCTGGCAACTTATGACTATGCTGAGTAGCCTATTTGTAAGAAATTGTTAAATCTGGCAAATCTGCCTTAAGGGGGGGTTCGAAAAAAATTTTTCGTCCAGTTAAACGCTACAAGCGGCTACGGTGAGAACCTTTCGGAAGAAATCTGTCGGAAGAAAAAGGAACCAATCGAGCCCTGTGTCAACCCATAGGCCATAAGTTTTCGTTTCGTTTCGAGAGAGAGAGAGGGCTGCCGGGAGCGAGTGAGAGAGAACTGAGAAAGGCGTTCAAGGTCACAGTTTCACCCTCTTATCGCATTTCTACATCTAAATAATTGTTTCTGAATCCAACTAACCAAGGCCCGTTTTTTCTTCTTCCATCATAGTGTTTTTACAATTTACAACTTTTTTTTTTTTATTTCCAAAAATTGTTTTTAGCTGATTCCCGTAGGAAAGTAGGCTAGGTATTTTTATTTTTTTTATTTTTTATAATTTTGAATTTATACTCGGTTAAAAAAAATAGTTACCTACATATTTTAGGCTATTAAAATTAAATACAACTTTATAACACAGAAGAGTGTCATCGAGATATCTGATCGAAGACGATTTTTTCTCCCCGACATTGTTCTTATTTTTTTAACAACCTGATTAACCACAAAAAAGTCCTCTACCGAAACCGAGGATTGGAATCTAGAGCGTCTTTAAAGTGATTTTTTCTGCAATATCTCGAAAACCGTTTGTCGTAGGTGAAATAATTTTTAGTACAAAATTAAAGATAATTAAATTTTCTATAATTTTGAGCTAATATGATTTTTTCTAGGACTAAACGTTTCTGAGCTACGAGGTCGCAAAAAAACGGGGGTTTCTATTTTGACCGCTAAAGGACAGAAGACGTCATTTAATCAAAAAAGTGTACTTAATAAAAATTGTAGAGAATGTAATTATATTTAAAAATCGACTCTCAAAAAGCAATTAACGATCAATAGGCAGGGGTGGGGGTAAATTTCAAAAAATTTCATTAAAAAATTGAAATTTCAAAACACTTTATAAAAACAAAATTAAAGCGTATTAAATTTGCTATAAATTTGACCTAGTAAGATTTTTTGTAGGACCAAACGTATCTGAGCTACGAGGCGACAGATCCTTGTGGGGTTAAAATTGTGTTTTTTAAATTTACCCCCACCCCTACATGTTGATCGTTAATTGCTTCTCAATAGTTGATTTTAAATGTAAATTGAATTCTCTACGTTTTCTTAGTATGTACGCTTTTTTGATAGGATATTCCTTTCCTTGATTTTTTCCGACTTTTCTAAAATCTGACTTTTTTCTTCGGAAAAACTCGAAAATCCCGCTTTTTTGTCGCCTCGTAGCTCAGGAACGGTTGGTCTTACAAAAAATCATATTAAATCAAATTTGAAGCAAATTTTTTAGGCTTTAATTTTGTTTTTATGAACTTTTTTGAAATTTCAATTTTTGAGGAAATTTTTTTAAATTTACCCCTACCTCTGCCTATGATCGTTAATTATTGCTTTTTGAGAGTTGGTTTTTAAAGGTAATTAAATTCTCTACAACTTTTATTATGTACACTTTTTTGATTAGATGACGTCTTCTGTCCTTTAGAGGTCAAAATAGAAAATTCCTGTTTTTTTTTTTTTTTTTTTTTTTTTTTTTTTATTTATTTATTTATTTATTTTTTTTTTTGCGACCTCGTAGCTCAGAAACGCTTGGACCAAAAAAATTTGGTCCTTCGAAAAAATCATATTAGCTCAAAATTATAGAAAATTTAATTATCTTTAATTTTGTACTAAAAATTATTTCACCTACGACTAACGGTTTTCGAGATATTGCAGAAAAAAAAATCACCATAAAAACGCTCTAGACGCCAATCCTCACAGGTTTCGGTAGGGGACTTTTTTTTGGTGGTTAATCAGGGGACTTATCCCAACAAATTTCCGTAGATAAACAAAATACCTTATTTTTTAGGCAGAGATTTTACGCCCCGGCTTAGATTCTCCTATCCCCAGGGGGGTGAGGCATGGGGGCTCTTATAGTACTATGATGTGGAATAAGAGCTAAAATAAAATTTAAAAAAAAAATTGACTGGACTATAGAGGGTGAAAGATGTGTTGAACAGCAATCCCAACTTTGATTTTAAAATTGCGGGAATTTCAGGCGCGAGCGGGTGACGGGCGCGGAATGGGGGGATCAGTTGCCACGCTTTACCCTCCTTTCTAGAGGGTGAAAGAAATATTCTCTCTCCCACTCTCTCATTCTCTCTCTCTCTCTATGGATGAGTAAAATAATTTCAGTCAACGCACAAATTTGTTGATGCGATAGTTGTTTAAAATTTTAAATTCTTAAAACGCCAGAGGCGGATCGAGGAATTTGCCGGGAGGGGGGGAGGGTTCACTAAAAATCACATCCCCTCGGTAGTCCGATTTAAAAATTTCCTTCGAGGATCGGTGCTACCAACTAAAATAAGCTTTCCTGCCAAATTTCAGCCTGGTCGCATTAGTAGTTTATCCGGTAGTACGTTTTTTCTGCCCCCGGTGGTGATCATTTTTCGAGATCTCCGCCCCCGGTAGTCAGATTTGAAAATTTCCTTCGAGGATCGGTGCAACCAACTAAAATATGCATCCCTGCCAAATTTCAGCCCGGTCGCATCAGTAGTTTGTCTGGAAGTACGCTTTTTCTTTGGTCTAACTAATAAAATCATTTTTCATTCAATCATTCAAATCGTTTTATCACAATGAATTGGTAAAATATTAGAAAAAAAATCTACCTAATAAAGATTTTATAAGTAAAAAATAGCCTACTTTCCTACGGAAATCCGCTAAAAAAATAAAAAGAGATGAGGGAAAAACTAAAAATCCCCGTCTCAGTAAAAGGGCAA
The DNA here is from genome assembly GCA_018703685.1 of Orius laevigatus. Lineage (NCBI taxonomy): Eukaryota > Metazoa > Arthropoda > Insecta > Hemiptera > Anthocoridae > Orius > Orius laevigatus. The sequence continues at coordinate 164,707 of JAGWEN010000031.1, forward strand.
CACTGTTTATAAAAAGAAGGATTCTTATGGGGTGTTCACTTCGCCTCAGCTGTACACGACGCGAGCGCCGTGGGAAAAGGCTGAAGTTTTGAGGACCCCTCTAAAGCGCGCCTTTTATGAAAATCGCATATCGTTCTTGCCAAATCTCCGCTACTGTAATTAATTTTTTTTAGCGAAATTTTGTTTTTGAGTCCATAATCGTGTCCTTCTTATGCAACGCTCCTTAGATTTTTGAAATTTTGATTTTTGCATTTCTAAAAAATAGAAAAAAAGAAGTTATCAAAAAGTTAAGGAGCACTGCAATTGTAGGTCCTAATTCTAGAAAGATTCCAAAAAACCGCGCAAAAAAATTTCAATTACAGCGCCCGCAATTTGGCAAGAACGAAAAAATGGCGATTTGAACCCCCCCTTAATCCCTCTTAAAGTCCCTATATAGACTGAGTCCGGGTCATGGCGCCGTGGAGTGAGCATTCTCTGACATATTTAACCGGTTCAATGTGAATTGTGAAATGATTTTTGGTTCTGGTGAAAGAGTGTATCTTCTGTAACCAGATAATGTGAATGGATTTTTGGTGGAAATGGAGATGTGGCGCAAAACCTGTTAGGACTCTAAAATGTAAAACAAAAAAACGCCCAAATCATTTCGTTGGGATGCTGGTAGGCTATATCATTGCAAACTGCCAAACTATGAGGGATCGTGAAGGGTACTTTTTTCTCTCTCTCTCTCTCTCTCTCTTTTTCTTTAGATTTACACCATAGCAACCCTAATATTTAATTTTTATAGGACTCCCGAGTTACGAAATAATGGAAAATCTAATTGATGCAGCTGCTTCCAAAGATGTACCCGTCATTTATGCTTCTTTGTCCAAAGAACTCGGTTATTGGACGTTAAAGAAAAGGAAGATCAGCGTTGTGGCGATTCTAGACTACGATGGTGCTAATGTAATTTTTATTTAAACATAAATTTCCAAACGTTACTAATTAATTTTTCAGGATGCGTTCAAACAAATGATAACACATTGGGAAAAGGCAAAAGCTGATAATGTGAACCTCATGAAAACTACCAATGATTTCTTAGTATCTAAGCAAGACACTGTGAAAGTGAGTTAATAATTTAATACCTAAACAATTTTTTATTATTTTTCAATTTTTATTTTAGGCTGACATTGAAGGCGAGATTAGAGATCAAATGATATCCAAGCTAACAGAAGAACAACAGTGAACTATGCCATAAAAAAGGTATTTACCTATAAATGTGATAAAATTAATCAAGAAAAACGTGAAGGACTTGATAAAAATCTCGCTGATCCACTGGAAGCTTTCATGGAATACAATTTGAAAAATTCCTGAAAAAATGAACCAAAAACCTTTAAAAAATTTTAATGTTAGGTTCAAAATCTTTCTGTTAGGGCCATTGTTATTATTGTGAAACGTGCAGTGTCTATTGATATCAAAAATTTGGAAAAAAAAAAAAAAAAAAATTAGAATGAATTGATCTCAAAAAAATTTGAAACAGATGCCACTTATTAAAACCAAGTTTACCAAAGGTGTGGGATGCTCGAAATTTTTAATCAAGAGGAGAGGACTTAAGCTAAGCTTAAGAGCTTATAATATTTATTCTATTTTAAATTATAAGTAAAAAGCCCTAGGTTCTAATGATTGGAATCAATTATTGCTTGGTTTCCTGCAACTTATTAAACTGTTGAAAATCAAAAACGGTCAAAATATTTTATCAAAATAAAATCATAATATATCAAAGACTTTTCGTCTAGCTTCAGAATTGATTTCGGTTTCTTGTCAAAATATTTTTTCATATTCTCGGGATATCGTTCTTGTTCTTTCTCTGTTAGTTCTTTTTCGACTATTTGATCTTGAACGTTTCCAAAAGTTTGATCAGCTGGAAATTTCGATGGCTCTTTAAAAGACTTAAAATTCAGAGAACATCCAATCGATGACAAAGGCGAACGCCTTAGGTCAAACTGCTACTACCTTGAGTACAGTTCGGCATTGGCGTTCACTCAATTCAAAGAATACCGAGATTGCTTCAAGTGCAACATGGGTGGTCGCTAGTTGATCGATGTGGCAGGAAAAGGGCGTAAATGTAGGCGTTAAATCCGTTGGCGGGGAAAGCAGGTTCGAATTTCTCTGTAGAACTCGAGGAGCCCCCTATATCTTTCATATGTTAAAACCTGCAATATTCCAAGCTGTCTCTTGATGGTCCGCCATACTTTCCCGAGTAGGGCAGCAAACTCTCCTTTTTTCAAATGGGGAGAACCATATCCAATTTTTTTTTTTCCATCCGCCACCAATGCTTTTTCCCATTCAGTTTTTAAGGGACCGAATACACATTTGTCTAAAGGCTGCAGCCTGTCTGTGAGATGGCTTGGAAATTTTATGATTTCAATTTTATGATTGAGAGCTTCCTCGACGATTCTGATACTCAGGTGACTCAAATGTCCAATATGTCAAAAAAAATTTTTTTTTTTTTTTTCTTTTTCTTGTAGTAACTAGTACAAGTTTTTACAAAGTGAATGTGGTTCATATAGCTTATTACACATCAAAAACAAAAAATTTTTGGCTTTGCCAGCTTCAGGAAGTTAAATAGTTCTCTATAGATCTGACCAGCTCTACCCTCAAAAAATTTCCTCGACGCCGAAGAAATGTCCCATTTGTAGGGAGACGGTCACCGGAATCATCACCTGCTCCATCATCGATAAGGTCGTCGCAACCCATAAAAATTAAAAAATAAAATAAGCCCGGCTTGTCATGCGAATTTTGTGAAGCATACTTCACATGCAGATGGTGGAGGGACAAAATATTGAATTCATTAAGAGAAGTAAGCATGTTTCGGATACCATGCGAAGTCATCAATTCTTTAACTTCTGCCGCATAGTTTAGAGGAGGAATTGCTGCAGGTAGCCCTTTGTATTTACTTCCTGTTGAACGAATAGATTGCGATTAAATTTTTAAATGTAATATAGGTTGATACAATTTACCTGTTAGTTCTCTGAGGGAGAGTTTGCATGTTGTTGGAACTGTAGATAGGCGAGATTTCTTCCAGTAAGACTGCGCTCCTTCTGTGCAGCCAGAATAGAAGAGTCACTGCATGCTTGCATCCACCTAAATCAATGATAATAAATACCTTTGCCGCCACCCCTGTTAAATAAAACGGCCAGTATCTCGCCATGTCCATCTCGTCCCAGCCGTTAATGTTGGCCACTCCCTCGAAACAGCCGATGAAATTGGAGACACACTCTCCGCCGTCTCCTGAGAATAGGGGGATGGAAATTTTAGGCAGTTTTTTTTTTGCCATTTTAGACGGAGTTCCTGACCGTTCAACGAACGAAGACGTTCTGGATGTTGTTATTGTCAAGGGGAGGCGGTTCTCCCCACACGTAGAGGTCATCCGTCTCGGCGCGGATCTCCCTCCAACATGGTTGTCATACGGTTAAACTTGGTCCAGTTCGTATGACTTCCCTGAAGAACCCTTGTCGTGATCGGGCTCAGCAAGCCGATCGTTAGAGTCTTCAGGTTCTCCGAGGATCGCGACTCGGCCCCCGTGGATCCTGTGGCACTGCTGCACACAATGGTATCCATTTTAGATCTCGATGGTCGTGCATCCGGCTCTGCACAAGATGTCCCTGTCAGCTCGACGGCTGCCCCTGGAGGTTCGCACCCAGGACGGGAGGGCGTTAATGTGTGTACATGCACATAATTAACAAAGTCCCGTCCAGGTATAGCGCCCTCATTTCAGAGCCAGCGCGTCGAACCGGTCGACCTCAGCGCCTTCTCGGCCCACGCCAGCTTTTGGGCAACTCACGTCGAGTTAAGGAAGAGGCGAGCCACCGAATAGGGCAACTCGCGCAAGCTTCCCACCCGCCGACGGAGCACCATGAGCAGGACGTGGGAGGCGCGGGAATCATTGGCGGCGGAATTTAGCCCTTTATGGAGGTTATAATGTAACAATTAGATTTATGAACTTGTGAAATAAGTTAAATACTTACGGGTTACATTTCTTTATGTGCTTTACGTATCCTATGTTACTTTCGAGGAAACTGCAATTGACGCATCGCGTTTCCCCGTGAGCGGCCCTCGGGTCTCGCCGTAATTTTATTGGAGGAAATCCACGTTCAATCTCGAGTCTTAATTTGTATCCTTCACCCGCTATTTTATTGAACAAAACTCTTTTTTTTTTTTTTTTTTTTTTTTTGACTTGTTCTTTTCTGATACGTATTCCATTACATCGTCCTCCATCAAGTGCATCCTTTTTAAATGGCAACTCAAGTCGGTCTTTAGTGATTTGCAGTATTTGCACATATGCTTTTGTTTGTTTTTTTCTTTGTTTTTTTCCTGAGAGAAAGAAAGAGCATATTAAATGCATAGAAATAGAAGTAGGAAACTTCTAGGTTTTTTTTCTTACCTTTAACGACACCTATTCGTTCATGATTTTCAACTTCGGATTTTTCTTGTTCAAGTTCTTCTGATTCAGCCCCTTTGGTTCTTCAGTTGCATCATTTTCTGGTTCTAAAAAATTGTAACAAAATTATAAGTAAACTAGAATATTACCTGTTGATTGAAAAAAATGAAGTAAAATAATAATAATAATTAAAAAAAAAAAATGCACATTAGGTATGGAAGCAAGAACCTACTAAGTTTGTCCGGTGATCGAAACAATTTCTTCTTAGCTTTAACGACATCTTTTACTTCAGGTTCTTCTGGCTCAAGTACTTCTGGTTCAGAATCTTTTGGTTCTTCAAATTCTGGAGCTAAAATTTGTTTAACAAAATAAAAGCTTTTTTTTTTTTCCTAGTATGTACATAGTTCAATATTGGTAACACACTAGAATGCCATAAAAAGGCATTAAACTAGATGGCTTAATTTAAAAAAAAAGAACTTGCAATCGTTTTAGCGGATTTTTTTAAATTGAAGGAGTTGTTATCAGCTAAGTGATACATGTCAATTAATGGTTCCTTTTCTTCTTCACTTTCATTGAGGTTGAAGTCTAGACCAGAATCTAGAGTATCATCGGGTTCAGCTTCTGCTTCCGCTTCATGCTTCAGCTTCCGGTTCATGCTGTCAGATAAGGATCCACTAAAATTAAAATACCTCATTTGTGCAAGTCGAAACGGGCGAGGATCTCGGCGGAGAGTGGCTGGTCAAATTTTTTTAACCCTCTCTTCCTGAGCTTTTTCGCGAGTGATTCGGCGCCGCCGGCGGACGCAAGGAGCGCGGGGGCTCCAGTTGGTCCGGCTGACGTTTGTTCATCAGCTTCTTCATGCTAAAAATATGAAACGATTTATATATTTGTAATCTTGTAACTTGAGTAATATTTTACCATTGAACCACCTTCTTGCTCTCCGGCGGATCGATCACCCAGCAACTCTTGGTATAGATGCTGGGGATCTCTCAAGACCATGTCCGCCGGAGAGCCTTTCGGTATGATTTGCACGCCGGTCTTTTGAAGAAATTTCGCTATCTTCTCCTTATTTTTTGTGTAAATGACGGACAGCTCGTTCTCGACGAACTGCTCGGGAAAAGAGCGCACTCCTCTCCCGCACAGGAACGTCACCCTCTTCGAAATGGTTTTTGCGTCGACAGTCGAAGCTTCCTGTAAATCAATCAATTACTTATGTAAGTAAGAAAGTTACAGAATAAGGTTGTACTTACGTTTTTGTGCTTATCCGAAATGTGTCGTTCTAATTTTGACTTCATTGTCTTTCCGCAAAAGGGGCACGGCTTAGATGCTCCCGGCGTCATTATGGAGTCAATTAGGGAGACGGGAACCGCCTTGTTCCCCCTTCTCTTCCTTGTCGCCACGCCTGAAAACGATAGAAAAATATGAAAATAAAGATTTAAAAAGGATGGTGTTTTCGACATGTAGGTAGAGTTATAATTCAAACTAATTTTCCAATCGAGGTTATTGCAATGAAAACTAATTTTCGTACCATCGTCTCCCTGGACAATCACCTCCTCCGGTTCCTCCGCAATTGGGGGGGTTGTCTTAACGCCTGAAAATAATAATAAAAATATATGAAATAAAATTGTAGAGATATGATGTCTTTGACATGCTTTATAATTTAAATGATTTCTCGCATCGTTAATGTAATGAAAACTAATTTTCATACCATCGTCTTCTTCCTCCGGGAAATAGTCGTGGTCACTAGTATTCGATGTCTTGATTTTTTCCTTTTAGGGGGTGCGGTTTCCTCCTCCCTCCGCGCCCTCGCCGCCTTCTTCTTCATCTTCCACTCATTCACTCTGTCCACAATCGTGGGAGCGGTGCTCTCCGAAGTCTGAAAGAAGACGCAACGAAATTTTAGTAAAAACGTCAATAAAAAAAATACATAATAAAAAAAAATACATAAAAAAAAAAAATAAATTAAAAAAAAATAACAACGTACCTCATCCTTATCGTCATTTTTTGATCTTGTTATCTTCAATGCGACTGCCGCCTCAGCGGCCTCTTCCGTGGTTTTCAGGAACTAAAACTCTCCGTATCCCCTCCGGTAACTTCATGAAAATTTGACTTCCAGTTTCGCCGCTAGAGTGGGGTGTCTTGAGTAGTTGTATTGTCTTTGTCCTCACTTGTAATACGGTGGATATTTTACTGCGCCTCTACCTGATAGAACCATATTTGTGGATTTAGGGACATATTGATATTATTGTTGACATATTGTGATGTGGTTAAACTTGGTTTCCTAACATGTAATTTATATGGTGAATATTTAACTGTGCTTTCACCTGATAAAACCATATTTGTGGATTTAGGAGAAGTATTATAGTGGATTTTTATTGTCAGACGGGCATTCTCAGCACCAGGGGCGTAACAACTCAGCCATGCCCCCCCCCCCCGCAAATTTTTGAAAAGGCCCCCCCCCCCCCAAATTTGTAGGCATTCACAAACTCATCCATAATTTTTTCGACATCTATATTTTTCGTTTTATCTTTTCTATGCTAAGCATAGCAAGATCACTCAGCCTTGTATTAGTCATCATGGAGTTTCTGAGTTAATTTTGTAATCCAATATTCTTTTTTCTTTTTTCTTTTTTTCTGGTTGGGTGTTAAGGATTGATACACAGATAATATTGTTAGTTTTATTCTGGTTAAGTTTACAATATTTTGATACAGAATTGAGTTGTTCACGTTAAATTTGAAATACTTGAAATGACAATGCGGTCTGATAAATCGTCTTCTTGTGCTGGCCGAGCGTTCGGGCGTCTTCTGAATCTCGTTTCCGCGCAGTCTCAGGGTTCCGTGGTTCGTTCGAGTCGGATCGTTCTTCGGTAGCGGCGTTCGTCCTTGCGAGGCGGGTTTCGTTCCTCAGAGTTGGATGTCGTCTCTCCGGGTCGGAGAGGATTTACTAAGCGGTTGAGAAACACGACGTTTGTTCATCAGCTTCTTCATGCTAAAAATATGAAACGATTTATATATTTGTAATCTTGTAACTTGAGTAATATTTTACCATTGAACCACCGTTTTTGTGCTTATCCGAAATGTGTCGTTCTAATTTTGACTTCATTGTCTTTCCGCAAAAGGGGCACGGCTTAGATGCTCCCGGCGTCATTATGGAGTCAATTAGGGAGACGGGAACCGCCTTGTTCCCCCTTCTCTTCCTTGTCGCCACGCCTGAAAACGATAGAAAAATATGAAAATAAAGATTTAAAAAGGATGGTGTTTTCGACATGTAGGTAGAGTTATAATTCAAACTAATTTTCCAATCGAGGTTATTGCAATGAAAACTAATTTTCGTACCATCGTCTCCCTGGACAATCACCTCCTCCGGTTCCTCCGCAATTGGGGGGGTTGTCTTAACGCCTGAAAATAATAATAAAAATATATGAAATAAAATTGTAGAGATATGATGTCTTTGACATGCTTTATAATTTAAATGATTTCTCGCATCGTTAATGTAATGAAAACTAATTTTCATACCATCGTCTTCTTCCTCCGGGAAATAGTCGTGGTCACTAGTATTCGATGTCTTGATTTTTTCCTTTTAGGGGGTGCGGTTTCCTCCTCCCTCCGCGCCCTCGCCGCCTTCTTCTTCATCTTCCACTCATTCACTCTGTCCACAATCGTGGGAGCGGTGCTCTCCGAAGTCTGAAAGAAGACGCAACGAAATTTTAGTAAAAACGTCAATAAAAAAAATACATAATAAAAAAAAATACATAAAAAAAAAAAATAAATTAAAAAAAAATAACAACGTACCTCATCCTTATCGTCATTTTTTGATCTTGTTATCTTCAATGCGACTGCCGCCTCAGCGGCCTCTTCCGTGGTTTTCAGGAACTAAAACTCTCCGTATCCCCTCCGGTAACTTCATGAAAATTTGACTTCCAGTTTCGCCGCTAGAGTGGGGTGTCTTGAGTAGTTGTATTGTCTTTGTCCTCACTTGTAATACGGTGGATATTTTACTGCGCCTCTACCTGATAGAACCATATTTGTGGATTTAGGGACATATTGATATTATTGTTGACATATTGTGATGTGGTTAAACTTGGTTTCCTAACATGTAATTTATATGGTGAATATTTAACTGTGCTTTCACCTGATAAAACCATATTTGTGGATTTAGGAGAAGTATTATAGTGGATTTTTATTGTCAGACGGGCATTCTCAGCACCAGGGGCGTAACAACTCAGCCATGCCCCCCCCCCCCGCAAATTTTTGAAAAGGCCCCCCCCCCCAAATTTGTAGGCATTCACAAACTCATCCACAATTTTTTCGACATCTATATTTTTCGTTTTATCTTTTCTATGCTAAGCATAGCAAGATCACTCAGCCTTGTATTAGTCATCATGGAGTTTCTGAGTTAATTTTGTAATCCAATATTCTTTTTTCTTTTTTCTTTTTTTCTGGTTGGGTGTTAAGGATTGATACACAGATAATATTGTTAGTTTTATTCTGGTTAAGTTTACAATATTTTGATACAGAATTGAGTTGTTCACGTTAAATTTGAAATACTTGAAATGACAATGCGGTCTGATAAATCGTCTTCTTGTGCTGGCCGAGCGTTCGGGCGTCTTCTGAATCTCGTTTCCGCGCAGTCTCAGGGTTCCGTGGTTCGTTCGAGTCGGATCGTTCTTCGGTAGCGGCGTTCGTCCTTGCGAGGCGGGTTTCGTTCCTCAGAGTTGGATGTCGTCTCTCCGGGTCGGAGAGGATTTACTAAGCGGTTGAGAAACAAGAAAAACCGATGGATATAGTACCTATTAGTTAAAACCGTGCATCAAGGATATAAAACGTGAAGGATTTAATGGTACTTACGGTACTTGCCGATCAGATTTATCGTTTTTGTTGCACGGCCAAAAACGGAGATATCGAGTGGCTGCATTCTGTTGCTGCAGTGAGGTGGAAGGGTTAGAAGAGTGACATGATTATCCCGAGCCTTATTGATTAGTCTATAGAAATATGGCTGAAGTGGTTATCCATTATGAGAAGAATGGGATCGTTTTCATCGGGCTTCGTAAATTTAAGGAAGTGATCAAAAAAATTTATAAACAGGTTCTCATTCATCCACCCAGATGGATAAGCGACGCCCATCGAACCGATCGGTGCATTCTTTAGCATATAGTCTTTGTAGTTCACTCTTGGGAAGATAAAAAAGGGAGGGATCACATGCCCGATGGCGTTCACTACAAAGCACACAGTAATAATTACTGTGTGCTTCACAGTTCATCGAACTTGAGTTTTCTTCTCGACATTGATTCTAAGGCAAGGCGAACGCAGAATGAAGAGTCGATCCGTTTATGGCAAATGCTGCTTTTCCGGTTGGTGCCACCAGCAAAACCTTAACATTTCTTAAATCGTCGTCGACTTTCTTGTTAAGGTATCGCAAAACAGATTGCTGAATCGCTTCGATCAACCGAGATTTACCAACTCCAGCTCCACCGAGAACGCATTCAAAAAAAGGTTCCTTTTCGGTTTTAATTCTATTAAGAATGTGTAATAAATACATTCTTTGTTTTTCGTTTAATGAACGAACAAGGTCGAAATATGCGTTATCGTTCATTAAAAAGGGTGTTGGTATAGTCGTTCCATTTTCCTTCCGATCCTTTCCGTTAATTCCAATGTCTTCGAAAATATCGCCTTCCTCGGTACGGTCGTTGAGGACAGAATAGTCCTTGGCTTCTTCCGTTTCCGAGTCATCATTTTCGTTTATATTCGGATTTTCTCTCATGATTTCGTCGAGGATGTCGTCAAGGTGCTGGTTGTTAAAAACGAAGTTTGATCGAACTCGCATGATTTGAGCATTGTTATCAACGAATTTTTTCTTGCAATCGACGTTTAGCAACTCTTTTATTTCGTCCCTCCATGGATAAAAGAGCATAACTTGTTCCCGATAATAATTCTCCTAATCTTGGAGGCGATTGAATTTTGTGTAACGAATTATTTTCGATTTTTTTCGTTTATTGACGACTCCGTCGTTGTTTTTTAGTGGTATCGATTTCTGTAAAACACTATCCGTTTCTTCGTCTGACTCGATGTCCGATCCGAAATTGTTTCTTCTTCTCGCCGTCTTTGAATAATTTTATTGTAGAAACCTAAAAATAAAATATAAAATAAATTTAAAAAAAAAAAAAATTATAATTCTACTAAGGTATTCATGTTTTTACCTGCGAATTCTGCGAGAGAGAGAGGATTTCAAGACTATCAGGTCGGTTGCAATAGTGTTGCAAGATATTTTTTTGGAAGATATCGACGCTGTTTCGATCAAGTTTTTTGAGGTCGTCTTTCGATTTTAATATAGAAACCCTGTTCTCAGGGTGACCGGTGTTAATGAAAATTGACGTTCGAGAGCATTTCGACAAAGGAAGCGACAGTATGTAATATACCGCTTCTTGCGCAGTCATTTCACTCGAGTTTAGGAATTTATTCGCTAGGAATCGCAGCTGCTCTTTGATACTTTGATTCCCTAAACGAGTTTCTTTTATGGCTTCCCTCATCAAACGAGATAAACCTAAAAATTAATTAATTAATAAAAATAATATATAGAAATATGTATAAGTACCTCGTTTCGACTTGTTGATGTAATTAAGGACATACATAGCGCACGACCAGATGTCAGTAATAAACTGAATGTCCATGTTGGATCGATGAAGTTCGAGGATATCCTTGTTGAAGTCGTTAATCATTATCTCGTTAGGTTTTCTTCTTAAAAATACTTTCGTTTTCTTTAGAGTCGATCTCGCAATTTCAATGTATTCATCGAAAGTTAATTTAAGCGCATCCAAAAAATCTTCGAAACTGATATTTAATTTTTCTTTAATGATTTTCAACTTGAATTCCTTAATTTTTTCTAATTTTGATTTGTACAATTTTTCTTTCATTTTTCTCGTAGTATCGTCGAAAGGTTCCAAAATACGAGGTTCATCCTCAGCGAATTTGAAATCGCCATTTATGAACTCTTGTGCCAGCATCCAGGCGTTATAGCAGTCTGACTGCAAGCCGTAGAGCTCGGCTATCTTGATAATCAAAATCCAAAAGCGCCCCCAATTCCACGTAAAAGCTCACAACGGACACCCTGGAAATGATTATGCTGATAAAGAAGCTAAGGAGGCGGCCGCGGATGAACAACCCGTCGAATCCTTTGTCCACGTCCCACTGTCTCACTTTAAGAAAAAGATCCATTCATAACTCATTAGCGCATAGGGAAAATTGTGGAGCAGTTCAGGAAAAGGAAGCCTTCTTTCCAGATAAAGGAAGAATTCTTTCCTTCAGTAGTCAGTAGACACAATACTACCTTCAATCACCACTTCATGCTTACCCAAGCCCTCAGTGGGCACGGGAAAAACAAATCATACCTCAAACGGTTTAACATCATGGTAGATGACACCTTCGAGATAGGTCTCGAATATTCTAAATTATTTTTGCTCGAAATTTCATCGAATAATACCACACAGTCTTTCTCCTTGTCTTGCATTGTATTGACTTTTGTGGTTAAAGAGCTGAAGAACTTCCGGTTGAACCCTGTGCCAAAATTGCTGGTGCAAAGCCATCTTTGAACTGTTGATATCCCAGGTAGTTTAATTCCTCTGTCCCTAAGAAATTTGAAGAGTGCTGGGCTTTTGAAGTACATTGATAAAGAAAGACTTTTCCTATCTTCGCGCCATGGTTTTCTGTTTTTATGAGATTGCATTGCAACCAGCGCTGTCTCAGCCTCAGAAAGGTCTTGTGGCGGGGTTTCGTGTCTTTTAAATTGGATTATTTCCTTCCTTGCAAGTTTCAGTTTTTTTTTTGTTTTTTTTTTTCTCTCAATTTGCAAATGGTAGAGGCTTTGTTTTTCAATAATTGCCTGTACTTATTGCTGAGATTTGGTTTCAGCTCTTTTTTTGAACCGGGCGGGGTTTTTCTAGTCGTTTCACCAGAGGCCTAGCCAAAGGTGAAGATGGTAAGTTTTCGACATTTTGGTTAAAATTATTGAGCAAGTTTTTGTGGCGCTCTCCGTATCCCCTCCGGTGACTACATGAAAATTTGACTTCCAGTTTCGCTGCTAGAGTGGGGTGTTAGAGTAGTTGTATTGTCTTTGTCCTCACTTGTAATACGGTGGATATTTCACTGCGCCTCTACCTGATAGAACCATATTTGTGGATTTAGGGACATTTTTATATTATTGTTGACATACCATTGTGATGTGGTTAAACTTGGTTTCCTAAGATGGTGAATATTTAACTGAGCTTTCACCTGATAAAACCATATTTGTGGATATTGTGGATTTAGGAGAAGTATTATAGTGGATTTTTATTGTCAGTCGGGCATTCTCAGCACCAGGGGCGTAACAACTCAGCCATGCCCCCCCCCCCCCCCGCAAATTTTTGAGAAGGCCCCCCCCAAATTTGTAGGCATTCACAAACTCATCCACAATTTTTTCGACATCTATATTTTTCGCTTTATCTTTTCTATGCTAATCATAGCAAGATCACTCAGCCTTTATTAGTCATGGAGTTTCTGAGTTAATTTTTGATTAATTTTAATTTAGAAAAACTTCTTTCAGCTTGTGCATTGGTAACTGGGATGGTTAAAAATATAAATATCGAAGTCTCTATGCCTGGGAAGTTAGATTGTAAATAAAATTTTTCTATGAAGTATTGAGCTAAATCTTAAAGAGTTGAACAATTCTTTGTAATATGAGAAACGGATGATGTACGAAAAGAAAGATTTTGAGTAGAATAAGAAGAGTCTAGATCGGCGTTATAGGTAAATCTTTTGCAGATTTTCTGCCTTTTGGAAAAGTTCTGTATCACTTAAAGAAGCCAAATTATTGGGAAATAAAAAATTAAAATTTTCAACTAGGTACTGAGGTTAAGCCTTGAAAACGGTTTTTTATCTGTGAGGTAATGATGTCCCATTGAGCATAAAAAACATTAATTTTATCAAGTTCACGGCTGTTTAGGTGGCTATCTTCGGACAGTCCATCGAAAAATTTCATCGGCATCATCATCAACCGCCGTCCGCCACGATTTTTTAACTTTTTTCTTTTAAAATTACGGAGGGGTCCCCTCATAAAAATTAATGTTCTTTTGTCCTTTTTTTTTTCCATATTACAAATTGAAGAGGCCATAAAAAAAAATCGCGTGTGGGCCCCCCGCGCCGCGGGGTTTGCGGGGTGGTTGTTACGCCCCTGCTCAGCACACAGTACATCAATATTTTTTTCAAGGGCCTTACTGCTAGTCTGTCAGGTCAACCACCTTCGAGGGTAAATCATCAATACGAAAAATCGCCTACAATTTTCCTTCTGCCACGAAGTATACAGTAAAGGATAAAAAGCTGTGGGTGTTGACGGATGTAATCGGCCTTTTTAAGAAGTTCGATAGTTTTATCTTTCAACATTAAGTATGATTCGGGCATAAGTTTTCCACTTATCCACTTTGTCCACTTATCCGAGCTACTTTGGCCAAAGCGATGCGCGGTGAGATGTATTTTAGTGCTGAAACAGCATCGAGGTTCGAGGGTATTTTTTTTTTTTCAAGTAAATGTTTTAAAAGTGTGAAAACATATTTCGCACAATTAAGACGTACTTCATTAATCATTTCCAAAGGAACTTTCTCAGCTAGACCGATTTTATTAAAGGACTCTCCAAGGTTGGCCCTGTCGACTGGAAGATGATGTGGCTCTTTTGAAGGGCCTCCTTCTGCATCTTTACTTCATCGATTCGTAGCACCGGGTCGGGAAGTGGTGGCGATACATTGTGGTTTTAGCACTCTCCCTGCAAGATAAAAATAACTATTTAAAAAAAAAGTTAAATTAAAAGAAAAAAAAAAAAAAATTATTTTGGTATGGGATCAGGAGTTAGGCCTTTACCTGCAAGGGAGAATACTAGATTGCGAAGATCAGTGTATAGTTTGGTTACGTCAGCGTTCGAGCTTTCAAACGATTTGTTCACGGTCAAAACATAATTATTAAAAAACTTTTTATGAAAGAAGGTAGAGCATATTGATGCTATTAGACATTGCAGCATTGTTCTCTCTTGCTTATCTTTAGACTTATCAAGTCCTTCGATATCAATCGCATCAGGCTCCGACTCATCGTTGCTACTGTCTAACTCTTCTTTTTCTAACTCGTCTTCAAAATCGGAGCAATCTGATGACAAACAATCTTCATCATCTCCAAGTTCGCCCATTATAATTAAAACTTTTATTAAACAACAGTTTGGTTGATATGGTTATGAACAGTTGATAAAAAACAGTTTGGTTGGATCGTTGTAGCGCTCCATTGTCTAAAATGAAACAAAAATAATACAATAACGATCCATTAAAAAAATCCTGGGAGGGTCGCTTGAAAAGTTGGAGGGTGGGGGTTGGCCATGTTTGAAGAAATTTCGTGTTCGTGAGTCTCAATTGGTAAAATTGGTTCAGGATCGTCTATTCGCCTTCATCCAATTGGAGCCCCTGTTTGCGAAGAGCATCATAAGGAGGACAACATCCCGCATCAGATCTCCATCACCTGAGATCTTAAAGACCACCTTGGCAGTCTTTTCTGGCCTGATCGTGCATTTTGCACCTGCTTTGATCTCGCCAGTAACTGTCACATTGTCGTAGAATTTAAATTTACTCCTACCTTAAATGGGGGTCCAAGAGCAGATGTAACTTCAATCGCAGAGGTCAGTCAACAGGCCACGATTTTTCCACTTTTCCTCTCTCGGGGACCTCTCCCCTCTCTCAGAGGGAAAGATGATCCCCTCAGGAGATGTGACGCCTGTATCTAATCCCGGGAGTTTAATAATAATGAATAAAATATTCATTACACAACATTACGGTGAGCGTTAAGATGCTTTCTTTTGAGGTGGTTTGTGGCATTCGTAGTGTTGCAGCAGTTTTTGTAACTCTTCCCGCACAAATTGAAGGAAATGAAGGAATCATAGTCTGAACTAATAGACTCTTTCGCCTGGGCCCTTAGTAATGAAAATTCTTTGTAGAGAACGTCTGACTTAGTAATATTAAATTTTTTGTAAGCACGATTTTTCCGATTTATCAGATTGATTGATGTTCTGGAGAACCAAGAAGGAAACCTGTTAGATGGGGCAATTTTCTTCACAGGAACGCACTCATCAAACAGCCTTAGTAGAGTGGAATAGAATGAGTCAACAGCTTCATCTAAATTGCAGTAATCAAGATAGGACCAATCAATCGACGATAGGTGGTCAGAGGAGATCACTCCTTGTTCATATTGGGTTCCTGCACACTGAGCAATCGCCTCTGTGGCAATACTCTCCTTGATCGTCGCTGTCTCTCGTCCATCTGTTTGTTCGTCCATCTGTTGGTATGTGCATCCATCGGAATACAAGATGATAGGTTTTAAAGATTTGTCGAGGAGTTCTTTGCAGAAATCAATCAAACAAGAGGCGAACGTTGTAGCATTAAGTGACACTTGCGACTCATCGAACCAATATGCCATTGCATCGTGTGTCAACATGTTATAAACTGTGTAGCAGTGAGCAGTCAGTTTCAGTTTAAAATATGCACTAGAAGTTTTGATTCTTGGAAGGGGTTGAACCATCATAAGGTCAAAGCAAAGGACATGGCAATGACCCTGCAATGCAGATTCTTTGTCGAACTCTTTCTGTTGTCGAGCTAAATCTTTTTTTATTTAACATGTGCTCTTGGTATAATTTTTCGCTTAAATTCTTCAACTCGTATTTTGAACATGTGTCGCACCTGTCTTTTTTCGGCATTTGGATCGCAAGATTGAGGTCATCTTTTTTTCGAAAGAGGTGTTTTTTCATTGTTCAGGCAATATGCCTTGTACAGTTCGTAGAGATGATTGAAAGATTTTATGTCCGTTTGAAGATACTCCTTTTTGCTAGAATTTCGGCAATAGTGAGATGGTAATCGTGGAAGAGAATTAAAAAAATCAGTAAACTTTTCGGATCGCTCCTTGAAGGTTTCTTTCATTCTAGGAGTTGGATTATCTGGAGGATCATCCTCATCATCTGTTTCCACATCGGCAGCAGCGCTTTGTAACTTCTTATCTTTGAGTAAAACGTAGTGTTGATTTTTCGTCCAATAGTGAATTTCCGATCGTGTAACACCTAAAGTTTGGAGATACATCTCCCTGCAAACTCTCGTTACTCTCCAAGGGGGAAGTGGAAGAGTTAATCCCCTCAATGGGGTCTTTTTTGAAATTTAAAATGTTGAAATCCTCAAGTGGAGAGCAATTTCCCCCTTGGGAGTACCGGATGGCTTTGTGAATGAAATTTTTTTTTGAAGGTGGAAATAAACTGCTTCACTATTTTTTGTAGATGGTGTCTCTTCACATGTTTAGGGTGTAATAAAGTTAGTACACTCCTGTTTTCCTCCGACCGGTTTCCGCTGCTTCACTGTTGGGTTATTGTTCGACCCTAATCGAGACCTTATGTAACCAAAAAACACTTCAATACTGTCTTGTGACAATTTGTAAGTGATTAAGAACTTTAAAGGAGGATTTTCACATTCAATCAGTTCTTTGTACATTGTTAAAACACATTTCATGCAAACCCAGTCCACCTTTGGCTTGGGCAGACTGGTGTGCGGTTCGCCATTTTCAAATTGACAATGTAGTTGTCGGCAAAAGCGAAAAATTCCCTGACATCGATGGTTGACTATTTCCTTCTAAATGTAATATTTTTCTTTTTTTAGGACTTTTCTTTTTTTACTAAAAGACGAAAAACAATGTCAATGTTTAAACCTCCATATCTCTAGAACGGCTGGACCGAATTTTTCGATTAACCACTTTTTAGAAAGCTCTTTTCAAGCCGAGAGAGAGATTCGGTGGTCGACTCTAAATCAGGATTCGCATCATTATTTTGTCGAGAGAGAGATTCGGTGGTCGACTCTAAATCAGGATTCGCATCATTATTTTGTCGAGAGAGAGATTCGGTGGTCGACTCTAAATCAGGATTCGCATCATTATTTTGTCGAGAGAGAGATTCGGTGGTCGACTCTAAATCAGGATTCGCATCATTATTTTGTCGAGAGAGAGATTCGGCGGTCGACTCTAAATCGGGAATCGTTTCGTTTTGTCGAGAAAGCGATTCGGCAAGTGGAAACGATTTTTTTAGATCGGCCAAGTTTTTTTCATCAATCAATTCGATGTAACGACAGTGCTCGTACGCGTAAGGCGGCCAGACGGCACCATTATCGGAAACGACAACGGGCCTCGGATTTAAAGAGGTACGGAGCGATCGCGGTGGCTCGCTGGGCTCGTTAATAGAATTATTTTGGGCCAAGCTTACTAGTAACTTGCCCCGGCTAGTTGAAATCCTATTCTCCTGCATTGAAATCTCCTGCAACACGTTAAGAGAAAATTACTAAAAACTCTAACGAGTGCTGGGACAACAGTTTGTTATCTACGTGATAATTTAGGATAGGAAAAATTTGACTAAATGAATAGTGTTACAACTCAAAATGAAACGACACACACTCAATAACAACTAAATAAAAAATAAAATTCAGAAAGAGAGGAGTGTAACAACACGAAAAGGAACGGAACTCACTTATGTCAACTAAAGGGAAAAAATAAATCATGAAAAGAGTAGTGTAACAACTCGAAAAGGAACCATACTCACTTATGACACTAAAGGAAAAAATGAAAATATCTTAAGAAGAATAATGTAACAAGTCCAAAAGGAACGGTACTCATGTGTGTGTCTAGTCCGAGCAATTTTTCCCGACTGATCATTTTAAGAAGTCACACTGCTCCCCTCCTTTTTCTCCCCTCTCCCGAGATAAGTAGTAGTGTAACTACTGCTCTCTAGCGGTGTAAACTTAACCTACAAAAGTAACGATGCTATCTCCATGTAGAGCTCTTCAAGCTCTATCAGACTATAAGGAAAACTGAAAAACCATTTTATTTTAGTTTTTTTTTTTTTTTTTTTTTTTTTTTTTTTTTTTTTTTTTTTTTTTTTTTTTTCGATTTAACGTCCGGGAGGCTAGCCCTCCTAAGCCTTAGGCACGGTCAGACGTGGTCAAACGTCTTACACAATTATTTTGAAGCGTTTGACCAAATCGTACCTCACTAAAGGTACTACTCATTGCCTCAATCCCCTGAGTTGGGAGATAGGGAATACAGCGCCGCGTTTAGAACATGAATATGACTAGAGTGGTCACCCATCCATGTTCTAACCTCGGCCGACTCTGCTTAACTTCGGTGATCTAGTGGGAACCGGTGTATCAGAGTCGCTAGGCCGTACCCCTTTTTTTTGGTTGTTTTTTTTTTTTTTTTTTAAATTTTTTTTTTTTTTTTTTTTTTTTTTTTTTTTTTTTTTTTTTTTTTTTTTTTTTTTTTTTTTTTTTTTTCTTTTTGTAAATAAAAATAAAGTAAGTAAATGAAAAAAATAAACAAAGCAAACATGCAAGCTTAGTCATAGTATTAATTGAAAAAATAAATGAAAAGAAGTTAAATGAATGCGTTTAGGCGTCGATTCCAGGAAAGAATTGAAGTGGATCTTCAGTTCTAGAGAAGGGGACACCATTTCCGTAAAATCCTTCGAGCGTATAGTATAGAATCATGCCCGTTCGAGGGGTTTCACTTGTGTTGGGAGTGTGTCTGTAGCTAGTCCATAAATGAATCGAATCTGAAGTTAGATCAGATACGGTTCGACTAGAGGAGTCTGCAGTGAACGTTCCGGCACATATAGATGTGTCGAAATGGTTAACGATTGTCAGTCCTTGAGTGTTAGCCGGGGTTGCGCAGCTGTTCGCGTTATAGAATGGCATTACATTCTTAAACATGTTGCGGACTGCAAGAGCAATAGGTGGCTGTTTCTGGTTAAATTTTACTCTGTCGTAAATACGAACAGGAGTCGTCGCGTTAACCATGGGTTTGCATACTGAGTCATAGTGGACAGAACCAGTTGCATAGAAATCGTTGTTCTTAATGAGACTATTCTTGAAATTCGGGAGGGGGAGAACCATGCCGTCAATTTGACTTTGTTCGATGCGGAGTCCAAGTACAATGGAGTAGTTGAGTGCGTTTATAGCGCGGTCGAATGGCTGGTAAAAAACATGGTCAGTGAAGACGTCGCGGTCAGCGTTAAAAACTCTATATTCTAGAGGATTGTCACGTGTTGCGTGTTTTTTCTTCGTAACTCTTGAAAGAGTAGGAGTGAAGCTACCGGTTGGAAGTCGGAGGGAATCGGTATAGGTTTCACCTGTAGGGAGAAACTCAATAGCCTGTGCGAATTGAACATCGGTAATTATTGTTCTAGGTACATACCTGTCGTTTTTGTCGGGTTGCTTAAGTTTGTGAAATGTAGGAAGGGTTAGATCTGAAAGAGAATGGTAAAGTGTAGTAATTCCGGATACGTCATCTTGTAAATCGGATAATGTTTTACAGCCAGGTTCGACGCTTTCAAAGAAAGCAGAGATGGCTTTTAGTGTTCTCGTCAGTGCATTCTGGTTTTCTAAATTAAAGCCGAGGGATGCAACGTAACCATTCAGATTAGCAGCGTTTGGTGGAATGGGGACAGATTCAACTTTTGTGCGAGCGAAGGAGGCGTTTAAATTTTGAGAGTCTGAATTAATTAATCTTATCAAATCTTCAAAGGATTGATTCAACCAGTTAGGATGAAATCGAACGTGTGTGCCTTCAACGAAGTTAGCTCCAAGAAGTTGTCCTAGAGTGTATTCAGTGCCGTCATTTTCGAATATTATAACGCGGTACATGCTAGAGATGAGTTGCTCATCAGTAACGGGTTCCTTGTGTATAGCGAGGACGTCGTGCAGAATGAACCAAATAAAGGAGGGGATAACTCTTCCGAAGTCGAGGTAAAAGTCAAAACATCCGAGTGTAGGAATGAATTGAACCTTTGGTCGTTGCGGATCGGTTACAGTATGAATTCGTTCGATAATAAGTCTAACGAAGTGAGGAACTTTTAGTTTAAAAAGTAGGTCACAAAACTGTTTGTATCCATATTTATAATTGACATATCGTCCGAAGTAGGATGGATCGTGTCTATAGTTTAGGTCATTGTACAACATCTGTGCATAGACTAGGGTTAAAGCGTAGCCGAGTAGTGTGAACGGACTGATGTAAGCGTGTCCACGTGAAGTCAGACTTGGATAAAGTACGCTGATAGCGTATAAGAAATAGGCGAGCTGGTAGCGAGTGTCGTAATTGACATCAATTGTGAATTGGTCGCCGGAGTCACAGTCGAGTAAATCTTTAAGCGTAAATTGCTGGAAATAGTCTGTATCGTCGAGGTTCGGTGTATCGTATGATTTTGATTTTAATTTGGTGATCATTTCGATTTTCTTATCAGGTCGTTGTCTGGAAGCAGATTTGTTACCTTTTGCCTTGTTATAGTGTTTAGGCTGAGTGGGAGCAGCTGAAAGGGTGGCAGAGGTGGTAGGGACAGGGTTGTCGCTGGGGATCTGGTCAGAATGATCTACTGGATTGGGGGAATCCATAGTGCAGATGGGTCTTAGAAAGACGGAAAAATACTAGTGTTGGTGTTTCGATTAACTTTTAGTTTTTATCTTTTAGGAATGTGCAAAGTAGAGCAGTTATTCTATAAAAGAATCTTTTATTTTAGTTGTCACAGTACTATTCTAGGGGTGCGATATTTTCAAAATTTATTTTAATTATCAGCCTTTGTTTTAAAAAGGCTTTCGTAATTTCTTGTGGTAGTGATATTTTCTTATTTTTTACACATTTTTTAAAAATTTTACTTAAAACAAATTTTGTTTTATTTAATTACATTGTCATTGGTTTTTGTAATTTTTTCAAACGTTTTGTTTAAGTATAATATTTGTTTAAGAAATTCCGAGCTGGGCCTGAAAAACCCTCCATAAGAGAGTTGCTGGCACCAGCTCGGAAGTTCGTAACAATGGTCCCCTTCATTTGCATCAGTTCTTACCCCTAAATTTAGGGATTGATATTTCTTGTGAAACTTGTGGCACAACCAGCCCCCCAAATACTCCAGAGCATCTCTGGAGCAATCGATGACAGCTGGAAAGGTCCAAAGAATATGCGCTGGAAGGTGATGATGAGGCTGATGATAGTGGATCGATGACTGGGGGAATAACATCTGTAAAAAATAAAATCTGTAAAGTAGGTAAACAAACTAGTCACGACTCACGATTCACAACGAAGTAAAACCGAAACGGCGGCCATGGTGGACGCGTGACGTGACGGCCAGTCCCCACCACTTTCCGATTTCTCCCACTCTAGGTCGAATGTTACATCCTGAGTTTTTAGTATCTTTATGGTTTTTAGTATCCTTGGTATAGGCGACTCCATTACCGGGTTCATCAACCTTTGGACGAAGCTGGTTTTCTTTTTTGGCTGTCTCCCCGCCAGAAAATTCTCAAAGGATCCTCCCAGCCTAGACTTTGGGATTGCCCCTCTTGTTTCCCTGTCTAGTTCCTCATCCGAGAGGTATCTTGCCCCATCGCCAAAATCTGTTGGCGATACTCTTTGTGTTTCTGCTGCTGGAGTCCTGTCTATGGCGTTTATTGTCAGAAATGGGTTGTAAGCGTTGCTGAGGCTGCTGTTTGATGAGTAGCGAGACATATCTGAGCGATTTAAATGATTTGTTCTACCTAAGTTTTGATTTAATTCCTTGATTAATTTGGCTACTCTTTTTACCAACTTGGGTCTTTTCCCTGTATGTGATTTATTATTTTGCTGCAAGAATGAAATTAGGTCCTGCTTCGTCCAATGAATATAGCACCTACCCCCTCGATCGAATTTCTTATCTTTTGCCGTATTGACAATAAATTGATTAATGCTCAAAAAAAAAAAAAAAAAAAAAAAAAAAAAAAAAAAAAAAAAAAAAAAAATTGCATTCAGAAAGCAATGACAATTGATATTAACATGAAAATGCAAATCCAAAATAAAAATATTCCTCTTACCTGGTTCCCTGGGATGTGTAAGAGTCGCTGCCACCAGTTTGTAGCGTTGCCGGGTTCTTTGTAATAATGAAGGTTTTGGTTTTAAGCTAAAGATACGTTTATTGGAAATGTTATAAAATATCGAGGGGGGATGGACGTGAAGGATGGTTCTCTAACGATAGCTCGATCTCATCTCTTCTTCTACTTCTTACTCAGTTATCAATCGTTTAGGTGGGGGAACAACACTCCCTCCATTCATTAAATCTTTAAGTAGGGAATTTTCCCTACATAGAATTCACGAATTTTCGGAAAGAACGTCCTCTTCCCGAACTGTAGTGAAGTTTCCAACTTCACTGGGTGTTCAAAAAATTCCCACTTCTGAGCTATAGTGAAGGCCAGATTTACACTCTTAACTTAGTTCACCATCGGGGTCCGACAAATTAAGATCACGATAACTGATAGCTCTTTATTATCTAACCTTCCAACCGGTTACCCCCAATCCTACCACCAAAGTTAGGCTTGCCGTAGCTTCTAGCGGTCAATACTCAATATCAATACATAATAATTAATAACCATTCAATTATAAACTCATTAAGCCAAGCAAAAAAATGATTACAATCATTCGTCTTTACCTATAACCTCCAAGGATTTTCAGGAATAAAACCAGCTGCCTCTCGAGGCTGCCTTAAAGACTTTTTAAGTGGCATTGATTTCAAATTTTTGAGATCTTAGGATCATTAAATGTGATATTTTATGTTAAATGCGTTCACAAGAGTATCATGAGCCCTTTACTGATTCAAAATTACCTCCTGTTCATTCCATTATATGGCTGTATTTTTTCAATTATATTTTTTCATTATTGCAAATCTTATGTTTGTGCTTTTTATTTTATTTTTGAAAAATAATACATATTTTTACAAGTAATGTGCACTTATTGTTTGCTACCTATTACGTCGGAATTAATCTTGAGAGCTCATAAGGTTCAAGAGATTGAAATACGAATAAGAACTGCTGAGGACCTGAACATAAAGTAGTAAAAAACACAAAATAATGATTATGATTTTACGTTTGAGAATGTGCTTAAAGATGCATCCATAAAGCCGACTGCTGATAATGATAGCGGCTTAAGACTTCTTCCTTGAACCACAGAAAGGTAGGTTTTCAATGTTATTGAATCGTCCATCCAATCACTGTCATAAAGCGCAAAACCAATGTAACTTCCCTTAAATAAAATTATTATGTAATTTCAAATTTTGCTTAGTGTAAAAACTTCACTTTCTGTCGTATTAGTTCCCCATAGTAGCAATAAATAAAAATGTTGACTGTCTCAGCTATGATGAAGAGGCCGAAATATGCTTTGGAGTGAACTGAAACATTGGGCTTTGAAAATTGATTAGTAAGTTATTTTAATGATTTCACTTCTTTTTCTTACTGATATGAAGTTGACGCTACATAGGCACAAGAGAAAAGTCGAACCAATCATAAGAATCAATAAAACGTAAGAATAAATCGCTTGAAAATCTTTAAAAAGACTTAAATCTAATTTATGTTAGTTTGCTATGACTTCATTACTCAATCATTATCTGATGATGGTTGATTGAGTGCTTCATGCAGATGCGGAGACATTTTTTGTAATTGACGTTTTCCTTTTCCATCATCATTTTTGCCCTTTCATGACTGTTTTTCATACTAACACCGATTACATCAAGTTGTGCGCAGATTTCTTCGGAAAAGCACAGGAATGTAATTGCCATTTCGAAGACGACTCCTATTTTTATAAAAAGTTATTAATGCAATTTCAAATCTTCTTTTTTCCATACCTGGAGTTATCAATATAGCTATGTATTGAATTGATGCACAAATAAAAAAGTTGATGGGCTCCCTTGTGTTTATCGGGTACCAACAGATTATTGCCACGAAGTGCCTGAGGAAGGTACATAATTGGTAAAGAGATAAATAAAAATTTCTTGACAAAGCTCGTCTCACTGTTGTGATTTCCAGAGGAAGGAAGCTCTTGAGGCCGGTGCTTGGAGGCCCCAGGCCAGTGGGATATCTTTTATTCTACTACTTACTCTTTTACTCTACTACTTGGTTCTCGAGATAATTGCTCATTTCACTTCAGGTCCCATGGCAAAGCACTAGAACCGCTATCCCTATGTCAGCCGCATTTTGTTTATTTCTGGCGGTTTCATACTTTATTTACAAAAGTGCTACCTGGCGAGTTCTATGGCCCTTCTGAAGAATTTTTGTGATCCCCTGATCTCCCTCATCACGAATATAAGTACATATAGGTCTTTAATCTCGTAGTCTCCATCGCACCGACCGCTGCAATAGCTTCCTTTCGTAATCAACTAAAGTTGCTTTACTCACGTTAAAATTCCGTCAAAATCATCTTTTTCCTCATAATCGCCCCTTATAAAATTAAAAATGGGTCGAGCAAAGCAAAGAGCTATGCATGCAATCATTACTACGACGACGTACGATTTAGATAAGAAATGTTTTACTTTTCTAGCCCTCTTTATGATCAAAGTTTTCTCCTTCAAACAATTTTCTGTCAAAGTTCCTTCATAGTCGTAGAACTCCTTACCCATCGCACTTTAATAAAATCATTTTTGACTCATTGATTTAAAATTAATTATTACGTGTATAATCTGTCCAAATTTTGTCTATAAATGATCCCAATAACGGTGTTCGGTCCGACGACTAAAATGAAAATAGCAAAATGTAAAGATTCTGTCAAACGTTCTATGTCGTCCATTTTCAGATAGGCGGTGAACATCAGAAGGACGACATGAGTGCCCCCTAAAACAGGCTTTGCATTTATGTATTTATTTAAAACCTCCAATTTTTACCAGCAATGAGATACGGAATGGCAGTCCACCATGAATGAATTCCGCCCCATTTCAAAAAATATCCGTAGTTGTCTACGTACCCTTTTTCCCAGTAGTATTTTTCTAAATTTTATTTATCTATTAAATTTTCTATCGTAGTTTATTTGAATACCTGGTTTTACTTCTCCCTGTTTCACTCTTATTGTCGGCATCGTTGACTATGAACTTTGGAAAAAGAATCTCACTATTCTACATCAATATTGTAAGTAGAAATCAAAAATCGAATGTAATTATGCTTGTTATGGCAAAATTGTTTTTGAAGGTAAACGTTTTTGAATTGCAGCTCTGCTCGGAAAAACATTTACATATTATGGATATTTTTTTCTGAGTCTGACAGCAACAAATTGATCATTATTTTTTTATATGTTTTTATTTGTCTCGCTGTTAGACAACTACGGTTTATTTATTGATTGAGATATTGATATGGAACACTTAAGGTTTCCACTCAGAAAATTTTTTATTCCTTAAATAAAAAATAAAAAATTCGTTTGAAAATAAACCCCTGCCTCCCAAATGATGGTTATTGGATTTTAAATTTTTTTATTTTCCATTTTTTGAATATCCATTTTTCCATATCCAATTCATATCCATTTTTTTTTTTTTAATGATATCAAAAAAGTCGTCTCACTGGTCTTCCCGTTCCACTTTTCGTATTCAGAAGTCCCCTGTCTCTTCTGAAATTTTTGTTCGTCGGTTTCTGATTTAAATTTTTCTCATTGATCAGTAATATTTGGAGTATAAGTCCCTAGGTTTCAATTTTGTGATGACTGATGAATGATGATGAATATAATTGACTAAATTTTGGATAATGGAATGAGTCGGGTAAGATCAGGGGAGTAAAGCTCTTACTAATGTAGGTTTTTTTCAATGTGGAACTGTATTTGTAATACAGTATACAGTTTTTTTATTAAAAAGATGAGCAAAAATCAAGTTATGCTGTATCGTCTTCCATACCATAACTACCAGACCTGCCAGATTCTTCGGTACTCAATGTACGAAATTCATTTTTCACTTGGTATACACAACAAAACAGAGTTCCTGCAGCTCGTACATAATCTTTTCATAGATTCGATGACGGGCTTTTTCTGTCCTACGAGAACTAATGACAGGCTCCTTTTAAATCTCTTCCTCACAAGGATCCTTTTGAACGGAAATTTTTCTCGGTGGTTTTCGAGTTGATACCATAAAGTTGGCAAGTTTGCGGTCAATCCTCCAGGAAAAGATGACAAAAGGGAGCTACTAATGCCCCAAGAACAAATGGACTCTTCCAGGAAAACAACGGATCAATTTGGAAGGTTAGAAGAATGTTCTCGAAATTTCATTATAATTATAAAGATTGATATGTAGGGAGGAGAGGAGTGAGAATAGCTCCTTGAAGGGGTTTGTATATGATGAGCCTTGTAATACATATTTGGAGTAGAATTCCCTAGGTTTCAGTAGTGTGATGCTTGATGATGAATTTCAGAGGCAAAATTTGGAGATGGTCAGGGGACATAATGAGCACCTTCTAATGTAAGTTTTTCCTATGTGGAAATGTAAAACAGAGGTGTCGTCAAAAGGAGGTACAACTTTGCCTAGGGCTTTTTTTTCCAGGCAATTTTCTGACTGGCCAGAGTAGGGCGTAATTGAATTGCATTGTAATTGAATTACTTTTATAGTAAGTAATTGAATTACAATTTAATCGAATTACTTTTTATAGTAAGTAATTGAATTACATTGTAATTCGATTACAATGTAATTTGTAATTAGATTACATTTTCAATTACAAATTACAACAAATCAAAAAATATCTATTTTCACTAAATTTTCAAGAAAAATGAAAAACGATCCTTTAGAATTCATTTTCAAAGTAAAAGACATCCTAGATGGCATAATAATCCTAAAAAGACACTCTAGAATCCTTCATCATTGAAAAAAGACCCTCTAGAATTCATTTTCAAAGTAAAAGGCATATTAGGTGCCATTATAATCCTAAAATGACACTCTAGGTTTATTTATGAACGATAAATGACCCTCTAGAATCCTTCATCATCGAAAAACGACACTCAAGACTTCATCATCACAGAAAAAGATACTCTAGAGAGTCCTTTATCATTAAAAAAAAAAAAAAAAAAAAACATTTTTGTTGCCGCCCATTACATTTCTGTAATTGAATTAATTTTTTTTGTAATCGGATTACTTGAATGTAATTGATGTAATTGAATTACTTGAATGTAATTGAATTACTTGTAATTTGTAATCCAATTACTTTTTCCAATTACATTGTAATTGAAATTACAAAGTAATTCAATTACTTCAAAGTAATTTGTAATTCAATTACATTTTGCCCTACTCTGTGCCTGGCAAAGTTATGCCCCCAGTTGACGGTAAGTGTAATGACTGAGTAAGTAAGACTGAGTTGACGAGTAAGAATAGCTCCTAGAAGGACGTTTGTAGCCCATCGTCTTTTCTTGTTCTCTTTTCTGTTCTTTGCTTATTTAACCCCGTTTCATAAATCCCATCACCAGCAAGGGTACGAATGGTTGTTGGTTTCCAAACATTTCCGAAAACGTGGCCCGTATCTTAGGTACAGATCAACATTTAAAAAGCCTCATTTTGGTCAAAAAATCTCAAAATCAACTTTAAATTGACAATTTTTTGTCAAAAACCTCAAAATCATGATTATAAGAAGATATATTTTTGTCAAAAAATCTCAAAATCAACGTTTTAAGTGAAATTTCTTTTGTCAAAAACCGTTAAAATCAACATTTTAAATCCCAAATTTCATCCAAAAACCTCAAAGTTAACATTCAAAACTTGGGGGGGGGGGCAAGGATTTAATTTGTTTAAAAGGGGGGCGCACTGTAAAAAAGTTTGGGAACCTCTGTTTAGTCTGTTTTTGCCTAATATATTTTTCTAAAAGCCAATTTTCTGTTAAAATTTTTTGCCCCCCCCCCCTCCCCATCCGGGCGCCCCCTTAACTGAAAACCCACCCACACCCTAAGGTCCCAGTCCGCCCCTGGGTACAGGGCACGCCATCGATGGGGCACGCTATCTGTGTGGTTTTGATTTTGTTTATCTTTTTCCTCAATAGATTGCGACTCGTGTATTCATAACAGAAGAAACCCTGACCTCCAACAACTCCGAGGGTCACGTCTTCCCCTCCAGTTTCCCGGGTACTTGAAGAGAAGAACGCGGACGGCGGAGCCGACTAGCGGTGACCTTCTTTTTTACTCCACCGTTCAACTCACCCCAAACCACTTTTCTCATGCACTCTACTCCGTTTCTTCTCCTTTCCAATGGACGAGACAAGGATCCGCTCATTGTCATTATTCAAAACGGTATTTTACAACTCAAGAAATTAATTTTCAATTCACCTCACAACGAGCTCACCGCAGATCTTCTCTTGATGAGTTTATAATCGGATTTGTGTTTTATCACACGCCCACAGGTTTGTTTTTATTCGTTATCAATCTTTTATTTATTTTACTTTTTACCATTTTTTAATTAATTTTAAAAAAATCAAACGAACACAGTTGGTACCTGATCTCATCAATAAATTAATTTTACTAACACAACGAAACTAAATTTTTTTGAACTGATTTTTTGAAAGAAAGAAATACCTAAGTGTGTTTGTATGTCAACTATACGGAAACACGTTTTTATTTGCTTTCTAGAATCTTACGAAAAAGCTCCGGCCCAGATTTTATTTAATTATCTAAGGATTATAAAGAAATTTCGTTTTGATTAACATAATTACCTACTTACAATACTAGTTTTCGAAATAAGCTAACAGGTAAAATCTTTGGTAATCAACCTAAAAGAGGTCTTCTGCTGATCTTCTAATTTTTTTTTCCTCCCAAGTTTAAAAGTCACTCAAAATATTTCTGTATCTACCATTATACTTATGATTATTTCCTAAAAGTAGATTTTTGACAAAGCGCCCCTGTAATCAGAAATTTTTTAATAAAAATTTGTTATGTGCCTTTAAAATTTAGTTTATAAAATTTCATCTTCCCAGATTTCTTTAAGTACGAATACAACGATTTTCCTTACTCTCAGATAAGTTGGAACACACCCCCCCCCGGTGAGAAATTTTATGATCTTAAAATCCCATACCTACCTAATTTGGTTTGGTATAAAAAGTAGGGTTCTTGAATTTCTAGAAATGAGTAATTATTTGTCCTATTTATTTTAATTTTAATAGAATGTCTTCTGGAGTCTGTATGAGATTTAAGCAAAATGCTTGGAAGAAAGAGCTCTGCAGTAATTGTTACAGGCAAAAAGATGAGCATCAAGTACAAGTCAAGAATAAAATAAATCTTCAATTTCCCCTAAAAGAAGCTTCTCAAGTGAGTCATTATTTGAAAAAATTTCGACCTTAATTACACGACTTATTCTAGGGCATCCTTAATTCGGGCAAGAAGAAAAAATCTAAAAAAAGCGTCAGATTTAGGAATGAGGAAAGCGAAATAATCGGATATAGCGGCGGTGAAAGTGAAATCGAAGAGGACGACGATTTTTGTCAAAATAAGATCGTAGATAAAGATAAAGATAGTCCATGTGAGGAAGAAAAAGCTTTAGAGTTGTTGACAAAATCGAATACAAATTTTAACTCAACTCTTGATAATTTGTGCGTAAACAACGTTGCGGTTTTGACAGAAGTTGAAAAAAAGGTTGAGGAAGTCGAGCAACCTAAAGAAGAGGTGCAGAAAAAGACGATAGTCATCAACTGTAAAAAAGAGGAAAGAGGCAACCCTGAAGGGAGGAAAACCCAAATAACACGAGGGAGCATCATAACTAAAACGCATGAACAAGCTAAAAATAAGCTTTACATTCAAAATATACAGAAGAACGATAAAAAAGTTAAAAATGAAGATGTTGTTACAATCAAATGTAAATCTGTTGAAGAAGATCTATCATGGAAGGAATCAGATAAGGGGTTAAGTGTGGGAAATGAGGTTACTGTAGAGGTCCTTAAATTGCTCAATGGTAAAAATAGCCTTCCTGAAAGTCGAGAGATGGCTGGAGAACCCGATGGAAAGGCCGATTGTGACGAAGCTGAACCGCAAATTACTCCTCCTCCTCGTTCATCATTTTTGCACAGAGAAAACGTTCTCACATTATCTTCTAAGACGGTATTGCATTTTTTTAATTATTTTTTAAATTTTAATAAAAATTTTTAGACACCTTTACCTCCTTTAAAAATGCCGGAGAAAAGCGGATTGACCACACCTGTGATGCCAGTGCTCAAAATCCAAACTTCACCAGTTTTACCTCATAATTCGAGCTCCGCACCTGTTCTGACACGTTACGATAATATTCTTACTGAGAAAATAGATTCAGAAGATTTGAATATTCAAGAGGTTGTTAAATGCAAACGTCAGGCACCTCAGCCGCCTGTCTGTGCAACTCCAGAGCCTTTACCACGAAGAAGAAACTCTCACGACATCAATCAAACTCTCTCGGAAAAAAGGAAGCTGAGAGTTCGCCAGACGTTGAAAAAATTCCTTTGGTTTTCCAACAAAGATGAAGAGCCTGCAAAGTACGAGAACGTTTACATTCCTCCTCCACGTCCTCGGCCGCAGATCATCCATCCATTAGACTTAAACAAATCTGCAGTCCAAGTCTTGCCACCTCAATCGGTAAATCGCCATTTATGACGTTTTGATTTTTGAACTTTCTGTTTTAGCCTGAATCACCATGCTCAAGTAGTCCTACATCTTCAATCATTAGTACCTGTTCTGGTAAGTTTTCTTCAGAGATAAAACCAATTAAAAATTTCTTTCCAGGTCGGCCAACCAAACCTCCACCGCCTCCAAGAAGTGAATCTTTAAACCTTCTAGAAAGACTCAAACCATCGACAAATTTAGACAACGTCTACGAAAATCTTGGTAATCATTTTTGTAATCTCAATCTCAAAATAGCCTTTCTAATTTTATAGGCGAAGGAAGATGCGGAATCGCTCCAACGAAACCTCAACGCTCAGGAAGTGTCCGATACAGTCAGCTTGAAGAGGCCGACAATCTTTACGAGCCGATCGAAATCAATCGAAACAAAGACGAAAGTAAGGAAGACGACATTTACTACCCATACATGTC
Source organism: Orius laevigatus (assembly GCA_018703685.1). Classification (NCBI taxonomy): domain Eukaryota; kingdom Metazoa; phylum Arthropoda; class Insecta; order Hemiptera; family Anthocoridae; genus Orius; species Orius laevigatus. Next base: position 195,985 of record JAGWEN010000031.1, read on the forward strand.
TTTCCAGGTAATCAACATCATTTAAACAAACAATTTTTTTTAAACTTTATTTTTAGAGGAACAAAAACCTAGAAGAGAGGGGAGTCGTGCATTCCACTTTGGAAGAAAACTACGGTGCAGTTGTCATCGCAAATCTTGAAGCTTTAACCAACATTTTAAAAAAAGTACGTATTTCTATGAAATCAGTTTTAAAATCAACCTATTTTCATTTTTAGATCAAAGATAAAACACCAGAGGTTCCTAAATTTCAAAAAGACTTAAAAAACATGTCATGGGATTCGATAAATTCAGAAGGAAAGGCTCCAGTGAAAATCGAAGATTTTACATTCATAGAAGCGAAGTTCGGCGAAGACCCAATCACACTCGCATTGACCAACACAAATCTATCTCTACCCAAAATGCTCACTCCTGTTCACATCTTCAAAGACAAAGTGCCATCAAAAATTATCAAAATGGAGGACGAAAGTAAAATCATCTTTTTCTTTTATGTTTGAATTAATATAATTTTTAGGCACAATAATGCTCCTCGAACAATTTACCATCATAGATTTGACAAGCTATTTGTCAAATCTGGAAAAGACACCGGAGGGCATCCGAGAAGGGATTTTGGTCCTCCTTAAACTTTTAAAGTTCGTAAATCGAGAAAAAGAGACAGTTCGGGTCGAAAATTTCGCTGTATTTTCAACAAAAAATGAGCCAATATCAAAACCAATTTATATTCCGACGACTGTAAGTTTCCATCATTTTATGATATATGATTTTTTATTTTATTTATATAGGGGAATGAAAACATACCTGTTCGAGAAGCCGTTTTGTCATTTGTGAATAAACTTCTGGAGGGTTTGCCCTTGGAGAAGGTGCTCGTCAAATGCTCACTGAGTGAGATGCAAGAAGTTGTTCAAGTTTGGCTCTGGGGGCCGACGAAATTACTTCAAAATTCGACTTTAAAACGTTGGCTTGACCTTGAAAGGGCTAAAGTCCTCCAGTCGTTAGTCTGCAGCAACCCATCCTTGCCACAAAAGGAACACCTTTACTTTCTCGTCCATGCGACAGCCATTTCTATTTCAAAAGCTTTAAAAATTTTACATTCATAGTTTTATTTATTTTTTTACATTATATATTTTTTTTTTATATTTTGTGTCATGTAGAATAGTTAAATAAAAAATTTGTTTTTTAATAATTCTCTTTATTAAATGAAAAAGAAATTAGCGATTTACACTTTCATTTAAAAAAAGGAGAGTAAAAAAAAATCACCGGTGAACATAAATAGTGATTAAAAAGCTTAATATTCCAGTATAAATAAGACAAAAATTAAATAATCTATTTACAGAAAATTACCAGCTAACGAATTGCACTAGCTTTTGAGATTTTCAAATTAGTAACAAAAAGTGCACATTAAACAAAAAAAAAATTATAAATTATTCGCAGTAAAAGAACAAGAAAATTAGCTTTTATAAATTATGCGTTTTATATACAACAAGTGTATAGACTTTGCCCGATCACATAAGCATGGTTGACTTTGATAGAAAATTTTTTCTTAAAATAAGACCTGCTTAAAGGGCAAAGATCTCATATGGTTGAGACTCTAAAACGTTTTTCTGTGGATCGCACGCACTCCTTCGTCTTCAAATTCTCGTTTTGAGACCCACATTCTCTTAAACGTGTCTAAAGATGCTAATATAGAACCTCCTATCCATGTCGAATACAGCCTTTCTTGGGGAGCTGATATCTAAAAGAAAGAAAAACAATCAAAAAATTGTATTATCAGGGCCGCATTGACAACTTCATACTGAACAGCAGGGGCAGACTAGGACCTTAGGGTGTGGGTGGGTTTTCAGTTAAGGGGCGCCCGGTTGGGGGGGGGGGGGGCAGAAAAATTTGACAGAAAACAGGTTCCTTAAATTTTCCCAGTGCGCCCCCCTTTTTAAACAAATTAAACCTATTAAACCTATTAACCTATTATTTAACCTATTAAACCTTTGCCCACCTCCCCCCTAAAGTTTTGAATGTTAACTTTGAGGTTTTTGAATGAAATTTGGGTTTTAAAATGTTGATTTTGAGGTTTTTGACAAAAGAAATTGCACTTAAAACGTTGATTTTGAGATTTTTTGACAACAAAAATTTGCTCTTATAACCATGATTTGGAGGTTTTTGAAAAAAAAAATTGTCAATTTAAAGTTGATTTTGAGGTTTTTGGACCAAAATTTGGCTTTTTAAATGTTGATTTTGAGGTTTTTGTACGAAAATTAGGCTTCATAAATGTTGATTTCGAGGTTTTTTTTAAACCAAAATTGGGCTTTACAAATGTTGATTTTGAGGTTTTTCACGAAAATTTGGCTTTATAATGTTGATTTTGAGGTTTTTTGACGAAAAGTAGGCTTTAAAAATGATGATTTTGAGGTTTTTGGACGAAAATTTGGCTTTATAAATGTTGATTTTGAGGTTTTTTGACGAAAATTATGCTTTGCAAATGTTGATTTTGAGGTTTTTGACGAAAATTTGGCTTTTAAATGTTGATTTTGAGGTTTTTGGACAGAAATTAGGCTTCACACATGTTGATTTCGAGGTTTTTACTTTTTTTTTTTTTTTTTTTTTTTTTTTTTTTTTGACGAAAATTAGGCTTTACACATGTTGATTATAAAGTTTTTCACGAATTTTTGGGGTTATTTGCACACGGATCTTGAGCTTTCCCACACCCCCCTGGGGACAGCTAACGCCCCCCTAGAGGGGCGCACCTCCAGTTTGGGAGCCACTGAGCAAACATAACGTTAAAAAAAAACCTGACCACAAAAATTATACCATAAATGGTTTAAAAGGTTCACCACGAATAGGCTGCTTCAGGGGTATCAAGTGCAACATTCTGAAGAAAATTCGAAGAAGTTATAAAACTACTTACTCTTATTTTGATGTCTTTTGGTGCAACTTTTTTAATCTCGGCTAACAGTCTATCTCCAAATCCCTGACAAAACAAATAAAAAACAAGAAGATCCAATATTTGATTTGATACCTTAAATAATGTAGAGCCTCCGGATAAGACGATGTTTTGATAAAGAACTTTTCGTAGGTCGAGGTCAGATCGTTGAATTGCGTAAACTAAAACGTCATGAATGCCTTCGCTTTCATCGCCGATCAGGTCGGGCCTGAAGAGAACTTCCGGAGCTCTGAATCTAGCTGCGCCGATCTAAAAGACAAGTTATATTTTAAGTAAATTAAGAGTTATATTTTAAATGGAACTTACATCTAATGTACTTCCATCAGGTAGAACATATTGAAACTTCTCATTATCTGCTGATTCTTCTTTCTGTGGGTTACTTGAAAGGTAGCAAGCTTTTTCTTTTATTGTTCTAACTACTTCGAATTCCGCAGTCGTCTTAAGATTAACACCTTCTTTGCGAAGGAGAAGTCTAAAAAAGAGATTAGACAGAAAATACTCAAACAGGTTTTACCTGAGATATCTAGAAACGTCCCTGCCAGCAATGTCAACTCTCATTATACTATGAGGCATCGCGAATCCTTCATAAATGGGAACAGCGTGGGTAACACCGTCACCTGAATCTAAAACGACGCCAGTCGTCCTTCCAGTCGCATACCTAAAAGAGGCTCCATTTAGCATCAAAAATTGGTTGGAATTTGTTAAAAAAGATGTTGAGAATTTAATTCCTTGTAACACAGTATCTCATAAGCGTCTACCACTACTGTACTATAACTTACAAGCTCAAAACTGCCTGCATTGACACATAAAGAGCGGGTACGTTGAAAGATTCGAAAAATATTTCTGCAGCCTTTTCACGGTTTTTCTTCGGGTTAAGCGGCGCTTCCGTCAAAAGGACTGGATGCTCTTCTGCGAATGTTTGGAGTTGGTCGTTTCCATAGACGTAGAGCCAAATTCGTTCCATGTCATTCCAATCGGTGACGATGCCATGCTCCATGGGATATCGCAAACTCAAAAGGCCACGATGCTCTTCAGCTTTCGGCCCGACGAATATATCGCCTTCCAACGCTCCGGCCATCACTCGCACATGTTTCGGCCTCCCAATACTAAACAAGCGATTAACAAAAAAAACATCCAAAAAAAGAAGAAACTTACTAATTTGGAAAACAGCATTTTGGCACTTGATCACCAGCAAATCCAGCTTTGACGACCCCAGAGCCCTGAATTCAAATCAAAATTATTTGAGCCATAAAAGCTTTCTTTACTCACGTTATCAATCACGACAGGTTGATTAACAATAACGTCGTAGGGCTCCATCACAAGACTCAGACACACTTTCAGTCTTTATATCAAAAATTTGGCTCAAAGAATATAAAAACCGACGGTTTTTAAGCCAAAAGGGTGTGAACGAATAAGTCAAAACTCCATAAATTGGAGTGGAACGAAGGTAGGTAAAAAACGAAAGGCCGAATACCGAACCTGACCGACAACGAAGGAATTCAGGTTCGCCAACTAACATTAGCAGCGTGCACAGTTTTTATTAGAATTTTAGGAAACAACAAAAAAATGTTTTTAAAATTTTTTTTCAATAGTTAAAAACAAAAATAATCATAAAATGGATAGAATAAATAAGCTTTAAAATCGATTAAATTATCGATAGTAATTAAGGTTCTTTTATCAGCATTCAGCTGTTTTCAAAGGAAAAAAAAGGTTCCCTTTTGCATTTTGCACACTGGCTGATTTGAGATTTCCTAGTATATAGTTTCTTGTTCAACTTCTCGTAAGTTTGTTTTTTTACAGTTATTATTGTATTGTATAATATATTAGTTTCGTTGTTTATTATTGAAATGTCTGAGTTATACCTGGTTAAGCAGATTTTATTGAACACCCCTCCCCCTCCGCCAATTTTTATTGAAAAGGCCCAATGTTGGTCTATAATCCCCCAAATTTAAAGTCTTCACCAGAACGCCCCCCTAAAGCCCTTGTGAAAAACCCCCCAAATTTAACTTGAATAAAAAACCCCAAATTCCACATCAAAAAGTCCTGTTATTTTCGGGACGTTACTAATTTACTGACCAGAGAAAAAACGTACTACCGGACAAACTACTAATGCGACCGGGATGAAATTTGGCAGGGGTGCATATTTTAATTGGTAGCGCCGATCCTATCACCACTGGGCGCAGAAAAAACTCACTACCGGACAAACTACTGATGCAACCGAGCTGAAATTTGGCAGGGAAGCTTATTTTAGTTAATAGCACCGATCCTCGAAGGAAATTTTCAAATCGGACAACCGGGGCGGAGATAGTCCGAGGTAGTCCGATTTGAAAATTTCCTTCTAGGATCGGTGCTACCAATCAAAATATGCATCCCTGCCAAATTTCAGCCCGGCCGCATTAGTAGTTTTTCAGGTAGTACGTTTTTTCTCTGGTCAGTAAATTAGGTAGACCCATTATTTTCGTCTATAATTCCCCGAAAACTGTCAGAAACTACATTTTCACTAGAACTCCCCCCCTCATCGTTTGTGAATCCCTAATCCCCCAAAAACTTAATAAAGACCAGGGGTGGATCCAGGGCGATCGTGCCCCCCCCCCCCCCCCCCCAAAAAAAAAAAAAAAAAAAAAAAAAAAAAAAAAAAAGAGAGAGGGAGAAAGGAAAAGAGAGAAAGAACATAAAATCCCCACAATTCACGTTATCCAAGACAATTTTATGACAAAATTGATTAGGCAAAAAATTAACAAAAGGCAAAATTAATATATTAAAGCCAATTATTGGTCAAAAACACGTCAAAATGAACATTTAAAGGGCGAATTTTTCATCAAAAACTTAAAATCTGGGTTTTAAGAGGCAAACTTCGTCAAAAACCTTAAAATCAAAATTTGCAAAATCGAATTTTTCCTCAAAAACCTCAAATTCAAGGTTTTAAGAGACACTTTTCGTCATAAGCTTTAAAATAAACTTTTAAGAGACAATTATTGTTCGTCAAAAATCCTCAAAATCATCGTTTTGAGGCTCTCTTTCGTCAAAAACCTTAACCTTACATTATTTGAGAACCAATTTTTCATCAAAAACCTCAAAATCAACGTTTTACAAAGCCAAATTTTCGTCAAAAATTCTCAAAATCAACGTTTTAAGAGATAATTTTCGTTTGAAAAACCTCAAAATCAACGTTTTAAAGCTCTCTTTCGTCAAAAACCTTAAAATTTACATTATTTGAGAACCAATCTTTCATCAAAAACCTCAAAATCAACGTTTTAAAGATTAAGTTAAAAACTTTTTTTTAAGAGGGAGGGAGGGCTTTGATTTTTAGTGGCCCTCCCCCTGTGAAAAAGACAATGTTATCCCTACCCCCAATCCCTTACTAAAAGGCCTATTTTCGTTTATAATCCAGCTGGACTATATATTTTAAGCGAAATCTAAAAACGAAAATTTTTCTAGTCAAAAGTGAAATTCCCATCTTATAATTTTTTGATTACTGGGCACCCAACACACCTCAATTAATTTTCTGTTTTCTATTTTTCAGACGAAAATGGGATTAGCGTCCACTCTTTATAACAACCTCTTCAAGCGGACGTCCACCTACGCTTTGACGGTCGTCGTCGGGGCGTTCCTTTTCGAGAGGACCTTCGACATGGGCACCGAATACATTTTCGAACAGAGAAATCAAGGAAAACTCTGGAAACACATCAAGCACAACTATGAAGAACAATCTTAAAAACAACCCATACAAGTAGATTAATTTAAATTTAATTTTAATTTGTGAATAATTTCCTCAAAAACATTGTATAATATTTCAGAGTCAATAAATTTGTTGTAGTTGAACCGAAAATTGATTTCATTCTGTGCATCCTTTTTCGTAGTATCTTTTTACTTTTTCAGCAAGTTTCTCTAGATATCCAGGCTTGCTCATGTCAAGTTCTGAAAACTTTCTTGTAAACCTCATATGCCTGAAATTATGCATTAGATGTCATAGTTTCATCTGAAACTTTAGCACCTTAAGCTCCTTTTGATTCTATATTCTCCATAAGGTAGACAGTTTTCTCCCGTTCTTAAAGCTTCTAGAACCTAAAATTGGGTGGTATCGAGTGGCAAAAGAGTACTTATGAGTGAACCCTCAACCCAAAAGGGCGTTTTCTTAGCTTCCTTAGTCCGATTGACTTAAAATTTTCAGGGCTTTTTCTGAAAATATTAAAGAATTTTTTTGCCAAATTTCAAGATGATCCCTGGGAGCTGAGAAAACGTTATTTCTCTTTTTGGGCCGAAGGTCCACTCATACTCAAATTTCATACTGCTCTAAGTTTAAAAAACTTTTGAAGCAAAATTTACCAGTTTTGCTGTTTTGACCCATGGAAGATTCGGATCTAATGTTTCAATTATTCCAAAAACGTAATTCGCGACGGCATAACTTTTTTTAATTTTATGCAAAAAAACTAAATCACCATCGCACACAGTGTAATCCATTACCTAAATTAATTAATATCTTTTTATTTTTGAAGTTTTATTACTTTTACGGAGCACAAAGGCTTTCCAATTAGATAGTCGCAGATATCGCCCAAATGAGTCGAAATGAGTACATGAGGGCATCCTTCATCCCTTTGTATGAAATGCAGAATCGAACTTATGACGATTGCTGAGCAATTTAATTCAGTAGATCCTTTACCTAGTTCGTCAAGTATCAACAAAGATGCTGGTGGTGTGCTGTTGGTCGCATATGCTATCTAAAAGAGAAAATTGTCACTCAAAAACGTATAGAAAATGTAGTTACGCTTCTCAATTCAAGCATAAAAGAAGATGCTTTTGAAACTACAGATTCAGATTCTTGTACTCGAGCGTATATTCTGTTGAGTAAACCGATTGTTGACGATTCTGCTGGGACAAAACTTCCAATATGGGCTAAATATGCAATCAATCCTATCTGGATAAAAAAATTAAATCAAAATCCATTTTTATTAATTCCAACTTGTTTTAAATAAATTGTCTTCCCACTAGCATTTGGTCCAAAAATGACATTCACCAAGCCTTCGGAAGGATATGATTGTAAATCATTCGGTATGCAGTTTTCAACATGGACTTTCAGCAGCGGATGCCATCCATTGACAATATCGATTACTTTTTCGGAAACCAAATTCGGCTGGACAAAATTTAATTCTTTTGCAGTTTTACCTAAAGCGAAAATGCTTTTCTGTTTGTAAGTTCTCAGTCTTCTTATAAAATTAAATTATATACCATTCTAAATCAATAATTCTATTTATAAGACGGACGACATGATGTACATTCTTTTTCAAGTAACGTATAAGAGCTCTAATAACATTATTTTCATGTTTAATTATTTCAGCCTGCACATCACCATGGAGTTGGTCCAACTCTACAAAATTTTATTACTTTACAATTTAGATCAATAAAAATATTACCATAACATCTCGGTGTTTTATAAAACGCAATTTTATTAGCCACAAACTGTAATTAAATGATTAAAAAATGCTTTAAAGTGAGAAGGCTAAAAAGGATTTACCAGAAAATGCAAATTTGGCAACTGGAGTTCTTCTTGAGTCAAATTTTCTTTCCAAAATGGAATCGAAAGTATAAATTTAAGTTCCGGGATGTACAATAATTTTATTTGTGTTATATATTCCGGGACAACGTCAAATTCACAAGGAGTTATATCGTCCATTTGCTGTGTCATATTCGCAAATTTCGATTTCGCTGAAATTCAATTTATTTTGAAAATTTTCTCAGTGAAATTTTACCTTCGTCGATCGGTGCAAAAAAGCCATGCTTGATGACGAACTGCTCGTTCTTTTCTATATTGACAAGATCGATCGTGTTTTCCAGATTATGAGCCATCGAATAAACAATATCGTTGATCTCTGCTCCAAGCTAATAATATAAATTAAAAAATAGTTTTGTTGTTCTTGAGAATTTTTACTTCAGCGAAAAGTTGAACAGCGTTTGAATTCGCTTTACACACTTCCGAGTAAGATATAGAATAGAAAATAATCTTTAAAAAATAATATTAATGCTTTAAAATTGTGCTTTACCCTGTATATGATTTTCCAATGACCACCTCTGAGGTTTATCCTCTCTAAATAATTCGTTAAAGCCTATTAAGTAAACAAAATTAAGAAAAATGACTTCAAATAATGAAAAATCAGACTTTTCAGCTCCTTATTGACCGATTTTCTGCTGAGCCATATTTCTAGTATGTACCTAAATCGGTCCACAAAAAGCTGAGGAAATACCACACTTACTGTTGGAGATGAAATTTGTGATGCGTGGGTCTTTAAAGTTTGTACCACATGTAAATTCTGCGGTTTCAAACAAAAATTGATTACTTCATGTCGCTTTTGTAAAGCGATTAAATCACAAATCGGCATCGACATAAAAGACCTGCAAATATTCTCAGAAAAAATGGAAAAAAGATTAGATCAGGTTTATCACTTTAGTTTATTGAGGGCAACTGTGGAGGAATTTCTTTCAATTAAACTATACATGCATAAGCCCTCGTTGTTATTATTAGATGACCATTTGAAATTCGAAGGATGTTGAAGCGGGTTGAATATCTGAAGGCTTTTGTAGGTCTCGTCATCAATGAGGAGGAGAGACTCGCTAAAAATAACAAAACACATTAAATCTTTAAAGATGGGAAGCTAAAAAATCTTTTGAACGTACAATTTAATAGGTTTTATTTCGCTGATGCAGAAAGGATGGTGAAGCTGTAAATTAGGAGCAGCGAGCGAGATATAACTGAGTAGTCCACCAATCGCAGAAATGAGTCGCTCATCTGTCATATTCAAAGCAGACAGAATATAATTTTGCCGATTTGCCGTATTTTCGACATCTCTTATATTCAGCGACAAAACTTTGTTCAAAGATGTCGAATAATCTGGAATTTTTCAAAGTAAAACGTCACCCAAAAGTTGGCATGTTTACTAAAATGTTTTGGAGAAATTTTATCAAGAGAAACTGGCATCAACAAATTTTGAGCAATTTTTTGGATCCCTTTTGAAAATAAACTTGTACTTGTGGCACAAGTAACAATCGCCCTTAAAAACGAAATAAAAAAAATAGCAAAACTTATAAATAAATACATTGGCTTTGTTAGTTCGATGACCATTTGAAGGACTTTAAATTCAGGCCCACGTTCATCTATGCTACCTAAAGTCAATAGCTTAAACAAAAACATTAATTTGTACAAGATAATGTTGATAATACTTCAAAATTTGCTGTCTTATAACAGGCTGCAGCAAGTTTTTGTTTTTTGTACTGAAGACTCAGAATTACCTGAAGAAAAACAGAAAATTAGTTAATTCTCTTGGATTTTTCTCTTACCAAGTCTTCAACGGATTCACTTCTTGATTCATAAACGCTTTTAGGGCTTGAGTCGGTTTCTTCATAATTTTGTTCGTGGTCTTGATCCATTTTTCAAGAAATCTTCAAATACATAGTTTATTGATTTTAGAGATAGAGTGGTGACTAGATAAAATATCTTAAGCAGACTTGGGCTTCTAGGATTAAAGACTTATTTCACACTCATCAGTTCTTGTGCGAAAAGCAAATGTTAGAAGCCCTTATGTATTATTATGCTACTCTCCATATGCTACCCCCTTCACCTCCTTTCAATACAGTGTTCCAAAGACCTTATGGCTTATAACTCATGTCCACATTTTTCCAGACTGAAAGTTCTGGGTACTTAGTAACGGACAGCAATAAAATAAAGCTCACTCAAGGCATAGACAAAACACACCTTATGGCTTATGGTGTGTTTTGTCTATACTCAAGGTGTCCTACAGGGAGAACCACTAAGTCCACTCCTTTTTATTAACCTATTTGGGTGAGCAATTTTTCTTGGAAAGTGGAGCAGATGCTGATGAGTGATAACTGAATTAGGTATCCTGTCACATTGGCTCAGTCACCTCGTAAACTCAAATTCTGGAGGGAAAAGACTTCCGATGGAGAGTTGCCGAGCTACATCATTCTGAAACACCACTTTTGTAGTTATCATTAGATTTTTATGCAATAATTTCTTTCTATTTATTAACTTTATCTCAGAGAAGTTTTGCATAATCGTGTCTTGTGAAAAGGGAAAATTCGCGGTGAAAAGGGAAATTTTTCGAGTTGAAGAGGTTTTCCGTTTTACAGCACTGCCGGTTTTTAGACGTTCTCGCCGCGAAGTCGCCGGAACGAGGACTTTTTGTATTGTTTTTCTTAAAAATAACTTATTTAGTTATTTTTTTCATTTCTTTTTATTCTTCGTTTTTGTACGTTCGGGTGAAATAAATCGTTTTCAAGTTAGTACCTTCCAGTTTTCGCCATAATTTGTTTTGTTTTCCGGAATGTTAAACAAAAACTAACTCGCTTTTAAACGCTTGTTTGCTAGCAGGTAAAATATTTGTTTTTGCTCTTAATTTACGCTTTGAGCGCTTTTAAATTTGTTTGGATCTTAATTGTTATTTTGGAATTTTGTTTTTAGATGCAAATTGGTAAAACTGAAAGTACTAGTCACACAAAGATGTCTCTAAACGAAAGGTTTGAATTCACTTTGGGTACGAAATGGTTTCATTTATTGTTTATTTAGGTTTACGATGTTGAGGAATAACGCTCCCGCTCTGCCGAGAAGAGGAGGATTCCGCGGTGGCGCTCGTCAGACTGCTAGCGCTAGGAATCGAAGACTCGCTTTACAGATGGCACAGAGGCCGAGTGTCGTCGCTGCTTTATCTAGAGTAATTATTGAAAGCTTTGTCGTTAAGTTGCTATGGTAACTAGGTAGCTTAAAAGAGTGCTACGACAAGCAACTCCTTATTATCTCTAATCAATTGATCCTTCAATCCTGGACTAGAGTACTCCACCACAGGGTTGCCAGTGAGTCTTTTTTTCCTCTAGAGACTGATTTTGAGTAAAAAAGCCACAGTATAGCGAGATTTCAAATTTTATTAGAAGACCGCGGATTTTTGTGCAGTTAAAAACTAAAAACGTGCAACAAAAAAGTCAAAACATACGCAAAATGTTTATTTTTAAATGTCGCAAACTTAATTTACGTGTATTTAAAACTGCTACCTACGTTTTATTTACTTAACATTTAACATTATTTGTGTTTTTTAAGGATAAAAGTTGAAAAATAATCTAAAAAGTCAGACAAAAAATTTAATTATCAATTACAGTGAAATTCGACTATAACGATTCCGCATATAACGATATTCCGGATGTAACGATTTGAAATGGGTCCATAGTTTGTGTTTGTTATCTAAAGTGAAGAAATAATCCGGATGTAACGATGTGGATGTAACGATATTGCATGTATAAACGATGTTAAACTCAGGGAAAAAAGGTTTTTTATTTCGCGAATAACGATTTAAGATGCAAGTCAAAAATAATTCCAAGAATACCTCAATTATGAGCTATGTTGGCGGCTAAAAGTGCGTTCATGAGAAACGTAAACAGACTTTTCAATCTTTTCATTAAAAATGACATGACTGATTGCTTTTTTCACTGAATTTTATCCCACCGGCTCGTCAAACATTTCTTGGAATGCCCCCCTTGGTTATTGTTTATTCTTTTCCATAAATTTGAGTCGAATTCAGTCTTCCTTTTGCTAGCGGACATAAATTATAATAATATGTATTCGAAATAAAACTTTTTTTAGCGATTTCCTATTTTTTATTAATTTTTAGAGTTTTTTTGTTTTATCCGGATTTAACGATTTCCGGATATAACGATGTCTTTGCTCGGTCCCTTCAATATCGTTATAGCCGGATTTTACTGTACAATATAGATTGGTTGGTAGGTTAAAAAAATAAAATTAAAATAACAATAAAAAAATAAATATAAATTTTTAATTAGGGTTTTGAAGGATAGAATGGGATTTTATTCATTGTGGGTTCAAGTCCGTTTTCTTCGAACTTGATATGTAACACCCTTTTGTAACTCCTTCTTTGAACCTTCGGAATTTTTATATAAAAAAATTAATTTTTTCCCCGTTTTTTTGTTAAAAAAAGAAGAAGAAAATGCAAAATTTTGCAAAATACTCGAAAAAAAAAAAAAAAAAAAAAAAATGAAAAAACATGCAGTAACTCCCAAAACGTCCAATAACCCCAAAACTTGCAGCATAGGACTTTGCTAAAATAACCTATTCGTTATGATTCGGAAAACTCTCTAAATTTCATCAATTTCTGAGTAGCCAAAAAAAAAGTCTGTTAATTTAAAAAAAAAAAAAAAGCCTTTCTAAATGCTAATTTTGTACCTTTTCAATGTAAAATTTCCTCTTTAGGCTGATTTTTCAATGAGTGTAACTCTTTCAGAGAGATTTCGTACCCTTCCTAGTTCCCCTCTTCATGTTCATTTTTACTTTTTCAATGAAAAATCTCCTTTTAAGCAGATTTGCAACCTTATTAATTAAGGCCATTTTATAGGGAGATTTTGAACAATGTTCAATGAAAAATCTACTCTTCAGAATAATTTTGAACCTTTTTTAATTAAAAATAAAAATGAGATTTTGAACCATATTAGTTGAAAAATCCCCTCTTTAGGGTAATTTGGTACCTCTTTCAATCAAAAACTTTTTTGGCTTATTATGAACCTTATTCAATGAGTAAAGCCACTAAATTTCGAACCTTTTAGTTAAAAATCTCCTACTTACTCTCAATTTTGTTCCTTTTTCAATGAAAAGTCTCCTCTTTAGGCTGATTTTAACCCTTTTTAGTTGAAAATCCTCTCTTTTCAACATTTAAAGCCTCTTTTTGGCCACATTCCAAACCTTTTTCTTTGGGCGGATTCGAACCATTTTAATGCCATTTTTTAGATAAAATTAAAATTTTAAACCTCTTTAGTTGTAAAATTTCTAGTACTGGCATCTCTGTGGTGTATCAGCATAATTTTTTTTGCTAAAATTATTTTGAATTATTTTATTTTTATTTTTTTAGAATAACATATTAGATGATGCTCCAAGGTTAAGGAACTTGCTCAATGTAACTGGCAACAGAAGAGGTCGACTTCCAGGATTGAGTCCTATTCAAAAGAGAAATCTTAGTAAGATCTTCTAATTTTAAACTAGAAAAATCTCATCAATTTTTTTTAGAGCGACGAAACTTTCAAACTGGTAGGCTCACTAGAAGTCAAAGTTTACAAAGTTTAAACCTGACGAGTCCTAGTGCGCAGTCTAGACTTGGTTTTCGTGCTAACAGAGGCCGCCCGAGGAGAGGTGATTTTTTTGAAAAAATTTTTCTTATAATAAAATTTTTTCAGGTGGACTTTCAAGATCTAATTCACAGCAAAGACTGACGAGGAGTGCAAGTTTACAGTCGTTAAATCTCAACGGGAATTTGCGTGGTCAGGGTATCAAAAGAGGGAACAGAGGAGGGCTCCGTGGTGGACCATCTCCCCGTGGAATAATGAAAAGAGGTAATTTTCAAACCTAGAATGTTTTAAATTTATTAAAAAATTTTTGTTCAGGCCGAGGCAATATAAGAGGAAATGTACGAGGCAACCTGAGAGGTAACGTTCGAGGTAATTTCCGATCCAACAACCAAAGAGGAGGTAAATTTAACAATGGACAAATTCAAAACAACCGCTCAAACTACAGAGGACGAGGAAATTTTCGCTCTAGGTATAAAAACTATCGGAAGAATAACCTGAATTATAAATTTGTTTTTTAGGGGTCGAGGTGGACGGCAAAATGCAAATCGAGGGCGACAAAGTAATACCGTACCATCTAAAGAAACCCTTGATCAAGAATTGGATCAATATATGTCAGCAAGTCGCTCTCATTTGGACAAAGAATTAGATTCATATATGAATCAAACAGAAGAAAACTGGGGTTGAATTTTCACCGTGAATTTTCTTGACATTTTTCAATTAACTGGCTTTTTATACGTTTACTAATAAAGTTTCAAATTAATTCAATTTTATTTGCAAGATGAGCATTTTTTATTGCGATTTTTTTTTTCTTTGTCTATGCCATAATAAGTTGTTTTTTTAATTAAATCATTCTTCCTTGTTAAAGTCTGAACTTGGCAGTCTTATTTATTGAGTTTTTTATTTTATTTTAAATTTGTATAGTTTTCAGCATACTCAATGTAAATTTTTTTGTACTCTACATCAAAACTTATTATTTTGTACATATTTACAAAAATCAATAAAAATTAGTAGTATAAATAATGGTGTTTTTGTTGAGTAATTATGCTTTGGGTGTCCTGAACTTGCTGAAGTGGATTTTTTTCCTTCAATATTTCAAATAAAGAAAAAAAATTGTACTTACCTTAAATGGATTTATATTGTGAAGAAGTCCTGAGAATTTCAAGACAATCGATCCACAGAGTGGAGAGAGGGTCCAGAAAGTTCAGGGAAGTGGTGTGATGTTGGGGTGAGATAGGGGAGGGTCGAGAAAGTGATGGAAGGTGTTGGAACGTTGGGGGAGGGTGTGGTGAGATAGGTGAGGGTCCAGGAGGGTAGGAAAAGTGATGGGAATATTGTGAACCTGTGGTAGGGTGGGGTAAGGTAGGGGAAGTGATGGGAGGTATGGGAATGTCGTGGTTGGGTGGGGTGAGATAGAGGAGGGTAGGGAAGTGATGGAAGGTGTTTTAATGTTAGGTGGGGTGAGAATTAAGATAAGGAAAGGTCCAGGAGGGTAGGGGAAGTGATGGGAGGTGGTGTAATGTTGGAGTGAGGTGGGAGAGGGTCTAGGAGTTTTAAAGGATGTGTAGGAGAGAGGTGGGAGGTGGTGTAATGTAGGGGATAGTGGTGGAGGTCGAGTAATAAATGAGTGGGGATGTGGTGTCAGTGGAGAGTTCTGTAGTGAACCCACTTGAGAAAGTTCCAGTTTATTATCATTACAACCATGCATATGCAGCGCAGCAGAAACTTTCTATAACTACTTCTTTACGCCGGTAGATTGCACCCCCGTCGATGATGGAGAGTTGCCGAGCTATAGCTCATTGAAATTTATCCGATTTTCATTATGAAACCCCCTTTATCTTCTCCGCAATTTGCTTTCGACGGTCATATCATCTCAGGACATCAATTTGTCGATGATATCAAAAATTCCATTAGTCAGAAACAAACAAATTTCCCCTCGACCCCCACTTTAGCAACCTTCAAAGGCCAAAATGCCAATCATGATTTCAATAAACGAGGCCATTATTTGGAGTTGATTTTAATCGTAAAAAAGAAAGACTTTAAAGACGAGAGAAAGTCAAAATTTGTAATTTTAGGTTGAAAGTAGCGCCCCTATGTTCGAAATCGATAGTGAAAATTGTTAACCAAAATCCTTCATGCCTTCATATCACGATGATGATGGCCGACAGTGAAATTGATACGAGTGCAGCTGTAATGTTGACAACGAATTCGAAAATATTGGTGACCGTCGATGAAGCCCTTCAAGATGTTATTGTCGTCTCGTATACGCTGGAAAGTCGTCTATTCCAAGGTGTACTTTTAGACTCAACAAAAAGGTTAGTCGAGAAATATTCGAATACCATGTTGTACATCCTTCTTTTCCAGATTCCTCCCTTGTCGTATAAACGAGAACGTCTTGGGACAAATGAAAAGCCCAAGCGAGCGTAGCGAAGAGGACAAATTGTTTTTTAGTATACGTCAGAGGTTCACTTATTTCGAAGAGAAGCCTCTTAATAATTTTATACATAAGAAAATCAAGTCGAAATCGCAAAAGATGACTGTGCGATTGCGACCAAGGCAGGTCCTTTGTTCGAAATGTAAATCGATTTGCAATGAGAACTCTGAGAACGTCAATTCGCATATGACGAGGAGAAAAGCTGCTCCAGTCGAATCATCGTCTTCCGCTCAGACTTCCAAGCCGCTGTGTTCGGGCAACAGGAGCAACTCTGTCAACGGTTCCCCGCAGAAACTCTGCCCATCATTCATACCAAAAATTCCTTGTAAAAGACTTAAAACTGAAGTTCTATCGACCAATTGTGATATTAACGGGGAAGATAAAATAGAAGAAGATTTCTGGTTTAAAAACGAAGAAAACAAAGACGAAGAGGACGATAAACAAATGGTTTTAAGAAAAAAGCGTAGCGTCGGTTCTATGGAAGACCTTTGGGACGAAACCGTTTTCGAAGAAGGTTCCAAAAAAGCGAAAACGACTCCAGTCATTAAAATATCCTTCGGCTCCCAAGGGGAAGGCACAGTTCTCAAAATACCTCCCAAAGTCCAAGACGTGAGCGAAGAAGAAAAAGTCGAGGAGACCACAAAAAGTAACAAAAAAGCCAAAAAGTCTAAAAAAGAGGCCAAAAGAAAGCCCGAACAAGATCAAAAAGAAGACCAATCTAGAAAACATAAGCATAAAGCGAAACACAAGAAAAAGCACAAAAGCGAGCGATATGAAGAAGAATTAAAAGAAAAATGTCTTAAGCAAAACTTATCGATTCATTTAAAAAGGATATCATCGACGGCGTACGAGAAGAAAAGTGACAGTGAAGATGAATCGAGTAGAAGTAGCGACGAAATTCCGGATTTTCCTTCTGGAAATCCAATCGATGGAAGCGACGTTTTGGAATCATATAAGACTGATAACGGAACGGTTTTAACAGCAGGGGATATCGTCTGGGGAAAAATTGAAGGCTTCCCATGGTGGCCTGGAAAAGTAAAAATCCCATAAGCAAACTGATATCTTACTAACATTCTTTTAGGTACTTAATATATCAGCTAATTCCGATAAAAATAGTTCTGCGCACATTTCATGGTATGGCACTCCGACGCCGGTTTCGTCGATGATGCCATGCGATCAACTTTCACCATTTTTACAGTCGTTTGAGGTATTTTCGATCAATCTTTTCTCCATCTTAATGCCCCATTTTTAGGTAAGGTTCAACAAAAAAAGAAAATCTACGGGTTACAAAGAGGCGATTCGATTAGCGACGACCGACGCTTCTGTGAACAACCCAGACGTTCAAATCCCCGAAATTTTATCTGTTAAACCCGTCGAAGTGTAGCTGTTAATTCAATTATGTAAATGTCACTGCCTAAATTTGTTTGTGATAAACCAAGAAGGGTCTTTGTTTTCGCCTAAATTCGCGGTTTGATAGAAGCTTCTGCGGCAAAACATAGACCATTTTAAAGAAATTTCAAAGCCTGTTGTAATGTGCATGTAAATATTTTTATTTTATTTTTCTTTCCATAAATATTATTCTTTTATTAAATTAATGTTACATCAACGTCAGGGCCCTCATATCCGCACCCATGTCTTCTGAGACTTGCGAAATTTGCCTTGTAGTTTGTAAATCAGACCTCCACACCAGACTATGAGTAATCTTAATTAGATTGCAATTTTATCAACTTTTGTTTCTTACTGACAAAGGGGAGGTGTGAGTGGGTAGTCAATCAGACCAATTTTGATTTGATTTTGGTGATTCTAGACATCCAAAAATAGTCAATATGTGTCCCCAGGAAGGGGGAGTTGAATATCGACGGATTTGATTTCAATATACAGTCGACTCTCGATAATTTGAAACCCAAGGGACATAAAAAAAATTCGAATTATTGAGTTTTTGAATTAACAAGATGTTTACAATTATTGAGAGGCAGAAAAAAAAATTGAATTACTAAACGCTACCAAATTAGTGTTTTTACTCTTATTTTCAATAGACTCAGACAAAACGATTCCGAATAAAACTTGAAATTCGAATTATAGAACTTAAGAAAAGAACAATCACGAATTATAGAACATTTTACTCTCCCTTTTCGAGAAAAAATGGCTTTGAATTATCAAGCATACCCAAATACAGAGGATTTTTTTCAAATTACCTAAGTTACAGGAGAAGTTTGAATTACTGAAAAGTTTCGAATTAACAGATTGTAGATCCGAGTTATTGCTAAAAAAACCACTAAAAATCTTAGTTTTAAGTGGTTTTTTGGGTGATTTTTTGGCAATAACTTGAAAAATATTAGTCCTAGAATTTTTCAATTGATGCCACCAGATTCCTTATGCCATTTTATGTGGAAATCAATAGTTCGTTTGTCGATTTTTGAAAATTCCTATTTTAACTATAAATGCTCTGACATGTTTTGATTACTTTTTGATGTAGAATCGCCACATGGATGACCTACTTATTGTGGCCTTCCCTTTTGAGTCTGAAGTCTCACACTAGTTGAGATTAATTTTGTTGACATTTGGTTGAAGACAGTTGGTATTCATAAATTTGAGTATGAGTGGGCAACTTATTTCTTTTCCTATGGAATTTGAAGAGTTCCCGTATTGTGGCAGGGACCCTCCATCATCGACTCTCATTTCTTGGAGATGTGGGTGCGGACATGGTGCACATAAACTAACTCTCATTAATTTTTGCACGCTTTAGTTTCTTCGTGCCCACTTTGATTTAAACTTCTTATCAACCAGATTTTGAATGATCTTTTTGTTCATAATTTAGCTTAATTTCCTTTGATCTGGACCAACATTCTGCAGGTTGGGATACTGGATGAATGACTATTCAGTGATAAACTTTTTGAAAGAGGGATTTTTTCTAAGAAGGATTTTATAAAAATATTTTAAATACTGATTTTCGATAAAGTTTTTAAAGCGTGCAAAAATTTATAAACGTTCGTGTATGGGGATGGCTCTATAATGTGACTATTAACCTAAAACCTAGTAAGCATTTTGGATTCTTTGTGTCTGAAGTTTCAAGTGGCTGATGAGTTTTGAGCTCTACTTTTGCATATTTTTTAGAAATATGACTTGCAGACTCAACTCAGCTTGGATGTGAAGCTAAATATGAGCTGCATCCCTTTTCAAAGGTGTCACACATGATGAAACCAATAGCGCCCTAGGTTTAAAAATTAATTAAGGAGGGGGGAGTCAAATCATCAAATCGTTTCACTTTTATGAAGTAAAACTTCTATTAGGTAGGTAAATTATAATAATTGTGTTTACGACTGTTTATACCAGGAAATTATGCATTTAGAAATAATTGTTTAGAGGACAAAAATGTGAGTATTTTGACTAAAACGATAAACTTCCCACTTTTTAGAGAATCGAGAAGTTAAAGCCGACAACTTTTGTGGTTTACCCCCTAAATTGTACTGAAATAACTTTTTGTTTTTTGTTAAGGAAGTTATTATTTATATTTTAAATTATGACTGTTGGGGTATATTTTCAACAACTTTTCATCTATGTTATATAAATATGTTATGTTCTTTTGAGAGTAAAATATAATTTCTACCTTATAGACTGTTTTCCTGTACACATACCAATGGCCTGTTCCTTGGTGAGCATAAAAGGCCAAGAAAAATTTCGCTTGATTGCTGCTGTTGGGACAACAGCATAATTGACTGAAAAACTTGACCTCTTCGTTTTTAGGATGAAAGTTTATATTGTAGGGACTGGCGCCCCCCCCCACCAGGGTCAGGTTTTAGCGTTATTTTTGCTCAGTGGTTCCCAAACTGGAGGCGCACCCCCCCTAGGTGTAAGCTGTCCCCAGGGGGGTGTGGGATAGGGATGAAAATCGAAACAAAAAATCGATTTCAAATCGATTTTACAATCGAAACCAAAAATCGATTAAATCGATTAATTGCTCTAAAAAAATCGATTTTAAAACAATCGATTTTTGAATCTTCTATTTATAAATTTTCTTCATTATAATTCATAAGAAAATTTTTCTGGTTATAGTAAAAACAAGCAGTAATGAAGTGTGTATATTTAAAACTTAAAAAAAAACTAATTTATTGTACATACTACATATATATGAATAAAAAAAAAGTAGGTAAAAATTTAAAAAACAAAATAGCTTTCTGGCACACTTTGTAAAACAACAACTTCGCCAAAATTTCGCCCTGGAGCTATTTCTTTCTGGGTAAGTATGAGACCTGCCTTCGAAAAAAGTCTTTCGCTAGGAACGGACGTGGCCACTGAAGCTACATGTCGAATTGCGACTTCTGCAAGTTCGGGAAAAGCAGGTCTCATACTTCGTTTGAATTTTTCGATTGAATTTTTGCATCAAGACAAGAAAAAAAAAGAAGATTAAAAAAATAAAAACTTTCGATTTTTTTCCCGATGTTTCTTGTCGAAAAATCGATTTTCGATTAAAAATCGGATCAAAAAATCGATTGTAAAAAATCGAAAATTGGAAACAAAAAAATCGATTTTTCGATTAATCGGAAATCGATTTTCATCCCTAGTGTGGGAAAGCTTAAGATTTTGCAAATATCCCCAAAAATTCGGGAAAACTTCAAAATCAACATTTTTAACGCCTAATTTTCGTCCAAAAAAAACCTTAAACTCAACATTTATGAAGCCAAATTTTCATCCAAAAACCTCAAAATCAACATTCAAAAAGCCTAATTTTGGTTAAAAAATCTTGAAATCAACAAGCCAAATTTTCGTCAAAACCTCAAAATCAACATTTTTAAAGCCTAATTTTCGTCAAAAAACCTCAAAATCAACTTTAAATTGGCAATTTTTTTGTCAAAAACCTCAAAATCATGGTTATAAGGGCAAATTTTTTATGTCAAAAAATCTCAAAATCAACATTTTAAAACCCAAATTTCATTCAATAATAATAATAATAAATAAATAAATTCTTTTATTTAAGTTAAGCCCATAGCACATGGTGCCATTATTGGGCTGATAAGTACAGTAAATACAACAAAAATCAGGTTACAAGTTAATTTTTACAATAGAAATTAATTTAACAATACATACAATTTACAATATTGGGTTAATTTTATATATTTTTGTCATTTACAATATTGGTTAATTTTACAAACAAGGATATAAAGTTCAATTCAATTGTGCCAGGGGAAAGCGAAAGGGGTAGAAATGAAAAGAAGAGGAGAAGAAAAGAAGGAGTCCTAGTTGTTTTTTTAGGTATTTAAGCGTTACTTCCTTAAATTGCCCACGATCGGGGGCAGCCCGGGCCGACAATGGGAGGGAGTTCCACTGCCTCGCTCCAGCAACCCTTAAAGAACAGTTCATTGCTTTGGTGGTGTGGTGGACCAATTTAATATTGTAGCTTCTATGGGATGGAGAAGGAAAAAACTTTTCAAAATAACTTGGACAATGAGCTTGTAATAAATCAAAGAGCAGTAGGAAAAATCAAAAACCTCAAAGTTAACATTCAAAACTTTAGGGGGGAGGGGGGCAAAGGTTTTAATTTGTTTAAAAGGGGGGCGCACTGTGAAAAAGTTTGGGAACCTCTGTTTTTGCTGAATATATTTTTCTAAGAGCCAATTTTTTGTCAAAATTTTCTGTGCCCCACACCCTAAGGTCCCAGTCCGCCCCTGGGCCCCCTAAGGATCAATAATCAAGCTTAAAAGGAATCTATTTGTCGTAAAGAAATAATATGTAGTATCAAAGGTAGTATCAGCTAGTTAAAAGGGCTCCTAATATCCAAAAAGGATCAAAAATCAAGCTAAAATGGGCTATATTTGTCGTAAAATGACTGGCCCTGCACCATCCTGTTGGAGCGGCCCTTCGGGAATTTCCCGCTCTCCCGATGAGCCTAGGCCCTGGGTATCGCCATAAAATAAGAAAAGTTCATAATAAAAAGTTTTCTCCTTATTTTATGGTATTCGGTGTGTTCTTTTACACCAATCACTCTGTAAATGACGTCACTTCCTATTGTTCAAACCTCTTGAGGCCCACCGTATCCCAACGATTTGGCCGTGAACCTTTCTTTGTTGGTTATTTAAGTTTGGAGTTAATAACTTCTCTAGGGTTATGAGTTTTTGTACTATGTTTTTTATTGTTTATATTTTTATTACGGAGTTCGCTTCTACCCGGAACGAATAATCAAAGAATGAAATAAAAAGTAAGGAAAATGACAAAATAAAGGTTACAACAACGAGTTTCCCGTTCAAAATCTTAAATTTAAATAAACGGAAGTTACGGTGTTTAAGGTTATGACAAGTAATGTTAGAAATGTTTATTTTCTAGTTATTCTAAATGATCGTTCCATCCGACGGTGACTTTTTGTTAATTTTCTATGGAAAATTTGAGCGAAGAATAAAGGAATCGGAAGGTTATGCAGGATGCGTTTAATCGCGACATGTTCACTTTATCAGAAGTAAATAATCCGAGGTAAAAATTCATTGTCGTTTCTTTGCATTTTTTGATGATTTTTTGAAGGTTTAATGGACATGTTCAAGTTTCCCCTTGTGGTAAAATCGCCGGCGGGAAACGAGACAGGAAAGGGTGTACGAAAGGGAAAATCGAAGCGATTATGAAAAACAACATCGTCCGGACAAAATGTGTCAATCAAGGTGGGAATAAGAAAATCGTGACGCCCGCAGGTGTGAATCACTCAAACCACAAGGACGATCAATCCGAAGACCCTTACACGTTCTCCGAGCCAGAGCCGCAGTCGCTAAGCCTCTACCAGGCTGGTAGTTCGAACAAAAAAGTCGCTCCAAACAAGCCCAACATGGTCTGCACCGACAAGCCGAAGTTCGAGCCAGGTCGGATCGTCAAGCCAATCAAAGTGGACGCCTCGAAAATGAACAAACTCCAGGCAGACATCGCTCGAAGTAAAGTAATCGGAAAACGCAAAAAACTCGAACAGGCCCCTCAAAAAGGCAAACTCAACGACTGCTTAAAACGTGATCCCAATATAATTTGCCTCCCAGCCAAAAGGGAAGCAAGAAAAAGCACATGGCAGAGAGAAAGAAACTCAAAACACGAATTGCTTGAAAGAATATATATGATAAAAAATGACATAAAGCAGTATTCGAGCGATCTCTATCCTCTCGGTACATACTTTTTGGTCAATTTCATTATTTTTTGTTTAAAAGGTTTGGAACTTTCAGATTCCGATTCGGACGATTTTGATACCGATCAGTCGATATATGAGCGTCATTGGTTTTCAAAAAGTGATGCTTCGATTGATGACAGCCCGAGGGAAAGACGAGTGGAAGCTTCGAGGGTTCAGATGAGGCGGAGACTCGCTCAAACCTTGAAAGGTTTGAAAGTCTCGGAAGATCCGAGTACGAACCTTTTAGCCGCTGTGATTGCTGCCGCGAGACGTTTTCCTAATGCCACAGCCTCAATATTGAACCCGAATATAAACAAAACTGAATCAAAAGTTCCACTGTATGTTTTTTCATCAAAAACAATTTTTTTTTCTAACTAGTGGAGCCAAGTTTCTCATTACTGGAGAGAAATGTAGCTATGCACTTGGGTGTAACTGGCAGTCTTTGCCATGTACGAGGCACTGTGTTCAGCATATTATGTACAATGTGGATCAGCGGTTGTTTACCCATTGTACGGCTAGAGAAGTTGACAACTCTCAATGCACTTCTCCGGTGTTTGATATGCGACATGAACTTCCCAGATGCGCTCAACATACTCTCCGATATGTAAGGATTTAGAATATTTTTTATTTTTGAAAAATGATCTCACAGAAAGCAAGTAGTGGGTTTTCTGGGTTTGAATGCCAAGATTTTGTCAGCCTCTTTTGTGGACAAAACGGTCCAAAATAGGCACTTTTTAAGTTTTTGATCTCTAGCTCTAAAACTACCCATTCTAATGACTTGACCGCTTAATACAAAATGAAAGTTTATAAAATTCTGAATTGAATGAGCTTTCAAAAGTTGAAATCGGTCAAGCCGTTTAGCCGCTATTGATGGTGATAAACATAACCATTTGCAAAAGGTCTGAGTTATTTATCTTTATGGTTTGGAAATGGTTCTTTTCGATAAATATCTAATTTTACCATACATTATTGATCTCGCAGGAGAACAGGAGGTCCTAGAAAGTTGGGGTGACCCAGGGTGGCCAGATGAAATTTTCATTTTGCCTACACCAAGGCTTTTCAATTTTATTTGCAATTTTATAGCATTTAAAATTTGACTAATAAGGGTGTTACCCTTCGAATAATGTACAAAATCTGGCCAAAAAGGGTCTTTCGTTGTCGAAAAAAGTTCAAAATCTGTTTTGAAAAGGGGCGTTACTGTATTTTTTTTTTGTTCAAAAGGGTCCAAATTTGGCTGAAAAGGGTCTTTTCTTATCTTCAAAGGGTCAAAATCAGACAGGGAAGGTTCTTCTCTGGTTGGCAAAGTGTTTTATCTTGTCAAAATGAGGCTGAAAAGGATCCTACCTTGTCTAAAAAGGTTCAATATCAGGCTGGAAAGGGTCTTTTCCTTTCAAAAATGTTCAAAATCTGGCTGGAAAGGTTCTTTCTTGTCGGAAAATATACGAAATCTTGCTGATAAGGCTAGTTTCCTGCCCAAAAAGGTTCCAAAATTTGGCTGAAAAGGACCTTTTGTTAAATTCGGGGGTGCGGCTATAGACTTTTTTATTTGTCCATCACTAATAAATTGCAATATTTTTAATTTTTAGGAGACTCCAACTCAAATTCATATGGATTCAAAACACGGGAAGAAAGTGAGCAAGAAAAACCGAATATTAGGGCTCACGAAAAATAGCAAGAGAAACGGCAAAAAGAGAAAAAAGATGCCATCTCTGTCTGAAAGTATCAAAGTTATCGAAGAGATTCAGACTGAAGATGTGCCGAATGATCTATTATACTCGAACAACGACATCGAATGTATAATAGAGCCCAACTTACAGTCTGCAGCTGTAAATACCGAAGGTAAGTTTGTTTTTCTTTTTTATTTCTAATATTGGTGTTTTTTATAGCCTTGATTTCCGGAGATGTTGCCGAAGTTCCTGAAGAAGTTCTCGCGCTAGCGAATCTCGACCCGAACGAGTTGGCGAACCAAGCGACGAGACTTTTGGAAGAGCACGACTTGACGAGTGTTCTCAATCAGATTTCTGATGAAACCTTCAATGAGTTCTTCTCAGGTATAGGTATTTATTTCTTTTTTTCTTTTTTTCCCTTTACGATATTTTATTGACATTTTAAAGATAAAAATGGTGAATATGAGCCTACGAGAGAGGAGACGGAAGAGCTGGAAAGGGCGTTAGAGGCCGTCGATAATGATGTGAGATCATTGGAACGAATGACGAGATCGATGCCTCTTCCTCTTTTACCGCTGACTATCGATCCAATCGA
Source organism: Orius laevigatus (assembly GCA_018703685.1). Classification (NCBI taxonomy): domain Eukaryota; kingdom Metazoa; phylum Arthropoda; class Insecta; order Hemiptera; family Anthocoridae; genus Orius; species Orius laevigatus. Next base: position 221,872 of record JAGWEN010000031.1, read on the forward strand.
ACTTCTCGAAGATTCGAACGCTTCGGGGACTTTCCCCGCTTTCCAAAACGGTTTCCCCCAACCAGCGACCGCATCCACCGACATCGACTCGTAGCGTCGATCAATCCTAAAATGTTGAAACGAATCTTTTAGGGCCAACGTCAATTCCATTTTTGCATCAAACGCATGATTCTTCGCATTTTGATTTTTTTCTCGTGCCAAAATTTTCTGGTCCGTTTTTTTGGGTTTTTTCTTTTTTAAAATATTCTTATCTGCTTGAAACAACGTAGAAAAGTTCTTTATCAAATATTTTTGATGTGCTACCTCATTTCTTAAAAGGCGCAATATCATTTTCTAATAATAAAATTTTCTCTTCCATACCGATATAGGTTGCTCATGTTTTATTTATCTGAACATTAAAATATTCTTCCATATATTTTTTTCTTTTTAACAATTTTTACTCACTTAACTGAAATTTGTATAGAAGAGAAAGAATTAGGACCACAAAAAAGTAGATTCATGTGTTAAACTGTATTAATCGTTATGCTTAAGAATTCCCAATGTAAATTACCAAAATTAGAAAAACGAGCGTAGGCTTCTTTAGGGTATTCTCAATATTTCAGTACCTGTGTAATATTTTAATGTTAAAACAAATGTTCCCATTAAAGGTTTTATGTGTACAGTGATCAAAAAAACTTTTTTACAGGTCTTTAGATTAAAATGTGTATAAAATTCGTGTAAAATTAGTTTTAAAAATAGGAATAAGTCAATGTCAAAAATGTTTTCAATAAAAAAAAAAAGCTTTAATCTGTCATTTTTTATAATAAATACTTAAAATCGATTGGGTGTCATTTTTATTATTGTTTTTTAAAGTCTTGCTTATTTTTGCCACTTTATTTTTTAGCTTCATTTTTAGACATGACATAGCATGGACTGATTAAAATTTAAGTTTAGTTGGTGGAGTCTTCCTGGATAGTTTTAATTCCTAAATTTTTTCGCACAATTTTTTGTTTGATTTTTATCTCCATTGATGTTAAATCACTTCAGACAGGGACTTAACCTTTATACGTTTAACAAAAATACTGTGATTTTTTTTTTCATTTAATTTTTTTCTGGGAAAGCAGTGTGTTAATTTTTTAGAAAAGAAAACCTATAAAAAAAATTTTGTTCGTGTTGTTCCTGAGTCGTGATACCCTTTTATTGTGTTTGGCTTCTTAGTGACTAGAATAGAAAAGACTTAATTTTATTTTCGGCACTTGGTCACATAATCACTAACAAAATGACTTGTAATTTGTGTTATATGTGCTTATAGTTGTATATCAAGGAGATTGCCCCTTGATTTTAATGTTGTTTTTCTTTTTATAGGGCGAATGATTTGTAGTTATGGGTTATTCCCATATTGGGAGTATATCCGGGAATTTTATTTGTAAATGTGATCTGTAATATAAATCTTTCAGTGAGAAAATGCCAAAAGCTCAGGTTTCTTTTTATTTTCAGATTTGAGAGCAATTTTATGAAGAAAATGAAAGAAGAGGAGAAAATTGGTTTTTGGTGTGTTCGATCTGCTTCTATTTTTATAGGAAATCTATGATAAGTACTTTATTATTCACCTAGTGGATCACTTTGCATTTATGTGAAATGTGTATCATGAATGCGATAAGTCCTCGACACCACTCAATACACTTAAATTATAAATAAAAATTATTACGTAGAAAAAATTTTTTTTTGTTTGTTGCCTGGCATAAAAAAAAGTAAGATTAAAAAATAAAACTTTATTTTAGTGAATAAAAAGCAGGTGGAATAACTAATTTTGAATACTGGTACTGATGGAATTGATGTGAAGATTCCGGCTTGTTTGATTAGCCTGCACGTATTTTGTTACCCTGAAACAAACAATGAAAACTTAAAATTTGTAACTTTTAGAATTAGTGCGGGTTTGAATTGAAACCAATTTTTTTTTGTTATGAGGAAAGACCGAATTTATATGCAAAACAGATGGATGATTGTTATGACTTATGAGTGATTTCTTTTTTAAACAGTTTTTCGTTGATGATTTGATTCATTAATAGAATTGGTTCTTTATTTTGCATATAAATCCAGTCCTCTAGTTTTGAGTCACTGAAATATCACGTGTTTGGGCAAATTGTTCTTGCCCCAGGCCAAACTTGGTTCCAATGTAAACCTAAAGCAATTGTTTTAATTGCGTTAAAAATGGGGCCAGCTTAGAAGTGGAGCTCTATTTGAATTTCTGTTGATTTTACCAGCTATACTAATTACTGAGACTCGACTTGCCTAAAGGAATAATCTCTTAACTACCAGAATGCTGAAACTAAGGACATGAGAAGATTACAGCAGAAAACAAGATAAAAGAGATTTATGTACTGGCAAAGCTAAAGATGAATCCATTTTTAAAGGTGGCGTTGTCTGAATGTTCAGTAGTCACAGACTACTGCAATTTTGATCAAGGATTAGGCAGGGCTACTGTTAAACACTAAGGCTGGTCCAAGCAGCTTCTGGGCTTCTATTGTCCTTGCCCTTGGATGATTTAAAAAAAAAAAAAAAAAAACTTACCCATTCTTCAGAAATGCCCATCAGGACAAAATTCTTGATTCTAGGCCCAACCAATGGGTTCATTTGCACAAGAAACGTGACGACATACCTTTAAACAAAGAAAAATACATTTAGTCTGCTTCAGCATGAAAGAAAAGAAAAAAGAGAGAGAGAGAAATAGGCTGGCTACCCCATGAAGGATTTTCCCTCCAGAATGCTCAAATTTAGCCCAGCCTTTGGTAAGAAGAAGAAGAAGAAGAAGACTAGAAAACCACAGTTCTGTTTCAAATTTCATCAAACAAAAAATTTAGGCTGAACACTGTTGTCAGCCATTGCTTTCAACTATAAAATTTTAATTCTTACATTTTACCCAAAATCATTCTAACTTATTTTTAGTGTGAGAAACGTGAATTAAAAAAAATTTGCTACCCCTAGTTTAGATGATTGGGAACCAAATTTTCAGCAAATACTAGGTATGAATGGACCATCAACTCAAAAAGACTAGTTTTCTCAGCTTTCTGCGGACCAATTGACTTAAACTCATGCTTTTGAGTCCATAATTAAAGAAAAAAGCTAAGTCAAAATATTTCAAGCCAATCATTCCACAAGGTGCTGAAAAAATGCCATTTTTTGATTTTATGGTTCAATTGCGTTCAATTATATAATATATTCTATGAAAAGAGCCTGTTTTCTGCTTGGCTCAAAAACTTACAGTAACCAACAGGAGCTCGCTGTAAGAATCAAACTGCATTGAATAATCCTATTAAAAAAAATTAATAATTAGACAATTTTTATTAGTTGATTACAGTACCTACCCTTTATTTTGACCTTTGGGAATGAAAAAGGGCACCACAATACCAACTAGGGCCCAAAAGATAGTCACAGCAATGAACACAATTGTTGCGGAGTCCATAATTGAGAGCTGAAAAAATAAATTATTAAGGTGGGCAAGATTAGATAAGAGAATATCATTGCAGCCTTGAGTTATTCCACATTTCTGATTTAATAAACCATAAAAGGAAGAAAGGAGAAAAAATGACTTAAAATAATAAATGAAAGAGTTAAAAATGATAGAAAAAAAATCTAAATAAATGATGCTTTGATGTGGGAGGGGCAAGGTGTCAAGGTACTCCCTTGAGGAAAAAACCTGTAGTTTTCTTTATATTTTAAATCTTTAAAAATAATAGGAAGATTCGTAAAGGAATTAAGGAAGCTTCAATCTTTATGTCTTATGTTGGTAAGGCCAAAATATAATAGAGAGCAGCACTTGCTAATTTTTAGTAATTTTGATATTTTTACCTTTCCAATTTTATAGGGGTATCTTGTGGCAGAATCTAAGCTTATTCTTTCGCAACCAAATTTTTGTTGGCAATTTATTGGATGGTTTTTGGGGTACTGGGTAGTTAAGATCAAGTTTTGGGTGGTACCTAGCAAAATTGTAAAAAATTGAGTTTTGACCTTAGAAGAAACCGTCGTTGTCTCCTCCTTTTGTGGGGAAGACAACTTTGAGGCAGGAGTTCGGCATGTCGCATTCATGTCTCCCCTCCATAATACTCGGCTTGTCGGTGTTGACGTCAGACCCTGCCATTGTGCCACAGTCCATAGTAGCCTTTTAACTTTTAAACGCTTGCAACTCTCTTGATACTGAACCGATTTATTCGATTATGATTCCATTGGGAAGCACATTTAAATTCATATAAATGTGCAAACTCGATTAGACCTCTTCTTAATTCTTTAATCTCAAAAAAGTGGACTTAAAGGTCAAGGATTTGAATGAAACTGATGATCCTTATTCCACAATGAAGAGACCAGTGCGAGAAGCCAAAGAATACCAGACTCAAGACTAGTCGGGGAATGGCCTGGGCCCTGGTCATAGTTTTGGTTTTTGGATGACAGTATCAAGTACGTCATGGGTTCCCCCACTATTCCTCCTCTTTAACTCGAATGCGACATCCTACATCTCCTAAGACTCGAGCTATTTGATAACCGGATAGAAACCTTCTGGCCGGTCGTGCTCAAAAGTCAAAACAATAAACACCGCGATCGGCTGTCCATAAATCATGGTTTATTCGAGGCTTACCGAGTTTCAAAGTTTTTTCAAAACCCATGATAAAATAAAGGAATATCAGGGACATTCTTCGAAGGTCCATTCTGTGGGATGGAGCAGCGACGGAACGAGGCTGGCTTCAGGCTCCTGCGACAAAGCTGTCATCGTATTCAACCTCGACAGAGATAAATTGGTAATTTAGTTTACAATTATTCAGGGGTCTCACAAGGCTAAAGAATCCTTAGGAGTTGAATAAAGATATGTTGGCCAATCGACAAGGATTCAGCCCACACCATTCTGTGTGGCATATCTAAGCTTCTAGTAAGATCTAGTTGAAATTGGGACTTTCTTTACTTATCCAGTTCACTCGCCTCAACGTGCCAACTCTTTTTGGTCCAGCTTTATCCTATTCCACACCTCGTTCGGCCAACTTTTCTCTGTCCAACTCAACTTGACAGCTGAATATCGATTTTCGGTCCTTAGGATATTAACTTGGTTTTATTTATTATTTTAGACGAAAGAACATACTTTTCGTGGTCATGGAGGTTCTGTCGATCAACTCTGTTGGCATTCACAAAATCCTGATTTGCTCGCTACTGCTTCTGGTGACAAAAGCGTCCGAGTGTGGGATGTCAGGACTCAAAAATGTGTTTCTACGATAAGCACCAAAGGTATTCAAATTGTCTCTGTTTTATTTTTCATTATTTTTTGAATTTAGGAGAAAATATCAACATAACGTGGTCTCACAATGGAAATACTATTGCTGTGGGAAGCAAAGAAGATTTGATCTCCTTCATTGATACTCGCATGTACAAAATTCGAGTAGAAAAACAATTTAGCTTTGAAGTCAATGAAATTTCATGGAATCTAAGCTCTAACTTGTTTTTCCTTACTAGTGGGCAAGGATCAGTTCATGTCCTCAGGTATTTATTATCAATTCGCCTATAATTTTGAAATTATTCCTTATCTTTATAGTTTTCCTGAGTTAAAATTGCTGCACGTTGCCAAAGCTCATGCTGGAACATGCATTTGTATTGAAATGGATCCAAAAGGAAGATACTTCGCCACAGGATCAGCAGATGCTTTGGTTTCTCTATGGGATGTCCACGATATTGCTTGTGTCAGAGTCTTTACTAGGTATTATTATCTATAAAATTGTTTTCCTTTTCTTAAATTTTTGTTTCAGGCTTGATTGGCCCGTGAGGACCTTAAGTTTTTCACATGATGGTGCTTTGCTCGCTTCAGCCAGTGAAGACCTTTTTATCGACATTTCAGAAGTTGATACAGGAAATCATATTTATGATGTTAAAGTTGAAGCGCCGACTTTTACTGTGGCATGGCACCCAAAGCAATACCTGCTCGCATACGCCTGTGATGATAAGGAACCATATGACAGAAGTCGAGATACTGGAAGTTTAAAACTTTTTGGCTTTCCTTCTGAAAGCACCGCTACATAAGTTCAATAATGTACATTTTTTAATAAAATTTTTTATAATTAAATTGTATTAAGTAAATATAAATTATTTTTAAGCAAATTGTGATGTAAACTGAACTCCAGCCTCTGGTCCGCAAATGAGACCTTCTGATTTGGTTTTCAAGATCCAATCAGCCAAATTGAACTGCCTCCTTTGTTCTTGAGTCAGCTTATTCTTGAGGTTGAGGGCAGGATCTGAATGACGAAATACGACAAAAATATAACGATGGACTCCCGTCTTTTCAGGAGGTGCAGGTCCTTTGTATTCTAAAAAAGATTATTCACTGATTAATGACAAAAAAAAAACTATCTTACCAACAAGATCAAGTCCTTTTGAAACATCACCAGCTGCTAAATCTTCACCCTAAAATTATAAAATTATTTACTTTGGAGCTAGTTTTTAGCTTTAGTTTACCGGAATGTTTGCTCGTATCCAATGGAGGTAGTAGAAGCCTTTCGGATGTTTTGGTGCATCAGGATCTATGCACACAAGTGTATAGGTTTGTCCCTGGAAATGGCAATCGTACAAGGTAAAGTTGAAGAATATGTTGATATTCAAGTGAAAAAAATTGATACGGATGATCAACATTCATCATGCTAGTTTGAAGAGTGCAGCAAGAATATATTACATTATGATGACTTTCTACGAGTGTTATACCTATTTAATTGAACCAACCCAAACACAAAGGGAGACTCACAGAGGAAATGGGGAGTAGAAAATTCAAAATGGAAAAAAAAACCAATCACAACCACACACAGGAAACGAAAAAACACAAATGACTAGGACAAAACAAAATTGCACTCATCAATGCCCCCAGTCGTAACCAAGGGAGAAACGCGAGACCGGCGAGAGGTTTTTTTACCCTAACATCGGCAATCCGATGGCGGAGCTTCCTAGAGTTGGGACCGGGCGAGGGAGTTTAAACGATTTATGAGGTCTCATCCTCATTAGTAAATGTGTATAATGATTAATGACTACATATCTAAATTTGAAAACTTGAAAGTCGGAGAAAGTTTATTTTAATTATACCTACATAGGTCAAAAGCTGTTTACAAAACGTCACCCATGAAATTGTAGAATTATCTTTGCAAGCTTGATAGTAAAATTCATTATTATCAGTTAGCTGTACAATGGAATTTTTATTTTATTTATAAGTAGAAAATATTTGGTAGGTGCTTCGCTTAATGGTCATTAGACTTTCATGGCCTTCAAGCACGTCTGAGTAATTAGGATGTGAGAAAAAAAGAATTATGAAGGTCTTAAATGGTTATGAAATATGAATCTCCAATCAACGCTAAGAAAAACCATAAAACTTGTTCTTGGTTCAAACTTGGGTTCAATATCTACGAACGTGGTAGCGTTCTGCCTCACTAATTTTTAACATAAATGTGCTTAGTTTAGGGGAGCTTCCAAATGTATTTTTACCATAAATTTATCCTAACTTTAATTAGTTTACTGTTTGGGACCCGGAAAATAATAAAAATGACGTCACATAAGCTCACCACCATTTTTCTCCCATGGCTTTTAGGGACGTTGCCACGATTAAACCTGTTGAACAGGTGCAGGGGGAAAATATAACAGGTTTGAAATTAATTATTAATTTATGTATTACGTTAAATTGGAGATCGGACCTTCAGCTATTTGGATAAAATTTAGATATTAAAAATAATGTAGACGATTTATTGTGCTCTTACCTTAATCGCTTTTGGAAAAGTAACGTTTGGGCTCGTTGCAAATTGTTGTTTTTTGAAAAGAGCATCGCAGTTTTCATCTGAGACGGTGATATTTTCGTCAACTTTGTTTAGAATCAAGCCGCCGATTTTACAAGCGGAATCGAAGTCAGTGTGAACGGAGCATTCTTGAGCTGCAGAAGCAACTTTGAAGAGGACGGCTACAAATGCGATTAACTTGAGCATCATTTTTCTTGAGGGGGTGGACGTGAAGAGGTTGAAGACGCCGTTCGAACCTCACTGGACGGGAGTTTGCTTCTCTAAACACGACCCGTCCACTTTTTAATACTTTCAGACTAAGGAGGGGGAAAGTTGTATTTCCTGAATCTTCGAGGTGAAAATTGGAAAACCGTGAATGCCAGATTACTGCTCAATGAATCTGAAAGAAAAATTGGAACAAAAATAAATCAGGTCGCCACTCAAAAACCGAGAGTTAGAAAATCAAATTTCTTCAAGGATTATATTACGTAGCTGCAGTTTTGGGGAACAAAATCGGTTAACACGCTGAACCATTTCTTCACCATGAAAGATGAAGAGCAAAAACTTCATAAAAAATGACTAAGCTAAAAGGGGCCCTATTTGTCGCAGAGGGCAACTCGTGTCCAAAAATGATAAAACATCAAGGTAAAAAGGGCTCTATTCATAATAAAGGAACAAAATCTGGTTTAAAGGGCCCCTAGTGCCCAAAAAAGGTCAAAATCAAGCAATAAAGACTTTTTTTTTTTTTTTTTGTAGCTAAGGAACAAAATATAGTCAAGAAGGCCTAGTGTCCAAAAGGATCATAAATCAAGCAAAACAGAGCCATTTTCGTCACCGAGAAAAAAAAAAAATCTAGTTAAAAGCACCCCTTGTGTCCAAAAAAGATCAAAAGCCTGGCTAAAAATGGCCCGTAATGTCAAAAAAGGACCGAAAATCTAGCTTCAAAGGGCCCTATTGTCCAAAAAGGATAAAAATTTAAGCAAAATTTGTCTTCATGGAACAAAGTCTAGACCTCTAGGCCACTAGTGTCCAAAAAGGATTTTTAAAAAATCAAGATAATAAAGGCCCAAAGTTTCCAAAAAAGGATCAAAGTTCAAGCTAAAAGGGGCCCTAGTATCTAAAAAGGATAAAAAATCAAGCTAAAAAGGGCCCTTGTTATAGCAAAGGAACAAAATCTGGTGAAGAGGGCCTCTTGTGACCAAAGCCTACCTAAAAAGGGATCCTAGTGTCCAAAAAAGGGTCATAATGCGGATGACCGACCCTGCAGCATCCCGTTGGAGCGGCCCCGATGTCCCAGTGGGCCAATACGACCCCGAAGGGAAGGGTGTCTAAAACTTGGTGCTAAAAAAAATGAAAAAATATTTCAGGTGCTGTAGAGTGTGGACTTCCTCAGTCCCTTTTGCCAATGTACCCTTTTCCTTTCCTTTTACACAAAATTTTTCATTTCTTCCCCTACTTTTAGGTGCTTTTTATTAGTGCATATGCAATTTGATTCAAATCCCTCTCTCTTTTTTCCTATTTATGTATTTTTTCCTCAGGAGTGTTAAAAGGGAAATGTTAGCTTTTTTTTTTCGTCCCCTCAATTTAAAATCTCAATTAAGAATAAAAGTTCACCCAGTAATTTTTAAGGTAGAAGTTTGAACACATTCAACAAGTTGTGACTTGTAAAAAATTTAGGTTATCAACAGAACAACAAAAGAGCTTTTGGAATTTGGATTCAACATTTTTTTTTCAATATCCAATTTAATTACCTACAATTGCAATTTTTAATTAAAAATAGGTAAATGAAAGAGGTAAATTTCTATTGAAAAATTATAGTGTGGAGAGTGGCACTACCTATGGGATTCTCTCGAAAGCTTTGTTAACTGAAAACTCTAAAGAGAGGGCCAATCCGAGCTCAGACACATGCGAATCGTTCTTCAGGGAGGAGCTGAGTCATAGGCTTATTACGATTTCTTACGTTTCTTTCAGTACGATTTTAATATCCAGCTAAGTCAGTTTAAATTCTCATTCATTATTTTAGGTTTCCCGTCTTTTGAATCTCTCCGCGTTTTTCACTTTCGTTATCGATAAACTCCGTCTGATCCCCGGACCTTCGCACCGGCTTTTATCAGTTAAATTCTCGAGTGTTATTCTCTTTTCACGTTTCTGCCCTTATTTTGATCTTTAATATTAAAATGAGAGCTGGATGTTGAAAAAACGCCGAGATGTTTAGGCGAAAGTGGAAATTTTGATTTATTTTGTGGACATGCTATTCTAAAGGATTATTCTAACCAGTAACTAAAAGGTAAGGCACTTCAAAAATCGTTTTTATTTTCAATTATTTATTTTGTTATTTAATTAATTTATATTACGCGTTATTTCGTTTTATTGCTCTTTTTGTTTACGGCGAGGTTTCAATCGGGCAGGTTCAGGTTACCAATCTTCTCTCGTTTTGTGGCCAAAATGATCAAAATAAGCACGATATCTTTTCGTTTCCTCCATTAATATTGAATGTTGTGTTCGATTTATTGATAATTGAATTTATTAATGGATGTCAACCGTTTATTTTAGTATTTCATGCTTTCCAAGTTGAGCTTATCAAAAACGTTGAGTCATGTTGACAACCCTTATTGATTACCACCCCTTAATTGACCAGTTTTCCCTAATACGTTTTTGTTCGATTGCTAAAATGTTGTTATTCAAGAATTTATATTGGATTTCCTAAACGTTAGATTGGAAAAAAAAGACCATTAATTTTTTATAGTTGATGAAATCCTCAATGAAATTCAAGGGCTACGCTTACAGGCAAAATTTAAGTGCGCCAAATAAGGAAATGCCCTCAAAATTCCAAGTCCATACATCAACTCAAGTTATCTCTGTGAAACCTGAATTCTGGGTGATCGGACCTCTTTAGTTGGCTTATTCTGTACACTCCTTCCTTTAGAATTGCTCCCTAAAAAACTAAGCACCAGTGTCGAGTTTTTGTGAATTTCACCTGTTATGTCCCAACGATAGGTCCCGATCTATAAAAGTGACCTACTGCCAAACATCAGCTCAGACCACTCATTAGCCCTCATAAATTTATTTGAACGTTATTGCAAGTTTTTACCCTCTTAATACAGAAAAGGTCGTAATGATCAGAAGTACCCATAAAAAGCAGAAGAGATCGTGATTACCCCTTTACATCGTCCCGCTGTAAATATTTCAGACGAATCTAAGGGCAGTTTTCATTAAAAATAAATAATTAAATAAATAATTAAATAAATTAATAAAAAATCCTAGGAAAAATACATGGAAACCGCTGTTTTCTTGAATACATAATCTTTATCATATTGATGAAGAGCTGTGCCCAGCTCAGATATCTTCATGTCCATTTTATGTTGAGTGTCGAAGAAATTCTGCTACTTGTCAAGGATGAAATAACATTCTTCAGAGGTACGAAGAAAAACAAATAAACTTTTCTTACAAAGTTTGGAAATACTCTGACAAGTCAAGTAGGCTCATTAAGATAATAAAATGTTGGAAAATTTACTGTTGTCCTCCAAGTAGTAAAACCAGAACAACTCAGGGCGATGTCAGGCAGGTAACGAATAAAGTAAGAGAAGTTCTTTTCGAATCAAGGAAATCCCTTTCTCCCCTTTCATAGGAAGTCTTACGTTTCAGTTAAAAATATCTATGAAAATGCTTACCGTGAGGTAAAAATGAAAAATTAAATTCTTTTACAAAGATTATAAGGGATCATATGTATCAATCTGCAAGAAAATGTTAGGGAAAATTGGAGGAAAATCGGCCACCCAGGTTGATTACGTGGGCCCTGAAATGGGAGAAGTTGTGTGGGCTATTAAAGTGTCAAAAATCCCTTCCTTGAACGATAAGTAACATTGAACCATCGAAGGGAAACTAACTAGTTTTCATTCTTGTCCCAAGGTCTGAAAAATGTTGGAGATAAAAGACAATTTTGCTAGCCAAAACAAATTTTTGCATTTTATTAAATTTTCTCTCCACCTAAAATTTTTATTGTATAATCAAAGTGCCTTGAGAAAGTAGGTAGGTGAAAAAAAATTTTTTTTTGTTGTTAAATCGCAAAAAGTGCACAAAAATGGGTTTCTTCAGACGTTTCTGTTCAAATTACGAAAGGGAAACTCTATTGGATTCCATCCAATATTCTGATGGCCTATCTTCAACTGGCACTTATAAATTCAAATCTAAAGGCTTTTCGGTTATTCTGGTGTCCTTAATGTAAATTTTGGTTTTATTGAGAAATATGAAATTCTTTGTAGGGAAAAGTTTTTATTTCTCTAGTTTTTTGTTTATCCTTGGATTAAATCATAAAGTTTTACGTGCGATTTAAAATGTTTAAATGTTATGTTTTATTTTACTGTGTTAGATACTTTGATTTAGTCAATTTTTGACAGGTACACGATTTTCAAAAAAGTTTTTATTTCCCTTCTACCAAATATTTAAATCGGCAGAGTTGAAAAACGTGCCGATTATTTTAACGAGTTCAAATTCAAATATGTAATTATTATAATAGGAACTGATAGGAACCTTCCATGAGTCGAGCTCTTGTTAATGAATGCATGTACAGTTTTCTTGAAGAAAAAAAAAAATTACTTCTGAGTTAGCAATAATTATTCCGCAGTACAATCTAAGTCAGTTTATTCTTGTACGCATGGTCACTGTGTGTAAAATATCCCTGGGGAGTCAAGTCAAGAGGAAACCAACTGAGCCCGTTTATACCAACTGCGACCCAGCCCTTTTCCGACCTACTACCAGAGATGGGCGGATTCGCATTCGTAAATCCGAATCCGAATCGGATTCACATCACCTTGAGTTGTGAATCCGAATACGAATCCGTTCGGATTCGGATTCGTATCTATGAATCCGTTCGGATTTACGAATCCGTTTGGATTCACACTCGGATTCACACATTTTAAGGCTATTTTTCATCAAAATCAACATTATAAGAGCCAATTTTTCGTCAAAAACCTCCAAATCAACATATGTAGAGCCTAATTTTCGTCCGAAAATCCCAAAATCAAGTTTTTACGAGCGATTTTTCGTCATAACCTTAAGATCGAGGTTTTACGAGCCAAATTTTCGTCAAAATCCTCAAAATAAAATTTTAAAGCCAATTTTCGTCAAATACATCAAAATCAACATTTGTAAAGCCTAATTTTCGTCCAAAAACCCCAAAATCGAGGTTTTAAGAGCCATTTTACGTCAAAACCTCAAAATCAAGGGTGTAAGAGACAAATTTTCAACTTCATAATCAAGATTTAAAGCCAATTTTTCGTCAAAAACCTCCCAATCAACATTTGTAAAGACTAATTTTCGTCCAAAAACCCCAAAATCAAGGTTTTAAGAGCCATTTTTCGTCTAAACCTCAAAATCAAGGATAGGCTCTACATATGTTGATTTGGAGGTTTTTGACGAAAAATTTGCTCTTAAAATGTTGATTTTGATGAAAAATAGCCTTAAAATGTGTGAATCCGAGTGTGAATCCAAACGGATTCGTAAATCCGAACGGATTCATAGATACGAATCCGAATCCGAACGGATTCGTATTCGGATTCACAACTCAAGGTGATGTGAATCCGATTCGGATTCGGATTTACGAATACGAATCCGCCCATCTCTGCCCACTGCGGCCCATCAAATTTTGGGCCGAATACCAATGCGAGCCGCTCCTTTTCCTTCACCGTACCATTTGCGACCGTTTATTTGTCGTTTCTGTTGCATTGCAACATTTTGTTTAGTGTTCTCCAGAGCACAGTGAGCACTACAAGGAGCTGTTCCTCGATCATTTCGCATTAGGCAAGAAAACGAAACTGCTCTAATATGTATTTTGCCTGTAAATATGCCACTTTCTATCCCAGCTCACCATCAAAATTTTCTTTACTTTTACGATCGCATTAGTGCGCACGTATCTTGCTGCAGTTCCTTCTTTAGTTCGGTCATCAATGCCTCAATAATCGGAGAATTTTCCAAATTAAATTCATTCCTCCATGTGAAGGGAGTTCTTTGCATCTCATGTAAAATTTGGTTTTTTGGGGCTTCTTCCATTTCTATACGCAACGATTCACATGTTATGGCATACAGAGAGGTGCATTTTAGGCATTCATAGGTGGTTGTGACATAAGGCTATATCTGATATGTCACTATGTGATAAATGATTAACAAAACTCGTTTTTTGATTCTTTCTCAATTTTACTGCTTTTTCCTTGGTTCTTGTTTCTTTAGTTTTGAATATTGCTTACAGCATTGGTTGGCTGTTATTTCTGTATTATTTTCAACCTCTTGTTTAAATGATCTCGTTTTGATTCTATCCTTAAATATATGGGTATTGCATTTTCGTGGCATAAGTCCAAACAACTTGATTCTTCCTTAGGGAATAACCAAGTATCCTTCTGATCGTTTGAAAAGCTGTCAGAAAACAGTTTTAACGACGTGAATTCCCGGGCTTATTTACGTTTCGAAGGAAATGCGGCGCTACTGGAATCTCAGTTCTTCCCTAATTAATTGTCGTTTAGCTTTTCTCGACCGGTTAACACGGGTTTATTTCAAAGTAAAGACGATAAATCCATGTTGATTTACACAGGGTCGTATTGTCGACCTCATTTTGCAATTTTGTATATTTAGATTTTGATCTCATTGGGTATATACGGAGTAACGAGTCGGGTCTTTTGCAGGTCGCACACCATGCTGTGTCTCAAGAAGGTCTACTCGGATGAACTCCTCCAGCTGGCGATCCTCTTGAGCCTCCTGAGGGCCGACAACAGGTTCAACCTCATCGAAGCTCCTGCTGTTGGTGTCGGAAGCTCGTACGACTCATGGGAGATCGGAAGGTCGACTATCAGCGAGACGAGGATTCATCCCAAAGCCATCGACAGTATTATGTTCAGAGAGCAGGAACTTTTCAACGAATTGAACTCTCTCGGACGGTACAGCTCCTTATGGCAGGACGTGACGGCGTACATGGGACTTACGAATGACATCGACCCTATTGCTTCAACTTCTTCTAGCCCAGATCAGAGCAGCTACTTCGACATCAAAGAGGAACCTGATGACCACCTATCACAAGAGGTGAGTCCCCGTTATTTTGCTTCAAGTCATAAAATCCTCATTCTTCTAATCAATAGTGAACTATTAATTCGTTATTTCATCATTACAAAGAGTCAACATCCACAATCATCTCTGCTTTTTGGCAATGTTGATATACCAATGGCAAAAATTGATATCAGATAAAAATTTTGTATTTAAGAATATCGTTTTACCTCTTATAGTTTGTCATGCCTAACTTTAAATTATAGGGGTCAGGATCTATGACTCGTATTTTAAAATGCAAAATGAAACAATGACATTTTGGTTATCTTTATTGTCTGATAACGTTCTGTTTAGATTTTCATTGCTATTTAATACTTTTATCTATTACTTATTAATCTATTTTAAAAGCTTGTAACTTATATAATTCATCAGTAGAGACAAGGAGAATACTTCGTCCTGAAAGAACTTAAAAGGAAGGCACCAAAAGAATACACAATTTAACTTCCTCCATTTTTATCTGGTGCTGCCCTGACGATAAACTCCTCAAAAGTTCTCCCCTCCCACAACAGGTGGCCTAACAACCCCCTCCCCACTAACAAAAATGTTCACTGATTCTGTGGACTGTAGGTAGTCATCAATGAATTCCATTGCGCTCGGTTCTGTGGTTCTGTAAACGGTTCTGTAAACTACATAGAAAAACGTCGTACTTTTTCGACGTAATAAACCAATCCGCTGAAATTTCAGTGCTCTAATGGTCTCCTTAAAACTGCTAGCAGTACGAATCCATAGATAGAGAGCCAGCGACAATGGAAAAAACCTAAAATAGAGAGTCCTGGTGCCCCCATTCTACGAGGTTCCCAGTTATGGACTTTGAACCTACTATAGTTTCATTGTTTAGGATTGGAATATGTACTTGTGAGCTGATTGGCTTGCAGCTAATACTTCCGGTTAAATAAATGTATCGTTGTCTCTCTATCACTCAGTCTTAAATCCTTCCCAGCAAGCTGAAAAATCATTACCTGAATATTTAGAAGCTGAATATGAAACGTCCAACAAAAAACACGAAATTGCCCAGCTACTGAAAAATATCAATATGTAGTAGAGCTACACGAAAAATCTGTGAATCGAGGCAAAATGTTTGAATTTGCCACACCTGACTCACATAATGTACTTCGTAAACCTACGACGTGCGTGTTCTTATAATATTGTATGTAATTTATTTTTGACAAATTTTATTCCAAAATCTACCCTGCCTCATTTCATTTTCATTTTCATCTCATTTAATTACCCTGTCTCATTTCACAGCTCTTGTTATGGCTACCTTATTCAGGATTGTTGCCATTCTAATAGGAATAAAAGAACAAAACAAACAACAAGTACAAAATAGGTAGCCTATAAGTAGGTTATCTGACAATAAGCTGCATATTACATGCGTATTTCCCCAATGCCCACTCTCATCGATTATCACTTGATCCCTTTGACCGTGAAATTTCTAAAAACACGTTATGATATCTCCACTTTATTCATCTACTATATTTTAACGTTTATAAATAATGCCCATATTATGTATGTAACATGAAATGAGGATAAAATGCCATTAAGTTATTGTTTTTGTAACATTTTATTCTTGCCATACCTACCTACTCATTTTTATCAACTCCTACGTAATCATTAATAATCTTTTTGTTTTTAACCTAAAGTAATTATCATCAGTGAGTCGTTTGTTTTGATAAAAGCTTAAATGTCTTTTGCTCCTTCAATTTAAAGAAAACGAAAAAATAGATGACTAACGTTTTCGACATTGAGGTAGGGCAACGATCTTCAATTTTGCATTTTACGAAGATCCTTCAGTTTTATTTATACGTCTATTTTGCCCTGTTTTTCGTCAACAGTCACCCCGAGGGACCGGTAAACAGATTTAGAAGCCGGTTTATTTTAGCCGAATGTTTTCAATGCAATCATCTTGTTTTGACCATCCTAAGATAATTGAACCTCATTAAGTCTGAACTGGAAAGTTTTTCTTAAAAAATGAATCGTGACTTTTTTTCCTTAATATTTTTCTTTCTATATTTGGCTGGGGTAAGATCGTGTGAACCACAATCAGGTTAACCTTCAAGGTCTTTTTAAAAAAAGTCCAACTATAGAACTATTTTTATCCTAAAAAGGAGCTTCTTGAGTGCGGCTTAAACCTTGTCATTCTGTCCCTAATTACTTTGATTACGTAAAGTGATTGTTTCTCCATCCTTGCTAAAAATATACTTCACCACTCGGGGAGAACATTTGAACCCGAATTTATCTCACCGATCGTTGTTGTGACAGTTCATAAATGTAAATAAGGTTCAGGGGTCCTTTATTTTGGGAAACACGCCGAGAAAACAAAACTTATATTTCTAGCGTCCATAAAATTGTGTTTCGGTCGTTATAAGTGGGGATTTCAATAAATTCTGTCGTTCGAAGCGTTATAACTTATAAATATTTCATTTGTGTAACCTCGTTTTTTTGTTCTATAAATGATAACGCTTCAAAATTAATATAGCCGCAAAAAAAAGCAGCTTAGACATCATTTTTATCGCGTTTCATGTCCAAAACTATCGATTATTTACGTTTTTAGTATCTTAGTTCGTTGAACTTAACAATTAGCTTGTTTACTTGAAGGTCGTAAATCGATTTTAACTTTCTCCTAGTGGTTTTTTGGACCCATGAACAATCATAATAAAAAATACCGTTTGAGGACGTATCACAAAAAGTTATTGAATAATTCATCATATTTGGCTTTTGCTTATCAACGTTCCCATAAAGAATACGTCTTCGAAATCATTAAAATACAATTTTTTTTTAATATGGGTTTTTTTTTCTAAGTAAACATTAAAATGTCCTTCAACGTATCCCTACGTTTCAGATTTTTTTTCGTTCTTCGAATTGTTCCCAAAACGTAGTTTTCCGCTCGGTTTATTGTCCTCGTTCCCTCCTACACAGAAAAGAAAATGTTTGCAGCAAATTAATAAAATTGTTTTAGACGTGTAGGTACGTGGAAACTATTTTTGCAAGGACTTACGTAGGTGAATACGAGGAAATGGTTTTTTTTTCTACTTTTTAACAATCGGATTTTTAAATAATATCGAATTTCTTAGCCTGCACCCAAATAGAAAAGTGGATCTTCTCCAAATCATGTAGTGAAAAACTTGAGGTGACAGTTATCTAAAAGTCGTTTTTATAGTCCCCTGGCTATCTTTCAACCTGATGGATTCTCCATCGGGGCCCACAGAAAAGGGGTGTTGACCCGATTTTTCTGTTTATTTTAAGACATTTAAGTTTCGGAATTTCGGAACGAAAAACAAACACGAAAAATCAATTTTTAATTTTTTTTATTTTTTCGTCTAGACTTGAACAATCGTAAAGGGCCTGTGTAATTTCGTATTTACGGGAAAAAGTTGACATGATGCCAAGGTTAGATAGGCAAGAGGAATTAGCCCGTACACCAAGTTCAAGGACGTTCAGATTCACCGCTAGTAAAAAAGAATATTTTTCTTGCACAATCTTGCCTAATTATTCATCAAGTCATTTAGAATCTTCGTCATTTTCAAGTTGAAGAAATAATCGTTTTAAGTTGCAAAATCAAAATTCTTAATTTTCCCCTTAAAATTTTCGTTTAAAAATTCGTTTTACCTTTTTTCCTTCTAAAGTAGCGATAATTTTTCGTATTTTAATCTTTTGATTACCCTTTTTAATTAAAAACGCAGAGTTTGCCAACCGAAACGGTTCATGAACTCCTTAGAAGTGTGTTAGCGTTTAATTAACTTTTTAATCAAACGATTTGGTTAAAAATAATTTCGTATTGAAAACGTCCATCACCAATAAAAGTTCATAAAAAAACTAGATTTTTTCTCTCAATTTTCAACTTGGTTTATGTTTTTAATAGGTTGTTCGGCAAGGACGACTACTTGTTTCTTTTTATACCTTCTGGAAGGAAATTATTAAGCCATTTAAATAGTATATTGCCTTTTTTTACCAACTCATTTTTAGGTATTCTCCTCTTAAGAATTTCGCCTTTCCAGTGTTGTCACGTTTCTCGTTCCTTAAGAGGACGCAAAGGGTGACGAATCGAAAGCCTTTCTTTTCAAATATTGTTAATGAATTTTCTAATTAATGACTCTAGAGTATTACGTTTGGCTTTCTCTTTGATCACGTTGTTTGTGCCCAAGTATTGATTTTGCTTCTTTTAAACGGATGGATTAAAAACATTGTTGAATTAGTAGGCGTTGAGATTAACAGATGCGGTAAAAAGAGGCGACTCACTTTCTCTCCATATAGGACCTTTTCGACAGCGGGGATCCATTAGGTCTTGGGTACTTCTTGTGCAAACCGACGACGATGGAATAACGAATTCTTTCTGAAGGAAGAAAATTCTTTCTCTTTTCATCCTTTTAAAAGTCCCCCGCCTACTTCTCCGATTGCAAATTGAATTTAGGCTCGGGAAATCAGTCTGAGTGACTCACAGATGAAGTAATCGAAGGATCCAATATTGGCCCATACGTTTTATTTTTAAACACATCGAATTCTATTTTAGTTAAAAAGACTTCTCGTTCTAATTTTGTGGAGTTTTTTGTACTTGGGTTAATCAATAAAAAAAAACTTGGTTTCTTAAGATCTTAAATACCTAATTATCAACGAATATTTTAACGACCTATATTTCGATTTTATTTGATTTATTCCTTTAATGATATTGTTTTAATAGATTCATTTTATCTTGAAATAAAAAAATTATAATTTTTAAATTTTACTGTATTGTTTTGAAACAAAGGTCTTTCTCACGTGCTTTTCAATAACTTTGACGTCAAAAGTTGAAGGAGAAACAACAAATCGAAGTAGTTAAAATTATCTTGGTGCCTTTTGTTTAGTACTGTTTACCTAGTGATTTTATGGGTTAAATTATGGTAGGTAAGTTTTTATTTTAGGTATATAATATTTTTTCTTCGACTTTTTAGGATGTATTGAGTAAACACCCAAAAAAACCGGCTTGGGCGCTTTTTTAGTAGGTGAGAAGTTTCCTATTTATAAATTTTCCATATTGGATAAAATCTTTTATCATAAAAGTTTTTTTTTGTTATTTTTCATGATTTAAAGTACGATTTATCGATTGGCGAATGGGTTCACGTGTCTTCACGTGTCCTCGGCGATAAATGAAGTGTGAAATTATATAAATCCCGCGATAAGAGCGACCCCATCAAGTTTGAAGTCAATATAGTTTTTATGTCGAGGCTATAAATTGTTTAACATATTTTTGGACGGGAACCAATTTTGCGGACGGTAAAGATTTGAGAGATATACGATTCACCTCGTGAATCAAAATAAAATAAACATTTTATTTACTTAAACTAAAATGTACGCAGGTAACTGACCAGTTAAGGCAAAGACGGTGCGACAAAGGGGTCCTTGACATAGATCAACAAATTGTGCAAGACGATGGGATTTCAGCGTTTTATATCTATTTTAGCATGTTGGGTTTAATTGTAACATAAAAAAAAACTGACGTGGGAATTGAACTGACGGAAGTGGCTAATTCCCCTCTCTTCCACCTGTTACGAATCCTTAGAACCTTTCGACCCCCTTTTATTGTATTTAAATCCATTTGGACGGTATTCTAACCTGAATTATTTCATCCGCTTTCAAGCGTTGAAAAAAGCAACCCCATGTACCTTTTTTGGTCTGATTTCCGTTGTGTTTTATTGCCTACCTTTTGAAAAAGGACATTTCCACTTTCTCATCATCTTTTCCAGAGAAGGCCAATATGGAGTGCAGACGAAATCCGGTCGCGCACCTGTCAATTATTTCTAAGGAAAATCTGATTTTTTCTCTCTAAATTTCAGATTTTATTGTCCTTTATAGCCAAAGGTGTGCCTCTCTGGGCGAGGAGTCTAAAATGAAAGTCGAGGAATTTCAGGCCATAAAAGGCGAAATAGACCGAACATCTGGTTTAGTCATTTTTTAAAAAAATTATCTATACCGGTAACCTCTTCTTAACTAACCACATTTTGATGCTTCCATATCGTTTAGTTTTACTCTATCTACCAGTAATATCCTCTTTCCGATAGATTTGTTGATAATTTATCATCTTTTTCGGTAGCATTCGATAACCTATGCTTAAATTTACGTTTCTTATAAAGTCATGTTTTTTTTTTTAATATTCTTAAAAGCTCTTGTCATTTAAATCCTATTTTATAATGATTATTAATGAATAACCATTTAACTAATGAGGATTGCGTATATTAGTTGCTATGACGACTAAACCTGCAATGCCTTGATGTCTTGCGCTAGGGTATCGTGGAACTCGTAAGGCGTCGACCCCTCACGACTTACATGACTCGTCCTTGCTATTATTAATTCAAAATACTATATTTTAATAAGTTATGCAAATCTATTAATTTGATGTAAATTAGTATTTGAATTAGAATTATGGAAATGGATTAAATGCAGGCAGGAGGAAGGAATTGTTCTATTCTTTGACGCTAGAGGCCGCCTAATCTTCTGTTTACTAGATGTTTATTTTATTACTCATCTTTGATGTAGGCAGCGAAACATTTAAAGTTTCATCAAATTGTCATTTTCACCGAAAAGGTTTTTCTTGTGAAGGCTAGGTTGGCTATGATTCTCGTTTTATGATTTTGGGCTTTGCCGTCTTAGGAATAGAATCTATCGATGCTGTAGAAAACGTTAAAGCCTCTTGGTATTCCTTGGCCCTGATCAACCTTTTTTGCACAATTTTTTTGCTGAAGTATTCTATGACCCACTCCCACATAATGATCTAAATCCTTAACGATTAGTCATTCATAATGCGCCAGACTTACCCATTTCCTGAATCACATTGTTGATTTATTAATAAATATTCCGACATTGTCAAAAGAGGATTTTGCTATCACAATAAAAGTGATAAAAACATAACAATGTACCTAAATTTTATTTTTTTATATCCCTGCCTTATGTAATTTTCTACGTTCGGTATTAATTAGCCTTAAAAACCGGGGAAAAAAATCACGTGGCTCTCGTTTGTAGACGGCGTTTTTTTAGTGGGGGAATCGGCGTAACCAGTCGTCAAGAAGACTTCGGCGCGGGCGCCATGATCACCGCGGATAAACGTAACATCAAGGTCTGTTATCGATGTTTACTATCGAAAAAATATTCGTTTTAAGTTAATTTGGCTTTTGTCAGGCCTTAAATCTAATGACACTTTCTAAAAAGATACTAAACTTGTTAACTGTCTTTTGTTTTTGAAAAGAACTAAGCTTCATTTCTTAACTTTCAAAGTATTTTATTTTAAAAAATAAAATAAAAAACTTGAACTGTTTTTCTATAATTTTTGATGCAAATCCAGGAAGCTGCGGTATAAATTAATTACTGTTTAGTTCTCTTTTTGGATAACAAACCACAACTGAACCACGAAATTTTTCGTCAGCTTCCGGCATGTCTGAATCGACCTGTGATCACATTCACTGTTGTTAAAAACAAGGTCGATTTTATTAGAGGCTCCAAAGCTGTTGAACTAAACGTTCTTTAGTCTAAAATTCTCAAGATTTAAATGAAAGCTTTTGAGTTTGTATTTCGTACAGCTGAAGTAGCACATTGGGCCAGTTTGGAATTACTGGTTCCACGGCTCAAAACAATTATTTTTCTGGCCTCTTAACTATGGACGACGTTGCCAAATAATTATAGGCACCATAGAACGTCCTTCGTTCTTTGTGAATTTATATTGTCTCTATTTTATTCAACATGGGACAAGCCCTATCAAACGCTTTCCCGGTCATATTTTATCCCTTTAAAACCAACGTCAATGTCATTGATGTCTTAAATTAGTTCAGGTCTGTTTATATTCTGTTAAAATTCCTGTTTGTATTGGATCGTAAAGTGAGTTTTAACAACCGAACTTTATTCAAGAAGGAAGTTATTTATTATTAGTTTCCCTACTTCTTTGTTTTGGATTAGGTTTTGTGAATAAAATTTTAAACAAACTTGTGAAGCAGCTTATTAGTAAAAGAACTAACATAAGAAACTTAGCTTTAGAGGGCAAGGAGGTGAGGAAACTTCAAAGGAGGTTTGGAGCTTTGTATTCATTGGAAAAATAGCAAGAGTTTGGAAGAATCGAACTCGTTACCTCCTAAACGAAACCTACCTACACCTAGTACCTACACTTCCCTCTAAAGTCTAATACATAGCAACTAACTGGCAACTTATTCAGGGCAACTCTGGGCCGATTCCGCCCCTATGCTAATCAATGCATTTTTGCTTCCCTTTGAGAACGCGTAATTCTTTATGATTTTTTTCTTCTCTGAATCTAGGGCTTCAAATTAAAAACGGCTTCGTCAGGGCCTTTCCTAATACTTTATTATACACGTATAAAAAATTTTATTCGATTTCATGCAACCGTTTAGGAGAGCCGAATTCCTGAAGAAAGAAAACAACTTTTCAGGAGAGGGGATTAAAGTTGAGATCAAGAGCAGCATTATGCCTGCAAATTTTTTCTTTTAATAAAAAAAAAAAAATAAATAAATAAAAACTATCCAGATCCCCTCATAGAACTTTAGCTTACACGAATTTCGTCTCAGAGCATCAGAGCTTCACAGATGGCAAATGTGTTCTCCTTTAAGCCTCATCACTCTCCAGGTATAACCTTATTCCTTTGAAAATTCGCTAAAACCTAAAATTTGATGATAAAAAAATTAAAAACTTTCACTTCACCATTTTGCATTCCGGTTTGTTTCCTCAAGATTGAATCGCTTTCGCTCCAACCAAAAATCATTTTCAAGTTGTGCAATATAAAATTATGCTCTTTCTGGATTGTTTGTGCTCGTGAAGCGAATTCTGAGAAGTTCTGTTTTCAATTACCTGGGATACGTTCTTGACCTTGTGTTTTCGGACCAAGGCTCAAAATAGTAATTTTTTTAAAATTATTTTTACTTGATATTTGAAGCTAATACGCTTTCAAAGATGCCTTTGTGTGTTTAAATTCTACTTTGATAAACTACATTGTTTGCATCGTTGTAAATTAAACTGTTCCTTTTTGTAAAGGCAGACCCTGTCTTGAGAAACGAAGTGGTAAATACCGAATAAATTCAACCTCTAATTATACCTGTTGGCTCTTGTCTGAAAGGCGAATCTCGGTTTCGGGGGATCAACAGAAAAGTTGGCAGTCGCTCGAACGTGTTACTGACCTACGAGGGACGTACGCCCACATTAGGGTCATGGCCTAGTCAATGTCAAAACCATGAAAATATCTATCGGCGTTCCTTTTGATTGAACCGAACTCCTCTTGATCTCCTCAGGAGTCTTAGGGACGTATTAATGTCAAGTTGCGTCATTCTAACATTTACATTACGTCATCTTCTATTCCGTCTTCACTAAGTGATATTCCAATTTTCTGTTAGGTTTCTCACCTAAAATAACTAATAATTTAACTATCTAAATAAATAATTGCTTACTGGATACCGGATAGGCCTGGTTGCCCATCCTTAAAAATTTAGGTGAAATATTTAGTTCAGTACCTATAATATTTTTGATTGACTTCGTTTTTAGCTAAGGTATCACGATTCGATAGCTTATGTGGGAATACCCTAACAATGGGGCCCTGTAGGATTTCATGATATCCTGGGCCCTGACAATTTTTTGGTAGGCATTTTAATAACCTTGTGGTGCTATCTTATCTCAGATCCTAAAAGAGGTTCCTAAAAAAAGGTTGGGGGAGAGCCAAGGATGGTAGGGGAGGTTGGGGGTCGAGAAGAATGGGTGGGTGGGGGTGGACGGTTGGGGTATGTGAGCTGAGGTGGATGGGAGAAGTTATGGGATGGTGGGGGAGTAGTTGGGGATGTGGCTAGGTTTTGGTGTCTGCGGACAGGTCTATAGAGCCACCAATTTTTGAGAAAGTTCGAGTTATGAGGTTCCTAATCTGTATCACTTTTCCTAGATAGCATCTCCAGCCTTGTTTATCTCTCTGAAGCGTCCTTAGCTAGTTAGGTACCAAAATTCCGTTTTATTATTTTTATTTTTATCCATTTGATATTTTACAAATTTGCTTGTTGAAGACATAGTTTCATTATTTACTTTTTAAGAATATTTTATCTAAATTTATACAAACAAAGATAAATTAAGATTGCTAGAGCCTATTTATTCATTCTAATTTTGAAATAGTGTATTGCGTAAATTTCTTTGTTTAACTGTGTTAAAGAAATAAACTATAAATAAATATCATGTTTATTGACTTAAGGATTAATGTTATTTTTTTACGTGTTTAAAAAAAAATAAAAAAATAAAAAAGTAGTTGACCCGGATAGGGAATATTTCCACCCTGGACCTGCCCCAAGATTTCGCTCTTTTTCTAGTACGTTACTAACCCTCCGAAGGACGAGTGAAGATCATATTTAGACCAGGGATGTTGACCGTGGTCAGTTGCTTTCCCGCGAAGCCTCCAAAACCCCACTCGAGAGTATTTTCCTATTAATAAATTCGTGCAAAGTCGTATAGGAGGAAAACACAATGGACCTCCGGTTAGTCGCTGCTACGCTCTCCATTAATCGGATCTCGGCTAAAACCCCTATCAACGCATTCTGTCTCAAAAATATTAATCGCACCTCGTTTTCCCCTCTTCTCCGTCTATTAATTTCTTCGCGATGTTGCGGTAAGGCGTCTTACTCAATTATCATTATTTCATTGGCTCTTGTTCATAATTAGTTTCTCGAAATGAAGGATATTTATTTTATCTTAGTTGTCGCCCTTCATCTCCCGAAGAATTTCATGCAGATTTTGTTCCTAAGTGATTCTTTGGGAATTCCGAAACGAAGCAAGCAAATAAAAATCGAAACGCGCACTTGAAGAACCTTGAATTGCAGGAGACGTAATTCCCCCCATCAGGAATGGTCATTAGTTCAAAGTGTTCTAGAAATTTGTTTATTTTTTATTTCATATTTTCAATGTGCGGTAAATGAAGGTTAGATAGCACCGCTGGATGATGAAAAATAAAACGAACAAGGAATGAAATGATCAACCAGCTTAAAGCTCAATAAACCCAATACATACATGGGATTTATTTTTAATTGTTCCGCATGTCTTCATGATAGTTCAGGATTTCCAGAACTTGCATTTTTGTTGCGATTTCAAGGTTTTTTCTTTTTTTCAGAAGACATCTGTATTGGTTGGTTTATTGGTGATGCTGGGAATATCTTTCCTATTGCTTTCCACCATGGGAGTCCAGGGTTCGATTCTCACAGTGAGAAGGAGTTCTATTCTACAAACTCAATGCTTGGCTGGTTCAAAGCTTTAGCAGGCCTCTTTGGCCCCAGTGCCAATGAAAATCGAAATTTTTTTTCTTTTCTCTTAAACTCTGTTGTTCATGGAGTTGCGGTGGATTTTAAGCCCGACTTATACCCACGTTTTTGGTTGTATGAGATAAATGATCTTAAACAAAGGCCACCTTGAAATTTTGATGATTTTCGAAGACTTGTTGTGAGGAGCCCCTTGCGGCTGTTTCACGAAGCCTCTTGTTGCGGCCGCCTAGTAGAGATGGCGCTGAAGGTCTTATACGTAGACCACCCTTATTTTATAGAATATTTTATAATATCGTTTAAAAGTACCTCTATTATACCGTGGAAATGAATTTTTTAACTTTCTCACTTTTTCGTGCATATTAAACCAAATTAGGTTCCCAATTACAAGTAAGTATGCTATTTGTAGTATCGACCATCACTTATTCAATTTTGATGATGAAAATTAATTTTTGAAAGCTCGGCAAAAATTTAGCTAGTAGTTCGTTTAATAATTCCTTATGGCAACTAAGACGAACAGAACTTTTTGTCTGCCATTGAAAAGTTAATGACAAATGGTTTATTGCCCCTTGGGACTGTCTTTTTTTTTTAAACTTGACAGGATTTCAACCATAGGTCATTACGACTTTCTCCCCTGGGAGATTTTGTACCTACAAAGCGGCCGTTTTAACTCACGGAAACCACAATCGTGGACCTCATTAGTTTTCGTGTGCCTAACGGGATTTTTCGTACGAACCCTTATTTTGGAAAAGAAAGCCTTCTCTTGTCAGTAAACTCCGTCCTGTTCTGTGGTCAAGAACTTCACTTGACAAAATTTTCCGATTCCGATTTCCCCTTCCAGATTCCGCGAAAATCGCCAGAGTTCATTGTATTGTAATATTCGAGAACTATTCGCGCGCATTTCCTCATTTCGCAGTTCTTATTTTCATTGTTTAAACTTCACATCGTTTCATTTATAGAATTTAAATTAAAATTTCACTGTAAAATGTCCACAAAAAATGCTTAACTTTTAATTTTTTTTTTTTGCGAACTTGATCTTTTCTCATTCTTCAATTGTTAAAAATCTGCAAAGAGCTAATTCGAGTTGCGGAACGCGAAAAATTATTTACATTTAAGTATCGAAATGAAAAAGTCCGGACTCGATGGGATAGATATTAGTAGATCGAAAACTTCTCCCTCAAACTTGAAAATCACGATTTCCCTAAACCAGGAACTTAGCTCCTGCTCTTAATCTCATCATAGTTGAACCACAATTCAATATTAGGTGCATAAGGGAATAATAACCGACGTTTAAAAGAATTAAATTTTTTTAAATAATTCTAGAAGCATCGTTTTCAATAATAAAATTTTTTATAACTGACACAATTTCTTTCCTGCAGTGATTTATTGGCCTTTTTCGCGAATTATAATTTTAAATATATCTTTTTCATACTTTTCCAAATTTTTTTCCTTGACCTTATTCGCGAATTATAATTTCAAATTTATCTTTTTCGTACTTTTCCAAATTTTTCCAATAATAAACGCTGCGTTATAACTCATCAACAAGACTGTCGGTCGGAGCCATTGTTTCAATTCTTTTCTCTCTCTCTCTCTCTCTCTCTCTTTCGGTCGAATTAAATTAACATTTATAATGGAAACATTAAGCTTTTTGACCTTACGGTTTAGTCGTTCTGTTAAATGCGGTCATGAGCTATCTCCAATGCTCCTGCGTCAACCTAAAGGTACGTCATCAATTTTTTGTTTAAAATTTTCGCTTAAAATTTATAATCGAGTATAAAATTTTAATTTCCTTATTTCTTTTTCTTGATTTTTTTTCACCCCGCTCCCCTACCGGTCAAAAATATCACGAACCTTCATTTCGAATTAGATCGATTATTATTTTAAATTTTTCATTTTTCAATTTCGCTTGAATACTTTTAGACGGATTTCCTTTTGAGTAATATATAATAATTTAAAAATTGAACAACTTATCTTTATAAGGGTGTCTATAAAATAACGTGTATGAACTTATAAGGTCAGGTTATTTCCTCCCCTCGTAAATTGTGTATTAGCATAATTAATTCGTTTTTTAAAAATTATTATTATAAGAATTGTCTTTTGTTTAAAATTTTATATAAAAGTTAAAAGATGTATCTCCTGAGTTTGTTTTATGGTGGGGACTTAAGTTGAGCCCTAACCCCGGAGCTTTCGTCCAATCGTTTCGACCGTAGGCGTGGTTTCTCTGCTCCGGTATAGTACCATTTCGCCTCAACGATTCCGATCCCATTTCTTCTAAAATGTATAATCCACTGAAAAATATATACGATCTTTTAACATTTCCAGATTTTAGACCAATTTATTTGTACAAGCTATTACAGAATAACTTGTGACAGAATTATAGTTTGAATCTTTTATTCGTTTGGGGTCGTTATGGATGATCCAGGAAGAAAGTCCCCAAACGAATCAAATATTGTTTGACGAGGACAATTTGAAATGGTACCTAAATAACAGTTTGAATCTTATAAACGAGTTCCTTTTGTTGTCCCGGATGCTTTGCTTAGGGCCTGAAGTGTTTAGATTCTGAAGGTTTTGTGTATATCAAATTCGATCAATATGTTTGGATTTATTCTATATAAAGTAAAACACAAGCTTGTATGACCTGAGAAGCCTCTAAGTTAAAGAATGTTAAATTTTGCTTTTAAGTCGCATCCTACCTGCTTTGTTTAGGTTCTAAAGTAAATACAAACAAAGATGCTAATTTTAGTGGAAGAAAAAAAATTTCTTCTTGAGTAGAATAGGATTATTTAGGATTTTCACTGTGGCTACCCCTTTTGTTTTTTACTGTAATCTTCAAATGTTTGGCACTGAATGAAAAAGAAAATGAATTATAAGTGAAAATAACAATAAAATTTTAAAATATAATTTCTACTTGTCGTGGACAAGGGCTTAAGTAAAATTTTTTAAATTTATTTTAACCCCTTTTAGACGCTTTATTCGATATTAAAGTTTCGTTCATACAAGCAAAAATGTCTAGAGAAGTTGAAATGAGTAGGAAACCATTCATAGTCTGCAGTAAGGATCGAAGCATACTGAGAAGAATGGCTAATTTTCTGTGGAAAGCAAGCCTGATGTTTCTAAGGATATTTTGTCCTTAGTAGGCGGAATCTAACTCACTTCCATAATGAAATTTTTAGTTTTTCGATAGAAGCAAAACTTATTTGGAAAAGCTCCTGTTTAGGTAAAGAAATGTAGTGGCTGAAGCTGAGAAAGTTGGTATCTTTCCGGACGTTAGCTCTTTTTTGCCTTATGTCGCAGATTATAAGTTCAAATATTTAAAGGAAATCGGCTTAACATATTTTAAGTTCATATAAGCCAATCTGCCTCAATCGCTGAGATCATCCTAGGTGGGTAGAAACCCTCCTACTTTTAAAATTCTTCTTCTTTCACGGTTCTGACTTCTGATCCCTCTATCTCTTCTTCATTCTTTGTTCACCAGTAGCCTATGATTGTATGAGAATCTTGATAGAAACCGGGCAGAGTTTCCACAAGTTTTATCAAATCTTGTTTTCTAGTTTATCACGAAAAGCTTGCCAGCTTTAGGATAAAATAGGACAAAGAAAACTTAAATTCCTTTATGAAACCAGTTGTTGCATTCTCTATCCACTGTGATAAGCTAAATTATGAAAATTCAATTAAAAACGATAAAACATGATACGTCTTCATTTAAAAGTGGGATATGAAGTTTTACTCCCTACTGTACTTCTGTAACCCCATTGTGCTGTAATGTAATTACATGTACAATGGAGCGGTCGGTCACAGTGACCTCGACTAGGTTTTTTTCCTCCATTTCTTTTTATCCGAGGAACAAGATGATCCTTTCAAGCCCGAGTCCTTCTCTTCGTATGTCAGACAAAAGTCAAGTGCCCTCTTGGGTCTTTATTGCTTTCTCTTGATTTAAATGAAGCTTCTGGGCTGTCCGTTTTGTTGAAAATTATTAATTCTCAACTTTTATCACGCCTCGAACTTCATTTTCCGACCCTCCTTCCGTGTCTAATTGTCGGCAACCGACGTCTGTCTCGGTACGAGGCAGGTGGGGAACCTGCCACCCGGGGAAAATGGTCCTCATCCTGTTAGAGTTTTCTATGGGGAGCAACTGTTACCTTAACAGAGCGTTAAGTTTTTGTATTGGTATCCGGGGAAATAATACACCAAAATGACGTCCTGAGACTTAAATCCACCCAACCAGGAAAGCCTGAGAAAAATTGAAGTTTTGGACAAAAAGTTGGCTCTTAAATTGTTGATTTTAGGTTTTTGACGAAAAATTGGCTCTAAAAAGGTTGATTTTTAGATTTTTTTGGCGTTAGATTATCGACGAGATGTGTTTTTGACATCTGAAAATTTTGTTATTTTTTTTCAGAATATTGTCTTCAAATGGTGAATTTTGGGAGTTTTAGGCAAAACAGTGTTTATAAGATTTTTTTTTGTCCAGGGGGCCGATCCTCTTGTTCGCCACTGCTCCACCAAGTATTTTGTCGTTATGAATTTTCTGTAAAATTAATTTTTACTGACAACCAAAGCAGCGTGTCGCCGATGCTATTAATCAGTTGTCTCTTTGGGTTCTTTTTGTTTTGTTTTATGAGATTAGAGATGAGAGGAATTATTTTGAGGGTTCATCGGTCGTAGTTAAAGGAAACAAGATGGTGTCGTAATGACCATAAGGGAGCGAGGGTGGCTCTGAAACATGGCCGGTCTTTCTCTTTCCCTTCATCAATCTCTTCATCTCCCATTTTGTCTATCAATCACGGTCAGCAATTACCTGATCCTTATACATCATCAATTATCCTTATCGTCTTAAACATCCTCCGGGTCTAAACACATGCGGAGATTTCGATTAGAGCCGATCAAAAGTTTTCGAACCCACGACGCCCTTTTGTTTGAACTCCGTTTTTCGGATAAAAAGAAACCTTTTTTTGGTGCCTTGCTCTCTGGTTCACCCCCGTCGTGTCTGTTGTGAAAGCCGTCTTTTCGATTTATCTTCGTTTCGAAAAAAGGGGCGAGTTTTGAGGGTTTCCTACAAGAAACCCGGTGTGGTCCGCCGGACAAACTATCAATCAACCTGACCGCTACTTTCTCCACATAAACACAATCCCGACTTGATTTTTTGTTTCTTAAAAGCGCCTTTCATAAAAGTCCTTCAGAAATTATAAAAATAAGCACATTTTTCAATTTCGAAAGCTCGAATACTTTTGCTCGGTACACAATAAACGCTGACGTTATTTCGCAAGTGAGACCCACGCCTTTTTATATCGCGCAATGATAACTGAATAACCTTTGACTTCGCCTTTTGTCACGGATTCGACTTTGACAGGTAAAAGTCGCACTTGGAAAATTAGCTCTTCGCCGACCCTTTGAATAAAATAAAAATAAACTCGAAACGATTACATATGAATAAAAGCGGAAGCAGATTATCGACAAAGGGGCGAACGTGGTTTTTCGATAGGGCGGAGGGGGGATATATTAATTCAAAGTCATCTTCCATTCACATTACCCCCTAATGTCTATATCGCAACTGTGCTTTTCCATCTGCTCTTCTCAATTTATTTTCACCAAAATATTAGTCGAGTTCTCAAAAGTGCGATTATCTGTTGACATCTTTGACAACGTCCTGAAGAAGGAAACTGACAATTAACCCTTGACGAGAGGTCAGGTGAAGAAAAAAGGAAATGGGCGCCCTTTTCTTGTCTCCACTCGACCACCGGTTTTACACTAACTAAACAGAAAAACAAACCTTTTAAGAATCAATATTATTCTTCTTCATTATAATCGTTTAAGACAATATTGAACTTCAGACAAAAATGATTGGAATTTTACCTGTTAGGCTCTTCAAAAAAAGAACTTTTTTCTAAAAGGGTGCAAAACTCGAAAAAATTTGTTGAAATCCAAGTTTCCTGTTTATCGAGGTATCTTTAGCAGCCCATTAACCCGTGAACGTTCTTATCCGTAAAAACGAGATGATAGGCTCAGATAAAAACGCCGAGAAGCCTCAAAGGCACGTGTCGGTAAAAAAATTTTTATCTCCTCGAAAAGAACATTAGCAGCTCAACTTTTACCTGTTTGATTCCTCACTTGATAAAACGTGGGGGTAAAACGTTTTTAAAAAAATCCCCGACATCCAAACAAAATATTTCACAATTGTTGTTAACAAACCGGATGTTAATTAGTTCTTAAAATTAACGACTTTTTCTTGGTTTCTTTTTGGCCATTTCGTTTTAGCAGGGTAAAAATAATGTTTTCTCTAATATTTTATTTGTCGACTGACCTCTAAATCACCACACCCCCACTATTCGTTCGAGTGTTATTATCTTTTTATCTTTTAATAATTACCAGGCGATAAACAGTTTCTCTTTTCAGTCTGTGTCTAGTTTTCTTGGACAACAATTTTTTTCCACGTTGATTTTTTTTACACAATATGACGCTTAAGAAGTATCCTTTGAACGAGGTCGGTGTCATGCTTTAATAATAAATAATAATTGCATTATGATTCATTTACATAGACTTGTTTTTTCTTTTTGTAAAACACTTCTTGTGTTCTTTTATCTGCGGCATTCAATTTGTTGCGTAACCTCAAGTTTTATTTGATAATTTTATTTGAATATTTGAGTCAGGCTATATTAATAGGCAATTTTGTTTACCTTAGTAGTACGTTATCTTTTTTGGGACGGTTTTTGACTTGTTAGGGATGGTTAGGGTTTTTGAACACGGGGATGCTGTGAGAAATAAACAATGAGGGGGGGGGAGAATACTGTTCTCTTTTTTTGGACTTAATATCTTTCAAAACCATGGTTTTTTCGGAGCATTGTGTTATTTTGGTCATCCTGTAGAGTTGCCCCTAATTCCCCTCCCCGCATTTCTTTCGAGGATCTCAGCACTTACACTTACTTACACCTATTCTAAACCCTGTGGAAATATGAGATTTAGACTGAAACGAAGGGGGGGGGGGATTTTTTTTGTCAATAAGCTAGTGTCCAAATCTCATATATCAGTGTTCTTAGAATTTTAGAAATATAATTGCTGATTTTTGGACCGCGGTGAGCAGCAATCAATCCAGTGTTAAAATATTTCAAGGATCAATTTAGATTTTAGAAAAAGTAATTATTGCTTTGGTTAGGAATTGGCCCTATATTTATGATACTTCACACAAAGCACATTATTAAAGATGCGTTTTTGAAGGCAGAGGCATTCAAACAATGTCAATTCAAAACAAAGACAGAGATACTTGCGAAACTCTTCCCTCTTTTTATTTATCTCCCACATCTTCTCTTTCTTCCTTTTCTTTGGAACTAGACATCCTATTAGCAAGCAAGTGGTCACTAGACAAATAATGGATTGCAGTCCTAGAGATTGCTGTGCTGGAGCCATTAAAATTGATGGTTCATCAGGAATCAGCAATATACGAAAAAAATTTGAATGTTTTTCACCCCTATGAGTTTTCCAGAAATTTCATTTTCCAAAATTTTCATTAACTTGAAAAATTCGAGGTATATTGATGACTGAAAGAAAAAAAAAAAAAAAAAATTAAAAAATAATGCTTTAAATTTGGATTTTTAGAAATTTGGATCACCATTGAAAGGTCTTACTTGTGTCTCTAGTATCTTTTGTGTGTGTGGGGGGGGGGGGATGAAACGCTTTTCTTGATTTGAATAAATTTATATTACCAAAATTTTTGAATTTCCTCATTAAAAATAATTGTTTAATTGTTTCAGGACATGGATCTCATAGAGATCCTATGGAAGCAGGATGTCGACATGGGATTTTCGTTGGAGGAAAGTCAGGCGTTGCAGAATCAAACGACTCAGGATTCGAAAGAAAAACTTAAAGCGAAGATCAAAAAGGAGCGAGATTCCGATATAAAAGATGAGAATTCTGATGTAAGAAAAATATTTATAAATCAGCGAATATTTGCACAATGGGTAATCAGGTTGTGTTTTTTCGAGATTCAAATTGGAAGGTTTTTGAATGTTGTAGAATACTATAAAGTTAGTTAGATCGATCCCACGTATCTCTCCCTTATGAAGATGACTCCGCATAAATTCAGACAGACTGCCTTTAATTGATGTTGACAGGCGAGGACCAGAACCTCCTGACAGGCCGGCTCTAAACACTCAGCCACGATTGAGATGTGTGCCTTGAATTCCTTCCTTTGATCAACTCACGCCCACCTACCTCCTCCCCTGAATTATGTTAATTCAAAACCGTTCTCGAGGAACACTTCATTTCAAACCGAGAATTCGGATTCGCCAATGCCAAATCTTCACTGCACGTCCTCATTATTGCACTTTTGTAACCAACCTGGATTTTTAGATCTCAAGTTGATATGTCATGATGAGGCGTGCAGACTTTGTTTATTCAGAAAAATTTGATGAATTTTTTTCATTGATGGATCATTGTTGTGAAAACCGGGAGTCAATACAGTTATTTAGAGGTTTTGATGGATGAGGCTAAGGCTTCAATCGCACCATGGCCGTTCAGGCGTCTCTGGAATGTACCACCGTATAATCCACCGTTCCCACGCACCCTGCTCTCTTGTCCTTTTTTCTCTTTTCTTCTCCAAGTCCTTTTTTTAAGTTAAAAAAAATTGTTCTGCACACTTTCTAGAGTCTTTATACTAAATATGTCACAGTGGAAAATATGTGAGAGGAAAAAAATAGTTTATATAATATGTTTTTCTGTGACTTTCCTCTTTTTTTGTGAAAAATTATGAAATAGTTTTGGATTATGATTTAATTTTATTTTTTTTAGGATGAAAAAGAAGCGGAACCCTGGCCTGCAAAGTCGTACACAATAGATTTGGAAACAGGCAAGTGGCACGACGTTTTCCACCATTAATTTTAAAGAGACATCTAATGAATTTTACGATTAGACACACGAAATCCTTTTCTAGTCCCCCGTTCGCTACAGTTGGGGATCGAAAAATGAATACATTCGGATTTAACGCAGTGCCCAGATTGAGATTTAAAGAGTGGCGTGGCTGAGAATCGTGAGTGGGTTTGTATGGGGGAGACAGTGAGGGACCATTACTCAAAACAGCCATATTTCCAACGACGGGGTCCTATTATCCCCTGCCAGACTCCCTTCGTCATTAATCTTAGAGGCGGAGGCCATTTTGTTTTTCGGGAGGATGTATATCCGTTTCAATTATCGTCGATTAAAACCGAAACCTAGATTGGATCTGAACAAAAACATGAAAAGGACTCCCTATAACGGTCCCGAGTGACATGAAACATTCTTCAACTTTTTTTAAAAACACACTTTCTTCCATACTCGGACAATAGTTATCCCTCCAGATTTTCCTATCTTTGTCCCTTTGGAACCAATGAATCCGTCTCAGAGTCGCTATTTGTTTTCCCAAGAGGATCGGCAATACCATTAATGGTCTGTCATGTATATGATTGATTTTAACCAGGTCTCACGCACTGATTCGATTAAGAAGATTAATGGTTTACACTAAAGTTACTATTTGTAATTATTTAAATAAAAGAAAAATTCTTTTATATTGGCTATTAGGCTTCTTGAGAGTCGGCGAGAAGATTATAAGGCAAAAGACGGCGACTTTGGGCTTTGATCTTTGATCTTATAATGATAGGAAACCCATGTCAACCTTCCGACAGGAACATCTTTGTTTCCCATAATGTATCCATGGGGCCCATTTTTTTTTCTTCGTAAATATGTTATATCAATGTTCCCAGAATCGATCGACCATTTCACCAAATGCATTCCGTCGAGGGGTGGATAAGCGTGCAACCATTAATTATAAGGGTTGGGGTACCCTCATTCTGATAGGCCATGACGAAGCAGAAATCTTCCTCCCTTTTCCACTACTCGAAGAATAGATGAGGGTTCGTGTGTTTGATGAGGAAAAGAATTACACAACTCCCCTGTTTTTATCCTATTGATTTTCGTATTGTTCGATTCAAAATGTTTTATTTTCTTAAAATTTACTGTTAAATAAAAAACTTCATGTTCCATAAAGTCGAGAGTGGTTGACCTAGTGTGCTCAACCATGAAAAGACATCAAGTCACCATGACTTGGCTCGCTAAGATGCCGAAATCTTGAACTTTTTATATCAATCGTCTCATTCGCAAACATTGAATCAAAACATTGAGGTTACTTTTCTAACCTTAAACTCGTTTGTGTCCATTCTAACCTTAAAATAGGAAATTTATTTTCATTAATTTTTTTAGCATAATTTTTTTGCTGTGAACGAAAAAGAGTGTCGGTGGTTGAACTTTGTTGGTTATTCGAGAGTAAACAGGATGACAATGTAACGGTTGTCCACTGATTCAAGACAATGAGGTGGAGCAAAAAAAGTGTAAAAAAAAGGAAGAAAAAGTGTTCATCAGGTTGAGCTATATGTCCACTCAATTTCCTGCAAATCACCGTTCGAAATAAGGCGACGGAAAAAATTGATAATCTAATTTTTGGTCGTATCATAACTGCTTATTTTTAAAAGAATGGAGGTTATTAACCACAAAAAAATGAAAAGGTCTTATAGGTATCTTTGGGGAAATATACCAGTTGCTGTTAAGAGTGGGGGTTTCAGCGCCGCAGCGGAGAGAGAACTTTTCGAATCGGAACCCTCCGTCAGCCATCTTGTCCCAGAAGTTCAGTCTCTCGCAGCCTCTCGGACATTGTGTACCATCGACCGTGTTCAGTGTGTGTTGTGATACCCTTAGTTTCTTAAGGTATGATTCACATTTCCAATCTTCCATGACTCGGCTAGTCTTCGTTATTGTTTGAGATTATTCCAAGTCCCTTCAAGCATTGTTTACCTACTAGTAAATGGTCCACCAGGTAAAAACGAACCGGAGGCTCCCCAAAAATTATTAATCATCTTTTCATATTTTTCGCACAAAGTATCCTTTTCGATTTTTTCCCTACCTGGCAAAGTCATTTTTCATAACTCGGATTTTTGAGCTCAAAGAGAAATTACACATATCTTTGTCCTGCTAGAAGCTTTCTCTTGTCAACCCTATTCTTATACTCACAATAAACTCTAATCTCTTGTTTAAAATCAATAATTAGTTTAATGATTCAAACTACCTTCTTTTCACGCCATCCTGAACATTTTGAACTAAATGAATAAATTATTTTAAATCATTTTGAGATAGCGTCATCACTTATGTTCATTTTGCATAACGTTTTAATCAATATAAATTCAAGAATATCCTCTAAACACTCAATTTTGAAGATTCCCTTATCAAAATACAAACATCAACACACTATTTTTATTTATTTTTGCTTATATTGAAGAGGTTCATCATAAGAGGTTTATCAGAAGTTTTATTGTCCGTAAAAAAAAAGAAAATTTAAATTTGTACCTCCTATATAATTTTTTTTCTTGATTTTGGCCACGATTTGGCTCTCGGAGCAGATTTTGGCTTTGAATTTATATCAAAATTTTAGAAATTTCTTGAGGGGGGTTTTCACTCTACATATTTTATCTAAAATTCTTGTCACATTCAAAAATTCATTTTGAAAATGAATGCCGGCAAATGATGTTTATTTTGACGACCTTGATTGAGATCTTATCCTTTTGTCGTTTTTCATTTTATTGTTTGAAAAGTCCTACATCATTGTATGCGACAAACAAGCGTGAACTAGTCTGCTGAGAAAAATTTGCCATTATTTCATATGTACCGTTTTTCCG
This sequence comes from Orius laevigatus, assembly GCA_018703685.1. Classification (NCBI taxonomy): domain Eukaryota; kingdom Metazoa; phylum Arthropoda; class Insecta; order Hemiptera; family Anthocoridae; genus Orius; species Orius laevigatus. The sequence goes on from JAGWEN010000031.1 coordinate 259,654, forward strand.
GTTTATAACTGTTCTTTTTCCCCTTTTTGCTGGTTTAAAATGATCGAAAAATGAATAGTTGTTAATTTAGGTATTGAAAAACGATTTTTATCAATTACAATTATTGGAAAACAATTTTAATTAACTATAATTACTGAAAAACAATTTTTATCCATTATAGTTATTGAAAACAAATTTTATGTAATTTTTTTTATGTGTGATTTCCGGTTAACAATTTTCCTATTTTTTCATAGAATACTAATTTCTGCTATACCTGTTGATTTCATCATTATCATTAACCCTTAATCGTTTTCTAAATTGTCAAAGATCAAGGATTAGTTATTCGGCGTTTTTCTTTAATTTTTTACACCTTCGAAGTTGTTGGTAATTAAAAAGCTTGTGCGTCAAAGTAGTTAGCCAGACTTGTCAAGAGGTGGCGTTGAGCGTTTCAAATTACGTTTCATCCCATGACGATTCCTTATCTGTGACGTCCATTTTTATTCTGATGCCTACCTAGTACCAAGTTTAATTTTATTTTAATTTATAGAAAAACTTTTAGCGGATTTCCGTAGGAAAGTAGGCTATTTTTCCCGATTTACCTTAAATAATGTCCCCCCAGCCTTCCCATGGAAAAATGACGTAAATCTTTTAACCTAATCATTTCATTAATTCTATTCCAAAGATGGTCATTTCAAAATTACAACTAAACAATGATTAATGAGTCTCTAAGTTCCTTATTTCCGTTCGGATTTGGTATAAACTGTTTTAAACTTTTTTAAGTCTAGAACCGTCTTCAGTAAACTTGAAAGATGAAAAAGTTAAAAACCACGAATCACCACGATTTCATGACAGTCCATAACTTCCTCAATTTTTGGCTATTTTAAAAAGCTCTCCAACGGTATAAATACCGATAAAATCGACCAAAAATTGTGTAAGTTACGGACGTTTGAGCGTTCAGTTATGAAATCGTGCAGCATTATAAGTTTAAACGTCCATAACTTCCACCATTTTTGACCGATTTTATCGATACTTATACCGTTACAAAGCTCTTTAAAATAGCTTTCCAACGGTATTGATATCTTTCAAATTGGTCAAAAATTGTGGAAGTGGGGTGCTTTTAAACGTTTGGTCATTTGGTCGTGCAGCATTGAAAGTTAAAACGTCCATAACTTACTCACTTTTTAAAATATTTTAACGATATTAATACCGTTAGAAAGCTGTTTCAAAGAGCTTTTTATCGGTATAAATATCAATAAAATCGGTCAAAAATTGTGGAAGTTACGGACGTTTGAACGTAAAAGTCATGAAATGTCATTGAAAGTTTAAAAATCCATAACTTCCAACATTTTTGACCGATTAAATCCATACTTATACCGTTATACCATACTTAGCGCGTCATAATACTTTTCCAATACATACTATAAATGTTAATTATAGTGGTCAAAAATTTTGGTAGTTATTGGCATTAAAAGATTCAGTCCAGTAGGCATAATCTTGTACTATCTTAAAACCACAAGTTTACATCACCGTCTCTCTTCCTCGTTAAGACAAAAACCACGATGAGTAAAAATTGTCAAAATCGGTTCAGTAGTTCTTAAGAAGGTCAACATTTTCTCTTATTCGAAAACTAGAAAAGTTCATTTTTTTAATCCACCAATTTGTGAACCTTAAGTGAATGTTTGTATTTTTAGGCGAGTATATTCTAAAAGAGGAAATCTCGGACAGCCCTCCTGAAGAGTTAAGCGAAGACGAAGCACCATCCGCTTTACTTCAGGAAACCGACTTCTCTTTAGAAGAGGCTCTTGAACTTGTCGGACTGAATGACGGCTTTGAGGTACTTAAAATTTAAATGATTTAAGAAAAAATTACGATGTGAAAGTAACTGCGGTTTAACCTTTTTTAAAATATCAGATTTGTTATTTGAAAAATTGACACTTTCTTTTCAAATTAGGAGCTATTGGATCGAGGAGAGGACGAAGAAGAAAAGGTAACTGATGAAGAAGGCGAGAACGTAGCTCAACTTCAAGAAGAGTTGGACATATTTTCTGATATGATTCAAACTCCTTCGTATCACCCGAGGCACTATCAGGTATGTGTGCATTTTTATATTATTAGAAATCTCCGTTCCTTGGAAGGTGCATTGAAATGTTTTTATGGGACCCTTAAGATGCCCCCGGTGTAGTCAGGGGGTTTAAGTGGCCAATTAAGGAAAAGGCAGTAACTGTTTCGTTTTTAAGAACGGCATATGCTGCACACTCTCTCGGTTACCGCCTTTCACCATTACGAAGCCAAAACGCCCCTTTTAATTTTTCGTTTTTTCGAAGAGATTAGCATGCATCCGTTATATCGGGGACCGAAAATATCAAGTAGAGAGAAGAGAGAGAAAAAAAACGAAGGCAAGAATGACCCTATTTGGACTATCTGACCGTAATTGGGCTTCTCCTCGATCCTGCTAATTATGATGAATCTTTTACTCGGAATCGTTAGAATCCTCTGCTTCTTTTTAATGAGTTAATTGCCTTGTTGGACAAAAAAAGAAAAATAATTATTTTTCCAATTTTTTTCCTTCTTTTTTACGAAATCTTCGTTTTCGCTATTACGTATTTTATTACAAAATTACGTATGTGCTTCGTTTTTATGTTTTGGTTTCTCGCTAGAGAGACTAATTTTTTCCTCAATCTCGAAATTTTCAAGTTTTTCCCATTTTTAATCTATTAAAAATACCCTCGTCTCTCCCTCACAATCGATATGACCTTCATATCACCATTTAAAAGTCTGAAATTTTTTGTTGTTGTATTTTTCGTGTTCAAAAAACATCAAAAAGTGTTAGTTTCTCAAAACGTCATATATCTCAAAAAATTAGACATGAATCCTCAGGTTTCGTTTGAAAAACGCCCAAAATCAACATTTGAAAATTATATATTCGTGTATACTCGTGATCAGGACGCTCTGAGGATCATGAAAAATATAGGTGGTTCCTTTTATGTTTATAAATATAATATAACACAAAAAGCACTTAAACTCCCAAACTCGGTCCCAACTACGGGGGAAGGCCTTGGTATTAAAGAAGTTTTTCTGTGGCGAGGTTATGCTAAGCACCTTCCTCAAAGTCTGCCAACAAAAGTCTTTTTTTTTTTTTTTCTTTTTTTTTTCTTCTCCGAAACTCGTGTTTTGTTCCAAATACGCTATTTGGATTACCCTAAAAAATTTATTGACTGATTTATGCTCCTAGTTCCTGTTTAAATCGATGCCTGAACTTATCGCGTGGAAGGAATTTTTTTTTATGTGCACCTCCAATTTGAGGAGAAGAAACGAATCTCTTAAATATGTTTTATGTACAACTTAATGTACGTACTTTATGTCAACTCGCGGAGAAATGGTGGTTGAGCAAAATCAAAGTGGCGTTTTACGATCCCCCCCTCGCCGACCAGTTTGGATTCGCGGTCCCTGATTTATACCTCCTCCGGTCAGCTTTCACGGGGTTACGACGCGGAGAGGCTTTTCAAAACCCGCCCGGAGTGCATCTTTTTAAGGGTCGATTTCACTTAAGGCGTATTCCGTCCTCTTCGAAGAGGATCCGAGTTAATTGTAATTGATGCCATACGCGACTACCACGGACGTAGAACGTGATTTACGCTTTAGTTTCGTAACGACGGTAATTCCATAGGTCCTTTACTCACCCCTCCTTCCCTTCATAGCGGTGGGGATATAATCACAATGTTTGCAATTAGCTTTTAGCTCATCACGGGCTTGATTGTAGAATGTCCCATTACGATAATACTTTGTCTTTTACAAGCGTAAATTATCGCCGTCGTCGCATAAACTCGCAACTATTTGTTTATAATTTTTTGACTTTTAAAACATGGCGATAAACTCCTTTGATGAAGTGTTCGTGTTAACTGTCTTCCATTATTATTTTGTTTATGCTATCCATAATAACACTTGTTTTCTAATATCGGGTAGGTACATGCACATACGTAGTAATTAAAATCAATTTATCTGTTTTATGGCTAAATAGATAATTGTTTAAAATATAGCCAATATGCAATAATGCACTTTTCTTCAAAATAAGAAGATTTTCACGAGAGAGAGAGATAAAGAGAGAGAAAAAAATGACTTCCATACTTACTTATATTAAAACTTAAACCTTTCGACCTTTTCATGTCAAATGTCGGAATTACGAATTTACCAATCATTTGTGTAAAAAGTACAATGGTATTGTGGGACAGTACATTTTTGGTTCAAAATGATGCCATAAACCGCACAGGGCCTTCAAAAAGGATTCCGTTAAGCCAGTAAAAAGTACAGATTTATGATTTTAAATTAAAGTAACGACGTTTAAACACGAACTTGCGATCTTAAATGCATTTTACAGTTTAAATAAAATATAGTTAGTCCCATAAACGAGATAGAAGGGAAAAGAAGAAGAAGAAGAAGAAAAAAAAATTTATATTTTTGTTCTTTTTTTAAATGGGACGTGCGCGTTTCGAAAGGGTCTATTTATAAATTATATCTTTTTATACGCACAGAGATCCGGCACAAGGTGATTTACACACGGTACTTTATATTATCAATAAACGGTATTCGAGTGCAATGCTGGTCCACAATAGACCGTAAACCCTCAACGTTTACGACCGCGCGTGTAATTATACACATGGTGGGATGGGTAAAGAGGAAAATTTTCAGAGGCCTGAAACGGTGCAACTCCTTTTCGACGTATAATACGATGCGGATTTTCTTGGTCGGTCCTGATTACGAAAAAATTGGAGGTTTAGGTTTGAAAATTCTGAAACGAGCCTACAAACTTGACAAAATCTAGCAAAATGGTATGTTTTCCAAAAAAAGGCTCAATTTCTTGCAAATCTGTGCCTTTCAGCTTTCCTATCCAAAAGTTTGAAGTCTAGCAAAAAGTCGAAATCTTTCAAAACATGGCCCAGAGTTTAGCATGGTTTCTTATTCAAAAAGGCAAATTAGTATCTCATCAGAAAAAAAAGGGGGTCAAATTTTCCATCAAAATGGTTTTTTATCCGAAAAGATTCAATCTCTAGCAAAATATAGCTTTCATTGTCCAAAAGGCTCGAAATCTAGAAAATGATTCTGTCATCCAAAAAGGCTCAAAATCTAGCAAATTAGTGTCATATTTAAAAAGATTCAAAGTCGAGCAAAAGAAAGCCTCCATTATCCAAAAGGCTAGAAATTTCGCAAAACCGGCCTCTTTTATCCAAAAGGCTCGGAATCTAAAAAATAAGTCTGTTATCCAAAAAGGCTCAAAATCTAGCAAATGAGTCTCTTATCCAAAAAGGTTCAAGGTCCAGCAAACGAAAGCTTCCATTATCCAAAAGTCTAGAAATTTTGCAATACCGGATTACTTATTCAAAAGGCTCAAAATCTAGCAAATTAGTCTCTCATAAAAAAAAATCTCTTATCCAAAAAGATTTATAATCTAGCTAGCGAAAGCTCTATTATCCAAAGAAGTCTGGAAATTATGCAAAACACAGCCTCCATTATCCAAAAGGACAAAGTCTAGCAAATGAGCCTCTCATCTGAAAAATACTCTAAATCTTGTAAAAGCATTTCTTATCCAAAAAGGTTCTAAATCTTACAAAAGAGAGCCTCCATTATCCAAAAGGCTCGAAATCTAGCAAACGATTCTCTCATCCAAAAAAGGGTTCAAAATCTAGGAAAAGAGTCTCTTATCCAAAAATTTTCTGGCTCAATTTATCTGGCTCAAAATTTAGCATAAAAGAGTCTCCATTTTCCAAGGATTTAAAATAGTTTTTTTCCTCAAGACGTCATAAGGTTTGCTCTACTTCTTTTGCTGCATTATATGCGTGCATGTGTGTGCTTTCTTTAATCCTTGAAAGATAATTGTTCAGTCGAACAAGTTGGTAAAATAGATAGAAATATCCAATAATTATTAGTTAACATCTATTAGTTATAATTATAATGGGTACTTGTTTACTATTTATTTCCATTACCTTTCATTATTTTGCGGTTAAAGAAGAAAAAATCTTGACGGTGAAAATGATAGAAATATGAAAGCTGCCATTAAACGTTTTTTGACCTAGAAGGATCGGAAAGCAAGTGTAAAATCCGAGTAACGGATATAGCATGTTGCTGTGTAATCTTGAGGCATAAGAAACTCTGATTAGGACTAACCCCGAGTGTAATTTCGCCTCTTTTCTCTCTTTTTAAACGTCCCAATGAATTGCATCCTTGTTTAAAACCGTTTTTTAACAACTTGGCCGATTTATAAGCTTAATTTTTGTACCATACCGTTCATAAGCTTTTAAAAAAAAGGTCGTTTTTTTTGTTTGTTTCTTTGTATTTACGTACTTAAAAAAATTAACTTCCCGCTACAAGCAATCATTTTTGAAAATAAACTAAACAGTAGTCGAAGAGACAAAAGGACTGTAACTGTTCACTTTTACAGCTCCGGAGGGGCGATTTTCGTCTCCCTCCGGCTAATTTTCCCTCTCCTTATAAAAATTGGCAAATGGAAAATTGGGGTTTGAGGTCTTTTTCTGTCATTATCGCAATTTTAACGGGGAAGGCGGTATTTTCAATATTGGAAGAAAAAATAGTTTTTTTTTTCTTTTCTTTTTTTCTTTTCTCATTGAGATCTAACGAGATAAACTGTTCGGCTCGAGTTCAAAGCTTGTAATCTTCGACTTAAAATATGTTCTCGACGCCCATCTATCAATCAGAGAAACCTCAAGCGGAAAGCCCCCGACGAAAATAATACAAAAAGTTACGTTGAATGCATTCCAGGCCTAATTTATTGAGAGCGCATGCGTTAATATGGCGTGCGAAATCATGGCCATTTTAAAAAACTAATTTATAAAGGTCACAGTTTCATTTTTAGACCAGCATTCAAGGAACAATCTGAAAACTTTTGAAATTTTCGCAGTGAAAAATCTGAAAGTTTTTTTTCTTTCTAAACTTCTTGATGTTCTTCGATCTTATCTTTTCGCTTTTACTTTTTATTTTTAAATTTTTTGAGGACGTTTTTAAAACAGAAGTTGTTCTACCTTATTCGTCGGTCTATAATTATCCCGTATTCGCCGAAGGTCCTCTCCGTCAGGTTCGGCTTCCTTTTCCTCCCCTTCTAAAAAAAAGAAGGGAAAAAAAGACCTCCCCCACTTTCACCAGGCGCCATCTTCCTTCCACCATCTTGATTCCGATCATCCCCCTTTCTCCGGAATTAAAATCACCCGCTTTCTACCAAGAAAAAAGAATAAAAAATCGCCCTGCGATCCGAGTAAAAGTTGCCGAGAAAATTTTGTAGATTTTTCTTCTTCATAAAGAAACAAAGGTTACAATGAGATATCTATACTGTATGATCGATATACACCCCTAATACTGATGAATAGATGATCCCCATAATGCATTTCCACATTTCCCTTCATGCATTTCGAAAGTAGCAATCGGATGGGTGACGTAAACCACATCCCCAACTCATGGGAGTGAGGCAATGAGTAGCACCTTGGGTAAGCTGGTCGAACGCTTCAAATATTTGTGAAAGACGCTTTACCACCTCTGACCGGAGGATGATTATCCTCCTGGACGTAAAATCGAAACAAAGTAGCAGTGAACTAAATTATGATCATTTCCCATCTTGCACTTCGACAGGAAAAATCATGCATTTTGATATTTCACCTTGCGTATTTGGATAGTACCTAACAATCATGCATTATGTTATTTCTCATAAGGCTTTTTTAACTGGAACTAACATGGATTTTGATGTTTTCCATCCTGTATTGCTTACTAAACTTCCCTTCATGCATTTTGATAGTTCCCATCATACATTTTGAAAATTCCAAACCTATTGTATTTTGATATTTCCTATTATGCATTTCGACATTTGCCATCGTGCATTTCTATACTAACAATCATGCATTTTGATAATTCTTATCATGACTTGATGTGTGAATAGGGTTTTGTTATTACTTATTAGTTATTACCAATTATTCAGTTCATATTTCCCATCGTGCATTTCGACTGCGGCAATAATGGATTTTGATTTTTTCCGTCCTTTATTACTTACCGTGCATTTTCATACTAAAAAATCGTACATTTCGATAGCAACAATCATGCATTTTGGTACATTCCTGTTTCCCATCATGCATTTCGATATTTCCTATCATGGTTTGCTTTTCACCTTCCCATCATGACTATCGATATTTCGTATCCATTCATAGTAACCCATCATGCATTGAAAAAGTATCCTAGAAAAGTGATATTTGGTAGGTGCTGGTGACACGGTTAAAATATGCCCATTTGGACTCTATTGAAACCATAAATTTTGTTATAAAATGTTTATTTGAAATGTGTGGGACCCATGTAGAGTAATGGGTTGAGTTTGGAATTTTGTGTCCTATATCTCTTTACGATCGGATTTAGGACTTTCTTTGACCGTAGTTGCGAGAAGACAAAAGGCTTTTTCGCAACAAACGACCCTAATTGTCCACTTGCATAAAAAGGATGACTCAGGGGAAAAATGGAAATAATATTAATATCATCTCGTGAAAAATAGAAAGCTGTAGATTAGAGAACGGTAGATTTCTGGCCTGCCACATGACCGAAGACTTAAAAAAGCCCTTCCTTTACCATATGCCTCCCCCCTTCTCCTTTTATTGCCCATTGTCCTAGGCGGAGAGTGATTTATCCGACACTCTTGTACTCCAACCATTAAACGTAGCCACCGAGGTGGATTTATGCGGCAGTCTTAATTATAACGAACTTTTTTCGTGGTTTTTTAAGTTTTCTTTTTATAAGTGATTGGGTAACTCGAGTAACTCAAAAGGCGCGGGACGTCTCTATTAAGGCAGTTTTAGCCTTTGGGTGATTTATGTTGTGTGAACCCGGGCGAGAAAGTAGAACTGCCCACGTCCGATCTGGACCCCCCTTCGCCGGCCTTTCTTAGTTCTTCCCCTCTCAGTCTTCACCCTATTGGACGTTCACTCCGGCCCAATCCCGTCCCTCCTTTCACCAAAATAGAGATAAATTACGTCAAATTTATTTTTTCCCCTCCTTTCTTTCCGGAAGCTTTTCATTCAAAACGTTTAAAAAATTCAACTTTTCTGTATCAAAAATGTTCAAGAATCAATGTTTTTTTTTTCTCTCTCTTCAATTTGATAACTTTATGTCTGTTTTGGAGGAAAAACTTGAGGTTTTAATTCAAGAAACGTTAAAGAAGTGTTTAGATTTGGAGTACCTAATTGTCCCTTCCGTGTTTTTATGTAGGAGGGTTTAAAAAAGCAAGTCACGATGAGGATTTCTGACGCCTAAATATTGTCTCAAGAGCTTTTCTGTGGGGGTGAGCATGAATTATTTTTTTTAAAGCAGAAATAAAATAAAAACACGAATCTATTACGAATTTTTTTCGACATCTAAAATTTATGTCTGCGGAATGAATAGAAAAAGCTAACGGGAACTTGACGTCTGTGAACAAGTACGGCGCTGTTTAAAACAAAATTTATGGGTCAGTCGCACCGAGAGTATTTTAACGATATTAGCAAAATAATCAAAGGCCGTAATGAGCGAGTGAAAAAAAAAGTGCCAATATTAAAGTGGCGGGTAAGTGAGGTCCATTATGTAAGTCGGTCATGAGATCTTTATGCTAATATTTGATTTGAAAATATAAGCAATGTTTGTTATTTTAAAAGCCGCCGGTTTTAGGGAGCCTTCGCCGTTTACTGGAAGCTCTCAGATTAACCGACGCGTTTCTTTCTTTTTTGCTAGATTGCTCCAAGTTATTAGAGTTTTTCGTCTCAAAGTAAGTTGGTTTGAAGATCAGCAAAAATTGATTCATTAAGGTGTTCAGACCACTAAAATAATCAAATTTTCCACAAAAAGTCTCGACTTCCTAGGACATCCCGTTTTCCTTGTGGTAAAATTTTTCATGAGTCGAGGCTGTTTTTGAACTTTCAAAGCTTGATCATTTCTAAACCATTAGGTTTATCGAATTTTGCCTCTAAGTATTCGTCCTTTATAATTCAATTACCTTTAAAATGAGTATAGTCTCGACTCTCTGGGACTTAGCGTTTTCCCGTAAAATCTATAAAAGCATATTAAAATTTGACATATTTCTACAATCGCGAAACTTACAATTAGGTTTTGTCAAAAATCGGTCCTAAAAATAACGGTCGATATCTCCTGAACTGCTAAACGATTGTGACTTTTGAAAGCCCATTGGACGCAGAATTTAATGGTCTTTCATTTTGATCTTTGTAGTCAAGTTGTTCGAACCTATGGTTTCGGGCTAGAAGTCTGAAAAAGTTCCGAATTGGGACCGTTTTTCCAAAATGGCGGACAAAGCATAGCGACAAATATTATGCATTTCTTAAATCGGTATATCACTTGAATACGTAGGATAAATCTGTATAGGTACCTAGTGTTTTATTCAGTAAAAGCTTTTAGGTGACGTCTGCGGATCTACCACCGATCCATCAGTGCACCAATCCAGTGCCTATCCATCATGGATTGATAAAGTACCCATCTTGCATTTCGATATTACGTTAGATTAGTAGAATATTACGATTTCGCATTGGACACCAGTGCAGGATTTGCTCTTGTATGATCTGTTCAGGAACTTCTAAAGATGACGAATTTATTCAAAATATGTAATTTGGTAGTTGGCACCCACCGGATGAAACTCATATTTAATATTTTGCTAAATAAACGTTGAGTTATTCTTGGATATGAAATCACTGAGGACTTCTCCCAGTTTTTATTTTTATTTTCAAGATATCGCGATCAATTTTAAGGGCGATTTCATATCTAATTTTCTAGCATTCAGATCTAAACGTTTATCTAATAATTTCCCTCCCCCTGGCATAGTTTTGGATCCATAAAATTTTTTTAAGAACTTATAAATTATTCAGAGTATAATCGAAGAAAAAAATATAAGTGTTAAATGATGCAACCCGTCTGATTGATTATCTTTGCTATAAATTATAGATCCTTGAGTTTAAATAAGTTTTTCCATCCTTATTTTTATTATTAAAAGTTACCTATGCAGAGATATAAAAATCAATTGTTATAAATGAATTTTTGTATTTAATTCTATGTAGAGGCCTCCAAAATTTTTTTTTCGTCATTTCGATCCGATTTTTCTTAGCGACGATAGACCAAAAATTTTGAAGTGCTTAATAGGAATGAAAAAATTATCTTTGGGAATGAAATGCCTCAAAAAATGAAATTTCCTCTTCGGAAAAAGGATTTTGCTCCTGAGGACGCGTGAGTCCTTTCGAAACGCACACAAATCACAGAAAACGAGGACCGTTAAAACAATAATAAAAATGAAAACAATAATTTGGCGAGGAGTCGTAAAGTTTTGGGATGTTCTCCCCGAGGTTTTTTTCCCCACCACTGGCGCACTACCGGATCACTATTAGTTCGTAGAGGAGGGGTAGCTCTAAACTTCTACCTCCCAGGTGACCATAGTAACTTCAGATAGGCCCGCGTTAGCTTTCGTGTCTTGTATGTTGTGTCATGTGTGGATCCCTTTGCCATGCTTTCCACCGTGAGGCCTTATGACGTTTGCTCTCATATTCAGGTACCCGAACATCGCTTAATAAATTACAATCCTCTATAAATCCTCAAAATCAAAACATAATTCATCACTTCCACTGATAAAGCACGTGCGCATAAATTAAGCGATCAAATTAATTTTAAGTCAATTCAAAATTTCTATTTTAAATTACTCTTTTCCATGCTTCTAGCTTCATTTTTGTTGTTGTGTGAACGTTTGGTAGACGATTTACTCGATTATTTCCTCCAGAAAAATAGAAAAATATTGTGTTTTGAATTATTGATGATGATTTTTCCTGCGTTTTCGCCTTTCATTTTAGTTTTTTTAAAAGCTAGAAGTAAAAATAATTCAAACCAAAGTTTTGGACAAAATTTGGCTATTTTTTTGGCGTTTTAGGATAGGAAATATGAATCTGAAGTTTTTTTATTGTCATAAATAATAAGTTTATTTACTCACCCCTTATTATATTAAGATTTAACATCGCGAGTAACCTTTTCGACATATTTACGTCAAACCTAAAATATTTATACTTTTGCATTGTTCATAAGGCTAATAATACATTTTTGATTGACTTGAGTTGATAAAATTTTAAATTCAAATCGTTGGGAGGTTCCTTGACACATTCAATGAGGGGCCATGTATTCATCGTCCTGCAATGAACTTTCATATCTATTTGGAGTAAGCTCACTTTTTAGCTTTTTAAAAGGGCTTTTCATCGGTTTTAGTAGCGATAAAATCGGTGAAAAATTGCGGAAGATAAAGCCTAAAACTTTCATTCATTAAATCTTGCCTCGAAAGTGTAAAAAGTTCATTTTTAGGTCTATTTACTAGTTTGAGCGATTTTATGCATGTTTGTAGCTCTTTGCTTGAACTTTCTAGCGGCATCAATATCGATAAAATTGGTCAAAAATCGTGGAAGTTAAGGACGTTTAAGTATCACCTGGAAAGTTTTTTTAGCAAAATTTTTCGGCGAGCACCTTAACATAGATTTCTTAATGAACCCATAAACATATCATTTTTATTATTTTCCTTTCTCTGCGTCAAAGGTTAGGAGAAGCCTAGGGCTCGGGTTTATTGGGATGCAAATTTCTACAGGCTTTTCACGAGGGAGAAAATATCCTAATCCCGTAATGTCGTAACTCAAAAGCAAAGCATCGAGGAAAAAAGTCAATTCGTTTTTCTTCACGTCAATTTTTGGACATAAAAAAAATTTAAAAAATTGTTTTTATTGTGGTCTTTCGTGGAGGTCGTGCAAAAATCAGGTCAGGGCGTCATAAGAATAAGGGAGAAAAAGATTTTCAAAGATAATTGGGTCTTGAAAGATTTAACTCGCAGGTATTGTCCACCCCATGTCAACTTTGTGGAAATTCGTGTCACAATCCTCTTCTACATGGCTCAACACTTTTTCTTCTTTCCCCTTGAAATCATTTGACACCTCTGACGATTTAATAGCTTTTTATCTACGTTTTCTGTCTAGAGACGCCCTCCCATTTTTCCGAACACTAAAAAGAGACGGAGACAATCACGATTTTATGAGGTGGTTGGAAGTAAACAGACGAGGCCTGATCAAATGTTTGCATTTCTCTCCTACCGTCGGACACTTCTGAATTAATTTATTTCCCGATTCGAAAGCCACGAGGATTCCAAAGGCCACTGAGGCAAACCTTTTTTTCTTCTCATATTTATTCATTTTTCTGATAGAATCTCGGCTTGATAAAATGATGAATTCCCTAATTATGCATCTTTAACTTCCTCAATACCAGAATTCGCGATTTTTCACACCTGCAGTCATAAACACAAAAATCCTTGTTCGACGTGTTCTGAAAATTAGGCATTTTTATCCACACTTAGGAATTTCGGGTTTAGCATTCTTAGGTATAAATTTTTAATCGCTTTAAAAAATTGCGTACGTTTTAAAAACGCGTGTAAAATGTCAATATCACGTATATGTCGGCTCTCTGTAGGTTTTATCCAAGATTTAGTCCATGTTTGCTCGTGTTTGTGTTGACATATGTGAATGGCTTTAAATGGCTTTGAGAAATCTCAGGTTGGAGAAAAAAAAAATCCATGTCTCGGCCCTGAGTGTATCATGGGATCCGTTGTATGAAAAAGTCATTAGGCCAAGTCCAAAGTTGGGATCTATTATTAAAGTTTGAAAAATTAATGATGTTTCTTTGATTCTTCCGACAAGTGTAATCGTCGTAATGAAATTAATATCCTTTTGAAATATTTTGTCGTTTTTTGTGAGTACTTTAAAGCGAATATTCGCCGCGAGTTAATGCTTGGCAAACAAAATCGTTGCGAGACACGTTTACTCCATTCGTTTTTCGGGGACATAAATAAACTTTTTGAGGAAAAAAAAAATTGTTTTTTGTGAGCTTTCTAAAATATTTTTATCGGCGGTCTTTCTTCTACCCCTTGTTTTCGGCTCCCAGGAGATGCGGTTCACAGGGTGGCGAGGGTGATGGAAAATCATTTATAACTGTTGACGGCTCACATGGAAACACAATACACAATACTAATGGCCTTTCTTTACCCGCCTCCGCCATCTTTGTACGCCGGACAAGTCAAACCTTTCAGCTTTTTTTTGGGGCACACCGATCGCTGACATCAACACCCAGATGTTTCATGCATAACTTACATCTTTTTAAATTAAATACCAAAATGACGATCGATTTTTAAGTTTTTCCTTCTTCTTTTGGACCTAAAGACTTGAAAAGCACCTCTTGTGATGGGAACAACTCTTGAAAATTTCAAGTCGAGAGGTCCACAGGGAGCTAAGAAAACGTTACGTATCTACTATTTGAGCTTAAGTTCCACCCCTACTAGTCAAGCCAGAAATTGTCACTGTCTATCAAATTTTAATCGTATTTTAAATTTTTTGTTTGAGGTACGTCTATGAGGTTTTAACGCGTAAAACAGTAAGCTAAGCATTTTGTATTGTTTGAGTACTGCCAGAGGCATTCCTCGGCTAATTAAATTCCTATTTGTCCTTCGTTTGCCTTCTGGGACGAAGTGAAGTCTCGGTAGATTCTTCTCTTCGATACGAGCTGCCCATAAGTGAAGAATTCGATACGTAAAAGAAGAAGAAAAAGAAAAAGTTTATTGATGATCTCTACCGTCTGGATAACGGTTCATTTACAATTTTCCTTCCTTTGCCGACAGAGTTTAGTGCCAATATTAATTGGCCTGATATTTTTTCCTCGTCCGAAAATATTGTGTTTTTTGTTTGTGCCATGTTTGGCCTGTAATATTCTTAGGCTATAAAAATCGGCTTGTTGGATAGAAGAGGCATTCCCCGTGACATAAACAACAATTACCACTTTGTTCCACTTCAACTTGTACCTTTCGAATGGCAGCAATTTTTCTCAAAAAGAATTACGCAACTTATTTGCTTAAATTCCTTAAAAAGAGCTTTGGAAGGCAATTAGTGGGAAAATGTGTAATTTAGGTTAAATCCTTTTTAAAATCTCCTCAGGCGGTCATACACGAGATGAAGACAGAAGGAGTTGATGGCCTTCTTAATTAGAGTGGATTCACGACTCGGGAGGATTTCCCCCGTTCTTCGCCTGTTTTGGGGAAGACTTCTTTCCCCGGTGAGTTATGGGCCAGGCGGGGAGAGGGATCGAGTGATTGATGTCTCGTCATCATCATCAACACCTTTACTCTTCCTACACGGGGTTCCACTTCAGGGTCCTTAGCCCCACACCGCTACCTTCTCAATTTTTTAATCGCCCGACATTTATTAAGAACGCGAAAAGAATTGACAAATTAGAAAAAAAGAAGCATCTGGTGACATATTTAGAAAGTATGTCTACCTGATAGCTCAAAATTTAACCCCTGCAGTTCTGCTTTCACTCTCCGTATAAGGTTCACGGTTTATTGGGAAAAATAAATATTTCTTTAAAAAACAGAAAATGGACGTTTCGCCTTTGAAATTTTTAGTGGGTCACGGTTCGTTATGGGACGGTCGCATCATTAGTCAGCCCTCCCCCGGGATGCAACCCTCGGACGGACCCCAAAACCACAAACCGCTACAATGAACTCCTTTCCCCTTTCATTTTCGCCGAAATTTTGCGTTAAGCTGTATGGCCTGATCAAGGTTTTTGGCTGTTACAGAAGAACTAATAGCTCTAGGAACTCCAGTTGCTAGTTTCACTCTTGTATTCTTTAAATCTTCCCAAAAAGGTCAATTTTTGACCTCACATTTTTGTTTCTCAAGCATAAGCTATTGCAGATAGCCGATAGCGACAAAAATTAAAACATTTTACATTAAAATATGTACCTTCAAATGATCCTAGTCTAGTCTTGATCGGACAGATAGCTTTGGCGTAAGAACCATGTGAAAACTTGATTTTTAATTTTGAATCGTGTGAAATTCATTTTAAAGTTGTTCTAATACGTCATAAATATGAATCAAACATGATTTGGGGAGACCTCGCAATCCGGCTACCGTTTTTCATTGTGGTAGCATGGGTCACGATCCGGCCTACGCTCATCCCGAGTTTGAAAGGCAGGGTTACCTTTTCATATGCGTACTCGAGAGAACTCAAACGCCCACATCGCCTTCTCTTCAATAATATATCCCTCTGTTCTCAATTGACTCCGTTTAGACAAATTGAATGAGAAACACGTCCGACATTTCAAAAGGGGAAACTTTTTATTTTATTTTTCCTTCACTTTTTGTCTCAACCGGATGTCGATTATTTCCGAAACTTCTTTTATCTAAGCTACTGCCAAACCGTTAGCCAGTATATTAATCCATTTTACGACCCTAAGTCTCTCGCATCCCGAGTAATTACTCCCTTCGCGCTTTAACTACTCTATATATCATTTTCGTACCTAACCCCAAATGAGCGAGCTAATTAAATTTCGAAATTATTGCACGCAATAAAATAAACCATGAGCAGCATCCTAAGGAAAGGTTTTCCCGTCAACGAAAGTGCTTGGAAAAACAGAGAAACTTGATTCCCTGAATAAAATACTAATGAAGTGAAACTTAAACGCCTATTTTACTACCGTATCTGACGTCGTAAACCTACCTAATTGTTGAATTAAAATTTTTATATTAGCGCGGCTTCGTACATGCACTCCACCGTAATTATAGTTATTCGAGTATTTAAGTGTAATAAAGTCAGAAAGCCTCCCTCCGACGAGTAATAACAAAAAAATTTACAAAACAACTTTTTTACGTAATTGATTTTCACTCAATTTAAAATCAATATTTTTAACATCATTAACACTTAAAAAATTTTTTTCTCATTTCTAAAACTTTATTTGTTATAAAAAATTATCTCTTATTGATTAAGAAAATCCGTTTCCTTAATTAAGAACTTAGTTTTAATGAATGATACGTTATAATCGTTAAATACCCATTCGGGGATTTCTATTTTCAATAGAGTCCTTTCCCACAAAATAAAAAATGCTTTGATAAAGTTTCGTATGACGAAGATGAAAATGTTTTTCGAAAAAAACCGGTTTCAAGTGAAGGTTGATGAAATGAAAAATGAGTTCAATTAGCCCGAATTATCTTCACTTTGAGCAACTTGAGACCTTTTCTTTGATTTAGGAACTTTCGTTTTTTTCTCATTTTATATTTTTATAAGAGCCTAAAATAACGAAGATTCGCGTCAGGTGCTTCGTAAAGAAAACAACCGAGGTCAGAATGTCGAAATTCCATCAAACGCCTGACGTCTTTCTTGGGACCTGTTTTCTTAGGGCCTACGGATTGACAAAGTCAACAAGGCAGGAGACCTGCTGGAAAATAAGGTCTCGATTTATAGTGGGGCCCAACGAGTCAATATTTACTTTAAGCCCAAGCACGCACTCATGTGGAGATTTCAACGTCGCATGAACGAAGCCTTAATTTCGTCTTATTCACATTCTCCTCCCTCAATTCAACCTTGAAGAAAAAAATTCGCAAGCCTCTCCTTTCAAGGCTCCCTGTGGCCATGAAGGGGTTGTTTGTACAATTCAAGTTTTTGTTATCCAAATCTTGTTTTTCCATCTAAAAATAAGGAAAAAAACGTAGATTTTCATACTTCAACCCTATTTTTTCATGTTCAAAATGCGTTATTTTTACGCAAAAATGCCAATTTACCAACTACGAGAGAAAAATGCTTA
Organism: Orius laevigatus; assembly: GCA_018703685.1. Taxonomy (NCBI): domain Eukaryota; kingdom Metazoa; phylum Arthropoda; class Insecta; order Hemiptera; family Anthocoridae; genus Orius; species Orius laevigatus. The sequence goes on from JAGWEN010000031.1 coordinate 277,292, forward strand.
AATCCTCAAAAAAGAATTTTTTCCTGAGAGGTTTCGTAGGATATATTAAATGTCTGTTTCTAAAATTTTAATGCTAAAACACTCAGAAACACTTGTGTAGAATTCGTGTTAATCGGAAGTCTGATTAATTTGAAGAGAAAGTTAAGAAATTCCGTCTTCTTTTATTTATTTACACTCGGGTACGTTTTCGGCTTTAAAAAAAGTCTATAAATTAGACAAAAAAAATAAAGAACGGTTTTTAAACGGGACGGAACCCCAACATCCTTGCTAATCGCTTTCCTCACTCGTCCTTTAGTCTTATCATTAATTATTTCTCGGCGTCCTTAGCCGTCAGCGGGGATTTGCTCGGTGAGTCTTGAGTGGGCCTTACATCAAAATAATTACAACGCGAGAAGGTGCGAAAGACGATATTTCACACGAGGCTAACTGGGCCGAAACCTTGAAAAAAATAGAAATATCAAAAAATCGCTCCAATATCAAATATTTCGGCTTTTCTTCGTATTTCGAAACTGATTTATGCCCGCAAATCAATCAGTTCGTTCCGCTACCGAAGGAATCTACGGAGCTACTTGATTGATAGCTTCGGGCGTTCAGAAAACGTTCAAGACTTGGAAGGTTAAAAAAAAATATTCGAAGGTTGCTTTAACGAGCAAGTGTAATATGTCACAATTATCTTTGTAGAAAAAAAGCGACAACTTATATCCACGTTGGGAAAAAAAATCCGGCCATTATGTTTGCATAACAACCAATTCTCAGATTTTCTTTTCGACGTCATAAGTGTTTGAATTTTCTTATTATCTTGTAGCGATTTACATTTTGTTTTTCAAATCGTCTTATTATGGGGATTTTATGCAAATTTGGAAAAGCCCAGGTGCTAAAGGCTGTCATCGCTGGATTCCGCTAACTAATTAGAAAGAAAAAAAAATTTATGATTTTTTCAGACAAAAAAAGGATTATGTACAGAATTTTTTTCTGAAGGGGGGTTGAATTTTTCACCGGTCGTAAAATATTATATTTAAACCATTTGAAGGTTCTAAGTAGGTAATATAATGTCCCTTCCTTTCAAAACTTTACGATAGGAGTTTATGGATGAAAAATTTTATCCCCGCGTCGGGCTGTAGATTTCCGCGCTCGCCTTGCTGGCCGGGACCGTTTGAGATTTTTTTAGTGCTGACAATTTTTTTTACCTTTTACTATGTGTTAAAACGATGGTCAGTGCACTTTTTTCTTTTCTTTAGTACCGCCAAATTACGGACTCCGTTATCACCTTTTTTCAATTTTCGTCGGTATTTTGAAGAGGTGTTACAGATATGGAGAAAAATAATCAGTTAAGGCGACATTTTTTCGTTAGGACTTTCTCTCGCATTTTTATGTATGGCAACCCTGATGTAAGACTGTCGTCCCTACTTTAGGAAGGGTTGACACAAGAAGAATTTCTTCCGGACTTACGAATTCGATGTCTGCAACGTCTTAGCTTTTTCTTCGACTCTTTCCTAATGTATGAAGCCAAGATGAGTTGAGTGGCGTCCGCAACTTGGGCTTGAAGGCACTCTCTGATTATTGCCCATTTCCCTGATTATGTGTCAGCTTCGATGTTCTTTTTCATGACATTTTTAAAATCAAAGGGAGGAAAACCAATTTCTTATTGCCCAATAATCTACCTATTCCCATAACGTTTCGTGTCTTGTTCAATTGCGAAGAAAAATCACCTCTTTCGTTCTATTCAAGTAGCGGAGGGAGATTTTGACGTGTGAAGACCAATCTGTTACCTTATCCCCATTTGCATAAATCAAAACGCCTTCTCATTACTTTGTCGAAGGGGTTATAACTCACTTCCCAGAACCCATCCTGGCCTCGCTTTGTTTTATTCACCTCCGGAGAGAAAGTTGTCATTCGTAATAACGAAAAAAACCGATTTCGTCTTTTTATCGGTTTTCGTTAAAATCTCCAATGCTATTTCCTCATTGTCTATTTGCCGGAGATGAACTCGTTGTTGACTCTGGCCACGAGTTCTCCTTGACTTTGTTTACATTCTTTTTGAAAAAATGCGTAAATCTTCATGGAGTGACAAAAGTAATAAAGTGATTTTTGTTGTTCCATTATAGAAATTAAATATCTGGATGTAAAGCCGTCGGGTAATGATGCGTTGTTCAGGTATGTGGTCATCACAATACCATTAGGTTCCACTATCATCAACAGAAAAAAACAACTTTTGTGAATTTATGAAAATAACCTACTTCGTTGTCGTTTTTTCTTAAGACGATCCCGACCTTTTACTTATATCAAGCGTGGCATATTGAAGGGGGGTTTACCGGTGGCTCGCTAAAAGCACTAAGACCCCCCTAAGCTATTAACCCTTACCTAAGTAGGCGCTAATAAAATTCCTCCTACGGTACTCTCTATCAACGACATAGCTTGAAGAAAATCATCACAATTCACACCCTGGCGTATTTCATATTGAGCTAGTCTTAATAACGGATCGGCGTTGCACATTTTACCTTCTTCCCGTGTCGAAAGTGTCGCTTCGATTTTCGAAACCTTTAACCTCAGTTTATTCGCCACATTTTAGTCTTTGCTCTATTGCTGAGCTAATGGACTTGGATTGTCTTTTAGTACTAGCCCAAGCGAATTGGTGCTATAATATCAAAAACAGAGCTAAATTTCGCTTTAATCCTATTGTCGGGTTTTGATGGCTTCTACCTGAGCTAAAAACCACGAAATAACCAAAGAAATTAAGCTACAGATTTATACTGGATATTCCAATTAAAGTCATTATGGTCAATCTATGCATTTTAAGTACTCTTTGCTTACGGGTTTTATGTTGAGACGTTTTTGGCTCTGGATCCAAAGCTATTAGTCCGATCGAGACCAGCTACAGTCGATTTCCGTATCTTAATTTAGATTCTGGAACTTTATATAACCATATTTACGGTTCTTACAATTTTTGCGATTTTTTTTCCTTGTGTAAGACGTATTACCTACTCTGCTGGTAGATCGTTCGTCACTGCGTTTTACGACGGTAAAACCTCGATTCCGGAGTCGGAGGCATAAAGCCGTTTCTAATCATTAACTGTCAACATACGAGGAAAAAAAAAATCTATGATTTATCACATAATACATCAACCATAAAAGTAATTACTAATTACTAACAAGGTGCCAATTTTAGTTGATTAAACATCAAATTTTCACTGAAACTCATTATGATACTTAATTCAAAAGGCGTCCTAGCGTAAACAATTTTAGGTTAAAAAAGGCGGATAACTTGAAAAAAACGATCTTTGCGACCCCAAACCATGTACCGTTTCCAACCCTGGTGCCATCGAATGACTCAGCTTTGCTCGTAAAACCGTGGAAGTCTAATGGCAGTGACTTTACCGTTCCGCCGCGCCGCGAAAACGGCAGCGGATTTTCGACAATTAGACGCCTTTTTTCCCTTCTTTTTTAACCCTACCTTTCCTATCTATTTATGTCGTTAAGAACGTATTCTATGTGGGAACCCCTCTTATCTTAAAATCACCGGGATTAACTCTCCAAAGAAAATATGGGGAAAAAAAGGGGAGTCTTGTACAAAATGAGATGGTCGTTAGAAATGACTGATTTCAGAAAATGACAAAAAATCGTACTTTTTTTTCGTATACGACGATATTAAATTAAAACGGATAAAAAGGCTTTTTCTTTTATATTTTAAACTTCTATATTTGAATAAGTCTTTAATTAGGTTTTCATTTATTTTTTGAGCCAGAATCGTTACCATAGCGGGCGGCAAGGGCAGCCCTGTCATTATCGTGGCACCCCTCTAATGACGCGACCCCTAGTTCTCCTTGTGGTTCCCAATTATTTATTTTTTAGAGAACCATTCGCGCTTAATTTTGTTGTTTTTAATTAAAAATCGAATGGCAATAATTGAAATCTGAACTTTGAAGGCTCTAGAGTTCATGGTTTTCGAATCAGGATTATCAACTTCAAATCTTAGTTCATTTGAAACATTTTTTGAAAGTGTAAAAAGCCCTAAAAATTGTGGTGGTTTTGTCTGCTGGAAACTGAGAGACCTTTGAAAATCTGATTTTTTTTCTGTTTTCTCTTTCACTCTGACTGGGGGACCAGATTAAAGTTTTCATTTTGCGTACACCAACGCAATTAAATTTTAAATCTTCAAAAGGGTCTTTTCTTGTTAATCTGCCTGAAAATGATTCTTCTTCTTGAAAAGATACAATATGAACCTTAAAAGGGTATTTTCTTGTCGAAAAAGGTTCAAATCTGACAAATAGCGGTCTTTACTCTTTCCCTTTGAATAATATACAAAATCTTGCTGAAATTAAGTTCAAAATCACGCTGAATATGGTTTTTTCTCATGTAAAATGGTTCTAAATCACACTGAAAAGAATCTTTTCTCGACAAAAAGGGTCAAAATCTGCCTGAAAAGTGTCTTTTCTTGCTCTTAAGTTTCAAAATTTAGCTGAAAAGGGTCTTCTCTTGTCCAAAAATGGTCAAAATTTGACTGAAAAGTGTCTCTTCCCGTCAAAAATAGTTCAAGATATGGCTTGATTATCTATTTGGACATTTTTTGTCCCAGAAATGCATAATAAGACCGTCCTGGCATAAGGTGCTTGATTCTTGAAAATGCGTAAAATCACGCACAATGAGGATCATGTGGTCACCCTACTCTTACTGAAGCTGGAAGCACACCTCTGCTGTCGGATCGATTAGCTGAAATCGAAGTCAATACAGCAATCCAGGAGGAATGTTCACAATGGATATCAAATCTAGCGCCACGTTTTGAGTTCTCACGTTCCATCTCCCGCTACCCTAAGCTCTTGTGGAGAAAACGATCGTATGGTCAACGGTCTCTCCAAAGGGTTGTGTCAGAAATCTGGATTCTTAGACCCAGAACGTTAGCTAACATCCTGGACCAACCAGGTCGCCTCAACCTTACCAAAATTTCATGTCCAAGTTTTATTTGTTATCCTTTTCCAAAGCCATCACGGACACGCGCTACGGCAAATTGGCACTTCCTACTTGGGCTATAATCAACTCCCCAAAAAAGGAAACGTTGCCCTCTTTTCTTCAAGTAAAACGGACCCTTTTCTTGTTTGATTAGCGGTGATGACAATGTTATAAAAATTCTTCTTCGCCGGTCCTTGACACCAACATATTCGGCTCTTCGAGGCGATTAGTCCGAGACCGCCGAGCAATCCGTCTTTCCCTCCCGGTTTGCATGAATTCCGTCCCCTTCAGAATCGATAGAAGCTCACATATTAAGACGTCTTCGAAAAAACCTCAGTTAAAAAACTAATAAGCAACTCACGTCCAGCAGGTATCAAGGATATTAATAAATATAACCGTTTTGTAAATAATGAATCAAAATGATAATTGGATGGTAGAAGAAAAAAAGTAGGGAAGAGAATTTTTATTCACCCGCTGTGAGGTATGCGAAGATCGGAATTATACCGGAAATTTTACCGCCTCGGTTTTAAAAACGATTTTTTAAAAAGGTAAAATTCCGTAGAGAGCCATAGGACACGAAAGTCGTAAAAAGCGGCTGAGTGACGTCGAGGTTAGGGGTCTTCCAAGTGCACTTGTAGCATCCTTATTGACCTCGCTCCACTGCCCTTTTCTTCGCCCTTTTCTTCATTACGAGACTAATTAAAAAGACGGCGAATTTTTCAAATGACTCCGATATCAAATATTGTGAAATGCTGAAATGTCAGACTTTTTTTGAGGAATACGTCACCGTTAATAAAGATATTAGAATAATAGATGTGTGGAGAAGGGTTGTTATGTAAAAACGTGGTTTCTTGGGTCAGGTGTTGAAGTAATGGCTACCGTAATGGTTCTGGGCGGCGAGTAATTAGTGATACAAATGTCCCGGAGCCGTGTGATGAGGCTTCGACGAGCCGAGAGGGGCCCGGCCCCGGTGATGAAGAGCTCAATTGTCTCGGGCAATCTTTCAAAAGCTTTCGGTCGTTAGTGAACATCTCACGCCTCTACCGGGCATTCCGGATTTACAACCGGCCACCGCCGAATGCCGATCTTTTATGCAACCGAGTGAAAATAAGGAAACGACAAGGAAAATTACGATTTTTCTTATTTATGAGAAGGAAAACAAAATGTTTCCATTGATCATACAAGACCTAACTCTCTATTTTCTTGTTTTTCGTGGGTCCAAAGAAACCAATGAGTCATGAGTGTCACGGCCTCGATTTCAATTTTTATTTGGGCAAACAACTGTCAGAAGGGTCAAGGGAAAGAGGTTTTCGATTTTCCACTTTTCATTAGACTGATGGAACCCAAAGACGTAGTGACCCCTCAAGTGCCTTAGTTTTCCGTTAAATACTCTCTAATTATGCAGAGGTTTTTTTAGTATTACTATGACCCTTAACACTTTCAATGCGGGACAGCTGAACTTTTCAATGGCCGTAAAATGCACAGTTTTTGTGTGGATTTCATCGGACAAATATGGAGGAAGATACGGACTACTTCCTGTCATATAATTTTTTCTATTTTTGTTTCAGGGTCGGGTGGGGTATTCAAGGACTGTCAGCATGGAGCAGCGATGGCAGGACTTAGCCTCATTATTGTCATTACCTGAATCGCAGCATTACCAGCATTCCCTTCACCACCACCATCATCACCACCACCATCCACACGTCGGTGGCGCATACCAAAATGCGGAATCGAAACCGCTTATACCTCACGCTCCGGTGTCTGACCCTCAAACTCCACATTATGGCTCACCATTAGGTAAAAAACATCATTTTAGTATCACAAATGATTAAGTTTTTCTTAGCTCCCAACAACGTTGGATCAGCAGTGGCGTCCTCTATGAACCTCATGACGAACTCAAGCGAGCCCATGGTTAATGAGGCTTCCGGAACTAATTTTAAAATGGAAAACAATAATGACATGATGTATTTTCAAGTAAGTCAACCTTCCCTCATTTATTTAAACCTCTAAACTTTTATTTTAGCAAAACGCGACAACCGAGATGAACCATACAAGCACCGAAGGGTTTCTTTCTTCAATATTGAACGATGAAGACTTACAACTCATGGATATGGCTATGAATGAAGGTACGGCCAAATTTTTCAAGGCCAAAATGACACGTTTTTTCCTTCCAAATTTTACCCTTCTTCTTTTAGTCACCTCATTGGTATAATAGGTCAATTGTTCACGTTTTATTTAAATAAAAAGGAAGTGAAAACTGAATGACTAGCATTTAATACTGTACTGGCCAGACGGTATTTTGAGGCTTATTTTCATACGGGAAAAGTGGGGTGTGCGTGAAATAGATAAGAATGAAAAATGATATCAATTTTTTTAATTAAAAAATAGTGCTGAGTCATTGTTGTTTCAATTGTAAAAATGGATGTGTTAGTCTCTTCTTACCCTTCAGTCCTGTTTTTTCCGTGGTGTGGATGGTTTAGTTTTTGCGATGTCGAAGAATCAGGTATTTGGAATTCAAATTTTGGTGTTTCTTGTGAACTTGGAAGAAATTTTACTTTTAAACTGGAAACAAAAAAGCTGGCTCATCTAAAGTATCTAACCTTGCACCTTTTCTTTATTTTCTAAATTACCTGTTGCTATCAATGTCCATTTTTCACAAACTTCAGTAAAAAAAAAAGGCCCAATCAATGGGAATCCCTAAAAAAAATTTATCTTCAAATTTGTTGTTGAAATTTACAAAAAAAATACTGATAAGAAAAGATTGAACTGTGTACCTTTTAACTTCTTTTTTAATTTCTTTAATATTTTTTAATAGATTATAATTAATTTTAAGATATTCAGTTTGCAGTTTCAGCGTTTTATATGCCCGTTTACTATTTTCTTATCAGCTTATCTGATATTGTGGATTTATTCTTAGTAGTAACGCAGAAGCTAGAGATTACTTATCGTCTTTTCTTCAGGGATGTACACAATGCGGATGCTGGAAGGAGCGACTGGAGCGAGCAATACGGCCGGCGGCGATTCGGACAGCGCTGTCAGTTCGATGGGATCCGAGCGAGTCCCTTCTCTCACTTCAGACACCGAATGGATGGAGACAAACTCTGATTCCGGTCACACTCCAGCCGACCATTATGATTATTCCTCTTCTGCTTTTAGGTAGTATAAAAATCATTAAATTTTTCATTATTTAACATGCTTTTTAGTAAATATAGATGGTATGACTATGGATGTCGGCAACTTTCGGGTGAAAGCAGTCGAGGGCCGGTGGCGCAGAAGAAACATCATATGTATGGAAAACGTGTTTTTCAAGATCAAAGTCCATGTGCGAGTGTAAACAATTCATGTTTGCCGATCAAAGCTGAAGGCAGCACGACTCCCATAATGCCACACGGTTCTCCCTATCAGTCACCACCATTAGACGTCCGAGGAGTCCAGCCAGAACTTAAATATTCATGTTCGGTCGAGTTTTCACGACAAAGCGTCCCTCATGGTAACTTCAAACTTTTTCAAGCTGTAAAATTATTAATTTTCTTTATCAGCCATGAGGTCAACACCTTCGCAAATCGCCGCACACAACCACACCTATCATATGCTTCCGGAAAACAGCGGGATGCAGCAAAGGCCTTTGATGAGGGACAAAAAATCGAAAAGGACGGAAGAAGAGCAGCATTTGTCACGAGACGAAAGGCGTGCTCGGTCTTTAAACATTCCAATGACTGTCGACGACATTATCAACCTACCTATGGACGAATTCAACGAAAGATTAAGCAAATATGACCTTTCCGAAAATCAGCTTTCCTTAATTCGAGATATAAGGAGACGAGGAAAAAACAAAGTAAGTCTTCCACAATTTATCCTACCATCTCATTTTCGATTTTCAGGTCGCTGCACAAAACTGCAGAAAAAGGAAGCTCGATCAGATCCTCAACCTTGCCGACGAAGTTCGCCAGATGAAAGATCGAAAATCGCGATTGCTCCACGAAAGACAAGTCCTCCATTCTGAAAGCCATCGAATAAAAAACAAATTCTCTCAACTTTACCGACACATTTTTCAAGTAAATATTGTTTTCTAATATTTTTTAAAATAATTAATCAAATTTTCAGTCGTTGAGAGATGCTGATGGGAACCCGTATTCCCCATACGAGTACAGCCTTCAACAAACTGCCGACGGATCCGTCATTTTGGTCCCGCGAGGGAATCAGACGATGCTTGACCAAGACCCGCTCTCCTCGCGAAAACCCCACGACCATCAACGAACGCCGTGAATTTAAAATCAGGGAATGATTTTATCTTTTCAACAACACCCCAAATTTATTTTTTCTTCTGATACCTGATTATAAATAAGTTATTTCAAATATTAAAGCCAGATGAAAGGCTATAAGCCAAATTCCTGGCTTAATGTACTTAAAAGGGTAGTTTGCCAGTGATTTTTTTTTTATTTTTTCGCACAAATATGTTATTGGTTTATCTAATAAATCTTAAACAAAATTTGGTGGTTAAGGTATTTTTTAAATACGTTTTTTTCCAGATAGAGCTTTTAGAAAAGAATTATTATTTAAAAAGTTAAATTTTATTATTTCTGTAAATACAGATTTTGGAACTTTGTTTTTCAGCTTTCAAAGTAATTTTCTTTTCACATTCTCCGGGTTATGTGTTAATCTGTGATACTAAAAAAAGTACTAACGCATGACAAATAATAAGAAGATAATAATTTTGATTTTCTTTTTTAGTCTATGATACTACTTTTTTAATTTTACGGCTCAAAACGTACTGAGAAAGTTGATTCTGTTTTAATTTTTTTTCCTGTGCAATTTATTAGGGTTAATTTTAATTTTTATAGCACTCCTTAATGCTTCTTTTGAAAATAACTTTTCAAATTTTTTTTAAAACTTAGAAATTTTTAACTTTACTGTACCAGAGGAATAAAACAGCAAGAACGCAGGCCCTTAAGTTTTGGGTCAGATTTTTTTTTTTCTTTTTTCCATTCTCGATTGATTTTGGGATAAATTGTAGCTAATTGTATATAAGACAGTCAAAAAGAAATGATTGTAAAATATTTTTATATTTAATTGAAAAGAAAGAATATTTAATGGAAAATAATGAACAAGAAACTGTTAAGCCGAGTAACAAACATGACGGGCAATAGCAGAAGATCTCTGTAAATAGTGTGAATTTTTTTTATCGTATTGTCCATTATTTTTGTAAGTGTATACAATAATAGTGAGTTGTTATTTTCAGAAAATTAACTATTCTTATTGTAATAAACTGATGGGTAACCATTGAAGATGTTTTTGTTTTATTCCAAAACCTGAACTGATTAATTTCCAGTGAAATGAGTCATTTGATGTGAAAAACATTGCAATTGGTAGATTTTCTGAAAGAAATCTACCTAAAATTGTTTTAATTGCTAACGCCTTGTTTAGAAGATCTAGTTGAGTGACAGTCAATTGGTTACATTTCAAAATGCAACAAAATGTTGAAGTTTGAGTCCAGAGTCTGCATTTGGATATCATGACTGAAACCGCACTAAAAAGCTGTTTTTCCGTAGAAATGTTATTTTGACATTGAAAATGGTGACACAGTGGAAAATATTATTTAATTAGGTACACATAAATTTCTTGAAATTTAAAGGATATTTTTTACATAATGTAGAGTACCTACACGAACTGGGGGGAATTTATAAATTATTAAATTATAAAATTATTGAATTAGAAAAAGGAAAAATAAAATATAGGTTGAGTTCGTTGAGGCATTGGTCTAGAAAACCGAAGTTTCAAACTTCAATTCCCGCTCGTGGGCCAATTTTTGCAAAATAAATGTTCAATTTCTTCTTCTTCTTCGCCAATTTGATAATTTATAACATTTCTTGAAAAGTACAACTTGCTTGACTTGTACTATTACTTTTATTCTATTACTACGTATTATTACTATTACATACTATAACTATTAAACTATTCATCAATTTCTTTTGGAGGCTCCAAGAAGCTAAGAAGTCGCCCTAACCCTTTGGTCCTCAGAAAGAAATTCAAAACGTTGATGCTGACTTGTCCAAGTAATTTTTTCTGAATCCAACTTAAGTGGTTTTTATGCAGTCTACCCAAATTCTAGAATTTTACCCTAAATTAAAATAAAATTGTTATAATTAACAAAGATTGCAAAAATAAATTTTAAAACCTATTAAAAAAAAGGCAAAAAATTTTGATTCCGCCCAGGATCGAACTGGGGACCTTCTGCGTGTTAGGCAGATGTGATAACCGCTACACCACGGAATCCCGTTGTGTGAAATTGTCAGAATTAGACACTACACCTTGAATTCGTGTTCCCGTTACACTTATTTAGACAAAATCAAATTTTGTTTTATCAATTTTACCGTCTATTTGAAGGAGGGGATAATCATGAAGATTAAATATTTAGGGAATAAAGAGGATAAGATTAAGTTTTATAATTCGCACGTCCAACTTTTAGACATTTATAACGTAGCGTTGTAAAAATAGATTATTTATGTCTAGATTACATGGAACATGGTTGTTTGTTCTTCTTAATTTATTGCGAATTTTTAAGAAGAAAAATTAGGCTCGAAAGTTTTTCATGAATTTTTTTTATAGGCTACCTTACTAAATTAATTTATTATCTTTTAGATGAAGATGGTTTTATATCAAAAGTTATGTTCCTGCATAGATGCTGCAATTTGCAAGTGCCTGGAATGTGATTGGAATCGATGATCAAAAAGAGAAGAAAACTTTGTAAACTGTGGTGGTTAGGATAGCTTCCTCGTGTGTGTTTGAGAACTCGCAAAATTCTGCCAAATTTTAGCAAAATTCTTTGCAACAGCTGTAACAGAAGATAGAAAAATTGAAGAAGATAATCGCTTAAATTTACGCAACGATCTTTCGGATCACAATGAAAGTGCATAGGGACCAGCAGAGGGTCCATCATAGCAATCCCCGAAAATTTCAGCGGATTCGGTCGATTAGGTCAAACAAAAAGAACGATATTTTTTAACAGCTATCTATTAACCACTGGTCCGATTTTAATGAAATCCATAGAGTACCGTCTCGGAAGTCAGAACTAGGTACACGAACCCTGAAAAGTTGCGAAAAATCGAAATATTAGGTATTTAATATTGTAGTTTTTCTCGGGACGTCACGTGGGCAGACAGACACGCGGAACCAAATTACACATTAAATATTTAGGATTTTCATGCATCTAAACGCAAAAAGCAAGTGGAAATATTCATTATACCTAGAGGACCAAAAATTTTTAGGTACACCTCTTTCACGATCACATAGCATCCTCTACCTTTGAGTTTGGTCAGTGAGGAAGCAAAGCATTCAGAAGCTGATTTATAGCCTACCTAGCTAACACAGAGCAGAAAGCAGCTGAGTTTGCGATCTCTATATGCTATAGGTATGCGTATTGTTCAAATAACAAACACCTGAAACAAGATATGTAAAAGGGCGTGGGCCCATTTCCAGAGTTGGATGAAGAGATAGACCGTCCAGAAATCTCTCTATTGGTGAAATTTTCCAAAAAAATCGATTACGTTCTCTGGGGTTCCCGAAGATCAGCACATACAGAGTAGGGTTTTTAGCGTTTCACCCAGCAAAAAGACAAGGAAACCCGTACCCATTTCGTCACCATATTGGGGTAGGGCTTTTAATTTTTAGACATTTTCCGCAAAAAGTTGGTCACATCCGAGGGGACGAATTGGGGTAGGTATCCAAAATACGAGCTTAAGTTCATAGTGCACCAACTCATAATCAGTGGAAAGATGGGCCTAAGACCGAATTCAACATGAAATATAATGTTACAAGTTGTGCAATCTGAGTCTTTCCTTTGTCAAGTTTTCAACTAGGGAAAATCAAAACTGCAATCATTCATTAAAATTTGCAGATATTTTTGCATGTTATGATGTTTGTGCCAAAAGTTGAAAGGAGGGCGGTAGGTTTAGTTGTCGAGCGAAACCGGTAGTGGCGGGAAGATCGATTCGCCCCCTCGGCCGCCGCACCGTCCACCCTTCCACTGTCGTTCGCCACGTTCGAAAAATCGACTCTTTCTCAGGGAAACTCGCAACACTCATTTCAGTACGAAAGGGATCACCCAAATGGCGACTCCTTTACCCCGTCTCGCTTTCACGTTATTTATAATCGGCCTCGTCCAACCTTCAGCCTACGGCACGATCGTTCGGGAAACGAAGCCTGAAATTTACAGGGTGGACGTTATCAAGACGAAAGTCTCCCGATCTCCTCCCGGTCTCGCCTTCACCCTCGCCCTCCAAGGGTTCGACTTACGCCCCGGCGACAAATTCCTCATGACCAAAAACTGGGGCCTTAAAGGTCGCGACTGCTTCGCCGAAAGACACCGACAACTCGACCTTTTATACACCAACTCAACCTACGCCCTCGCCAATTTTATCATCAACGAATCAGAAAACGAAAAGACGTTTTATTACATTTGTGTTAAAACGCGATATGAGACTCATCCGGGAGTGATAAGTACGTTTAGCGATGTGTCCAAGTGGGTCTACGAAGGCACCAAATTCGTCAACCCGGATTCGGAGAGTCCAAAAAACAGGTAACAATCCTTATCTCTTTTCAAATAGTTGAAACTAGTCGAAACCGCCCTTTGCTCGATTTTTAAATCCCATCGTGGGGATTATTTTTATGTCTGGCACTCGACCAAAAAGAATGTTGACCCTTTTATGCGACTCCTATTACGACACAATCAATATTTACATTTTGTATTATGACTTGTTCCATATTTGTAACCTGAGGTAACACGTGATGAACCAGAGAAGAACCTTCCTCGTCAATCCATTCTGCTTATTACCTAATAAGCCCCAACGTTTCTATTTCATTACACTTATATAGAAAGTGTCGTGCTCTTTGATTTTTCGTTTTTCAATGGTTCTTTATTGAAATTAGAAACAGGTGTCCTCTCTGATGAAAGAACCGAGGTCGCCAGAAGAATATTGATTTGATGTTCCATTAATAAGTTGGAATGAATTTCCTTTCCATAGGTGTGGATGTCATTTAGTATATTTAGTTTTATCTGAAGTTTTAAAGGTTAATCCGGACTTATTGGCAATTTTGCAGTGTTTTTCAACCGAAACGATGCTACTAGACGACTGAACACCCCCAAAACGGCTACATATCATCTAGCGAAATGCTGAGATAAAGAGTATGAGTGGACTTTCTATAAAAATGATGCGTTTTCTCAGCCCTCTGTGGTCCTATCATCTTGAAAATTTTTGTGAATTTGCTAGTCAGCATAATTTCAAGAAAATCGGTCTACAGAAAGCTTTGTAAACGTTATTTTCATTTTTTGCGTTGAGTTTCCTCTCGTACTCAAGTTCTGTGTCTGTATACCACTACTATTTGAAGGCCATTTAACAGCTTTCCAGTTAACTTGGAAAATTGGCCGATCCGTTCTCGAGATATTTTTGTTTTAAGTTAGTAGTCAGGATGTACCCACGAGAATTCGTCGCGTACAACTCGTTGCTATTTTTTAAGCGGATTTTCAAAAGAATTAAGCTATTGAGGTGACGGAGGCTACGGGCCCAGAGACCTATACATTCGTGATCTGGGCATTCTGGAACAAAAATATAGTTATCCTGATTCAAGTTTATGGATGATTTATTTGGAGGATTTATCTGGACTCCATAAGAGTAGGCGATGTGATGGGAGGGGGTGAAAAATGAAGAAGAATGATGGGTGGTGCCACAGCTCTGTGGTGGAGAGATCCGTAGAGCCACGAATTATGCGATCGGCTGCGGGTTTTTTTTAAAAAAACTCCGAATGAAGGCTTTGAGCTTGTCGTTTTGGAGGAATTTTTGAAAAACATTTTTCCATAGAGCATAAAAAAATATGACAAAGTAAAAAGGAAACAGGCGCCAAATTTAAAATAAAAAGAAAACTCGTTTGAATCGGAAACGCCCGGCAAGGGCGGATATTTCGGGGATTTAAATTTTATTTCGAACGTTTCTATTTCTGTCAACTCCCACTCATATTATTCAGTTTTTTTCTTAAGAAAATTAAATTTTTACGACCTAGTCTAAGCGAGTCGGTGACTAATCGTCAACGTTGACCACTTTTAGATGTGAATTTTGTGTTGCCAAGCTTTCAATAAAGATTTCGAGAAAATACTTCATTTGACATAAAATCCGAGAAATCTATTTTTAGGAATGATGCTGCACGATTCTAGTCAAATTCTAGCGATGGAATAAATAGCTTCCGATGTTTTCAAACTTGAATGTAGCTGTTGTAAAGCGCCGTGAAATCTCTTTTAGCGGATTTTTTTTATTTTTATAAAAGCCATCAAATCGTTATCAATTGTGTGAATGTTTTTGTAAACACTCATGTCGTTTGCCCTAGAATCCTTACCTACATTAGTAAGCAATATAAGATTATGTATGAATGGATGGAAAATCTTTATCAAGTATTTGCTTCATGTCTGAAGATCATCACGACGGAACTTTTTGGTCCAAATGCTTTTGACTCATTGTAGACCAATGATCCTTCATGACGAGACGAAAACGCGAAAATGCGTCCTGCTGCACCTTCATTTTGTCTGAAAACTAACAAAGAGTCCATGGGCGTAAACTTCATTGTATGAGAGTATTCAATAGAATTAGGCCTTCGATGGAATATTTTTGGACGGCATCTCGATATCGTGTTTATTGTCGATAGTGCGTTCTAAGGATTTTTCGATTGCCACTACTAAGTCTGCACATTCTTCAAGTTGCAAACACTTCTGAGAAATCTTTAGGACCGAAAATGTCAGCGGTTTCTTCATGAAAAAATATTCTATTTTTGTTTTTAAGGCTTCTTTGTTTTTTTAATCGAAATCGACGCGTTTTCTCGGAAGTTCAATGATAGTCAGTTACGACGAAGCGGATGACCAAACAGGAAACGATTGCAGCCAATAAGCCAATTAATAAAGTTCTACAACACATAAAAGTTTTGTTATTTATTTAGTTTTATTTAAGCGTAAGTCGTCCGTGTACAACCTTGGTTCACGCAATTACGTTTTTTCTCCTCAATTTGTTGCCGTCTACTAGAAACGTCTATTTGTGTTCCTTCATTATTTCGTTAAAATTGAATTCTGCTCATATTTAAAAACGCGAAACAACTAAAAAACCCAAACTATGCAACAATGTAACTAAAGTCCCTCAATATTGTAAACTAATTTTCTTCACGTTTGCAAGCTCAATGCAGATTACCGTACAGTACCTCTATTCATAGTACTCACCAGAAAACTTGTTTCAAAAAATGGATTAATTTTCGATATTTTATTGTCAGAAAACCCTTTCGATATTTATTTTAAGATAGAAAACCGAATAAAAACACTGAAAATTGTGTCCTTCTAAAAACTTTCACATAAAGACATTACGTCACTCGAGGTAATATGCGAATTCATCAAAGAAACTGTAATTATACAATCAGACTACATGCCAGATAAATGATTTATCAAGAAAAAACAGGATTAAAAAAATTACAAAAAAAATCTATAGAAATTGGCAAAATTTTATTAGCTTTAACTAATACCAGAGTTGGGCAAAATGTAATTGAATGACTCCCTACTCTGGCAAAGGCTGCAACTGTTGTTGGCTGCTTAAAAATCGCCATTTAGAAGTAAATAGATTTTAGACTTTTACTGTATCTTTTATTTTTAGGTGTTTAAAATGCTGATTTTGCCGAAAATGTTAAAATTATACATTAGGTATTCTTAAGGTGACAGTTCATGGACTCCGGCCAATTTGGCAAAGGGAGGATGTACGACAATAAAAACAGCTTAAGAATGTAATCGAATTCAATATCGTTAAAAAAAAGTTGAAATAAAAAGAGAGCTTTTCGAAAATCTAAGACAAGAAAGCGCTATTCAGCTAGTTTGTGTAAGATGAGTAATTTAGAGCATTAAAATGTGCAAAGAGACTAGGATTTCCTCCTATTGTTTTAATTGAATGCCTTTTTTCAAAAGAAAAGTATCGCGACAATTGACTTGTCTAGTCGGTTTTGACCGAAAAAAATGTATGTCGATGAACTCCTTTTGTTTATATTCTTTCTTATTAAACGTGCGTCATTTCACCTTTTATCTGCGTGACTTTTATTGTTATTTATTACTGTCGTCAGCAAATAAGGCAGTTCTTGGAATTTCATGATGGTCCTCCAAAAGTAGGCAGTCGGAAATTGCACAACTTCTAGCCCTATGAGACTGAAAGAATGAATTCAGGAGAATAGTTTTACAGCTTGAAAAAGAGGATTTCTGATCTTTGATTGATTTCAGGGACTTCTTCAGTGTTGCACAAGAACCAAAGAAATCGATCGTTCAAATGGTGCCTGAAATGAAATGTTTTCATTGTCATGTCGGCGAGGAAGAATTATTGAATGTCCATTGAATTGATCATTTTACTTTCGATGAAACCATTATGGTCGATTATGGTAACACCTCAAGACTTGTTATGTTTTTCCCGTCTTATTATTTGCAAGTCCAATGACCTATTTCGACATGCTAGTTCGTTGACATTTGGTATTTTAAAAAATCGACCACGTATGTCTCAATTAGGCCCTTGACAAAATATTAGGAGTGAAAGCAGTTTTAATTGAGCAACGAAATTCCATTCTTAGGTATTGTCCAACGATACGAGCAAATATAAATCTTGAGTAGATCGAATTACAATTTAGACTCGGAACCTCTCATTGAATTATAAAGGAAATTAAGAGGCAAACAATAAAATGAAGATGTCTCTCTCCCTCCTCCATTTTTTCTTTAATAAAAGGATCTATAATTTCTCTCCTTCCCCATCAACTGCCTCTTCTAATTCAATGAGCTTCGAACAAGATGATGAGCACAAATTGACCCGTTTCTGACTTGCGGCTGCAAACTGATTACGGTCAATTTCTATCAATAAGAATTTGTCGAGTTTAGATTGTCTCAATTGTTTTTTAGCGACGCACTCCAGTCTTATACGTTAACGTGCTGTGAACTTTCAAAACCTTCTAGGTGCTTCTCAAATTCTGACAATTCGTCAAATCGAGGATTGTGTGAAAAGTGTCTCTGAATCGCTCATATCAACAATTCACCTAAAAAATTATGCCGTTCGCGATACTCAATGAATAGAAAGAAAAACCTAGTTGAACAAGCTCTTTACAAAAACGACTGATGTCAACAAGACTCTTTGATCTTAAGGCCACTTAACAAATAAGCCTTGGGCTTCTTCTGTCCTTTTACTTTCGTTAGCGCAAGTGAAGTTTTTACTCTCACCTGCGACCAATCCAGTTAAAACCGCCAGTCTTTTTTATCTCTATTTTTGACTGATGATTCGGTTCGATATTCGCTAATAAAATCCTCAAACCAGGTCAGACCGTTTTCAAGTCGGAATAGATTATTGAGCGAGGCTACATGATTCCAGCATCGACTCTTCTAAATGGATTAATTCTTTACTTCAGATACCTTTGATCTCAAATGCACTGAAGTTTCCTCTGAAACCAGAAAAGCTCTATATACTCAACATGAAAATTCTGTATGTTTTACTTACTATAAACCTATTTTGAAAAACAATCCGATTATTACAGGGCTTTTTTTCGATCAATAGTTACGCAAGAAATGGATTATTTTACCAAATTTCCCAAATTAACTTATCTGCTAAATGACTCACTCTTTTTAAACCTTGTTTGCTTTAGATTAGCTAAAAGGTAAAATATGGCCAATTTCCGACATTCTTCGGTCGTCATAGATTCATTAAAAGTTTCGCCATGTTGGCAGTTTCCGGCTCAGGTTGATAAATATCTGAATGCAATGCGATGATTGTGATGCAAATTTTACTCTAAAGCGATCAGAATCGTGCTTCTTATCTCAAAAAACGTAGCCAAACAGGCTTGTTGTTTTCCCTGGGAAAGTTTGAGTCGACTTTTGAGGATGAAACCTTTTCAAAAGCTCTCCAACGGCGTATTATGAGAAAGTTGTAGCAATTTGAAGTTGACGTAACAACAGGTTTCTTTAGCGTGCAGGATTTCGGCTGTAAAGCCTGCTTTGTCTCAATTTTTGTTTGATACCATCGGAATCCTTGTGCCTTTAATGGGATAAAAGGGTAATTTCTCATACTTATATTTTTCATGGTTTCTACTCAATTAAAGCCCAGTGTCAGTCAGTCAGGGGACTTGTGTCCCGAGGTCGCTTTTGTTAGACAAGAAGTTCAAGGTCTATGCGTGTCTGTAGGTTCGACTCCCATCCTAGAATTCGCTTGTTACGTCACTTATCCTGCTGATAGTGGATCGCCGTTTGCGATAAACTACGTGTTTTGATCGAATTAAAGCTTTTACTGTAAGTTTTAGATAACATAAAAAAAAGGAGAGGGAAGTGTTCTCGAAAAATTATCAAGAGGTCAGCATGGCGTGTGTCAATTTCCCTATCAGCCCGAGAGGAAACCCTACAAAAATAATTGCATTATCTTCAATTTCGAAGAGGAAAAAAAGAGCTCCACGAGCCTGTTTATGACGCCGACGCTTTATCGTTCATATTCCTTTTATCTACATTCAAAAAGAGAAGGGGTTCTAGTCCACTGGAGAAAACTGTTTCAAGCGCCAAAAGAAAGGAATTTCTGAGGAGACAAATCGATAAATCCTTAAAAAATATCTGCAAACAAGTACTTAAAACGGAGTATTTTCATTCTTGTTTGCGTCAAATTGAAAGGCGCTTGCGCGCTCCTTCTTCAGAAAGGAGAGTGTAAAAAAGGAATTTGCAGGTTGCGGACGACTTGGCAGCATTCGTCGTACGAAGATCGATAAGGATGCCAAACGGAGGAGGGCGTCCTAATAAATAAGTTGAAAATAAACAAAATTTTAATAAACTCACTAAAGTGGTTTTCAACCCTGAAAATCGATTTTTCTTCAGTTTTCCTTTAATCATGATAATACAGGGATTTCGAGGAGAGGGGCGAGAAATCTAGGCGATCGTGATCAGCGTGGAATTAATGGGATTTGTCACGCGAGAGCCTTTTAGGATTCATAGGTTTTGCCAAAAGCATAACTTTGCGTAAAACTAAACACTTAAATAATTAATACATATTTAACTTCATCATCATTTGTAAAAGAGACCGAGGAAATCGTCGCGTCGTCTGTCTGAAATTAGAGGTCAAGTGCATTCAGTATTGATTTTACGAGGAGCTGTACCACATTCGATACATACTACTCTACTTGTATAAAACTTCGTTTCGTATTGTCTTATTCTTTGTTTTAAGATTGAATTCTTTACTTCTAAAAGGTGACCTACATATTTTAATCATTTAGGCGGAATGGTTTGTGCTGTGGCAATTGAAATGTACAAAATAAAGATAGGTATGTACCACATTAAGTTCTGCTAAGGAGTAGGCAATTTCTCAGTAATTCTCCCCTCTACAAATCTCTCCACTACCAAAAATATTCCCCATACACAACCTTCTCCCATATTTAAGAAATGAAAACTGGCACTTTTCCTATTGATTATATTCGTTATTTAGCATAAACTCAATGGGGCAAACCTGTATATTCTAAATGAGACAAGATTGCTCCCCATCTAGGAAGGACTTCATATAGATTCCTCCTGCACTTCAACCGTTCAAAAAGTCTTGAAATTAGGAAAATCATGATGATCCCGTGTTGGTTTTTCCCCCTCAAATATTACAAGATATTTGATTAAGTCTGAAATGAAGTTTTTCTTTATTTAGGTCGCTCACACCGGACAATACCGGTTTAACCTTGTCTACGATTTCGCGTCGTCTAGCACTATAAAAGTTCACTAAGTTCAACAGCACCTTTTTGTTTTGGACCAAGCGACCTTTTATGGCATTTCTTAAAGGTCGACGTTCCATGAAAATTTCCCTTTTAATATTCACAAGGTGCATAAAACTTTGGTTATTTTCCAAGAAATTCATTATTTTTAATTTTCAACTTTAATTATAGGATTTGGTCGCTGAACCTTCATAGAGACACAATCCGATTAGTTAATGCATGCTAATTAAACCATTTACACACACTGTAAATAAACACTTTAATCTATTAAACATTAACCCATTTATTTTAGCTACATGAAGGACTATCGAGCATTACAGTCAAAAATACGAAGGTCCACCTACAATTGGTAAATTATTAAACTGTATTGCGGCATGTTGCGCTGAGATGTAAATAGGAGGGTTATTTTTCTGCTTTGGTTTCTAGGGTTGGTGAAAAGTTATGAGGGATAGGGTTGGGGGTGGGGGTAAACACCTCGTTTTTTGGTGTTAAGGTCAGAGGAGGTTCATTCACTTGGGGGTTGGAGAATCAATACGCCGTTATATTCCACCCCACTTTCTCCCTTCTTTAAATATGACGTATTCGATTAGATCTCGACAAATATGCGGGAGTTATTTTCGTGCCCCTTTTTATTTTGTTTGGCGAAAGGATTTGATTTGCTGGCCCGGCCTAATAGCGACCTCAGAGCGTTTTATTAACGTCTATATTTGTCAACTTTTATACGTTCAGATATTATGAATTTTCTCAAATGTGTAAAAAATTTCAAGTTTGATTTTTTCCTTCTTTTTGTTTGGCTCTCACCATATCCAGGATTAGGCTGTCAACCGAAAAAGTGGCATAGACAGTAATCAAAATTGAGATTTTGGTTTTTATGAACTATTTATAGTTCCCCAATACTACTTTTGAACTATTTATAGTTCCCAATACTACTTTTGAACTATTTATAGTTCCCCAATACTACTTTTGAACTATTTATAGTTCCCAATACTACTCTGTATTACAACGACGACGAGACAAAAAGAGAAATTTTCAGGGGGGTGGCGAAAAAATAGGTGGGATTGCTAATGATATGTGGGGTTAAATTCATAGCTCAAGTTCAAGTGGCTCTAGTACAGATGAATTTTTTTTACTACAGGTCTTTCTTGGTGGGGACTTTCTGGTGTAAATTTTGGGGTGCTTAAAAAAATAAAAAAAATAAAATAAAATAAAATAAATAAATAAAAATAAAAAAATAAAAAACTTCTTTGGAATTCAGACTTCTTGCTTGATTGGAAAACGTTACCTTTCCATTTTATGGAACTTTCTCAGCTCTAGCGATTGTATTAATTTTTTTCAATTCTTAATTCGTGCTCGATTGTTAAGATCATCAATGCGCCTCTGTTGTTTTTTTTTGTTTAGAAGTTGGCATGGAAGCGCATGCTTGTTTTAGGTGTCAAGTTGAAGTGTAGAAAGGTTTAATTTTATGATGCAGACGCATAAAATTATAGATTTAATTGCTCCTTTTTACAGCCATGATGCAGCTTTTCGTATTTTATGACCAGACGAATGTGTCCTTTTTATAGCCTGGTCAACTGCTCTATTTTATACCGTCGCAAAGTTTACGATTTACTATTCAAGAAGAAAAAAAAACCGAATGTGGCGCTTTTTCGCTTTTTTCAAATATTTAGACAATTTTGATCAATTTTACTTATAGGAGGGAGTCCATACTGCCTTAGCTTAGATTTGCATAAATTTTGTTGAAGCTGATGAGGTTTCCCGTGGGGATTTTTAGTTAATCAGTTAATGCAAGATTTTTTTTTTAAATTATTGATTGATAAAAGAGCACTTTTTGGGTAACTAAAGTGTTTTGTCTTGATGGTGGTTAGGTAATCCATCATTTAAACTATATTGGGCCTGCTTTTAGCGAAATTGTTTCTTAGAGCATGCTTTAGTTTTATTAATTGAGGCGTCATTGTATTTTGGTTAAAAATCTTTTTGGATCCTCCAGGGTTAGACGTTCCGACCACAATGGAGTCCGTCTCTTCGGCTTCCGGGTCGAGTCCTGGGACGGGAACAACAGAATCGCCGACGACGGAGTCCCGGAATTTCTCCTCGGCACCTCCGGAATCCTCAGACTCTTCGGATCGGGCTTCCGGAACGACACCTTCTTCGTCCTCACTCACAAAATGCAGACGAAGGGCGAACATTGCGACTTCCCAACCACTGAAAAACAGCAGGTAAAAATAAGAAAAATTTTCCGGAAAATTTGGATAGGTAGCGGACTGTCTTGATTTTTAATCTTTATTCCGTGGACTACTTCAGGTTGCTAGGTTGAAGGCTGAATATTTTAGAGCAGCATTTGCATCAATTTTTTAACAACTTTTTCTTATAAATTTGACGATCTGTTCCTTATTTTGAGAGGATCTGCTCATCCTCAAATTTTGTTAATATAATTTTTTACCCACCAGTCGATTTCATTGGTGTCCCATGAAGGCACTTCTACATTTTTAATAGTCTCGCTTAAGTGGCAGTTCAATTAATATACAATTAGTTAGGCTCCATTAACCTTGATAATTTTTTTTAAATTTATAAATTGTACGAAATGGTTCTTTGAAGTAAAAGGAGTAAACAATTCTATCAATTTTTTTTATATCGCTTTTTTGTTTGATTTATTTTTCCATTATTAATCAATACCTCATTATTTCCATCGTTGTCGTTATAGATAGGAACACATTTTTTTAAAATTCTGTTGCTCGAGCTCCCCTGAACTTGTGGCTCAAAGTCGCCACTGGGGTGTTCAATTTGTTATTTAGGGCCTTTTAATCTTTGGCCGGTATTTTTGTACTTTGGGGCTTTGCTCGCGATAGGAAAAAATGAACTTTCTCAAGTTATCAAACGAGCTTGAATTGGGACGTTTAAAAAATCCATTTTCGAATCAACATTTCAGGGTTCACTTGAAAGGACGCAATATCAACATTTTTCTAATCTGATTAGGGATTATCACATTAAAAATTGAACAGCTCCCTTCTATCTTCGTTTTCGAACATCCTAATTCGTCACTTTTCCGTTTCTCTAGCTTATTTTGGTCCCGTGACGTAAGAAGAAAAAGGGAGCTTAGAGAAATTTCTTTAAAAAACGGGATATAAGCGGCTCAGACCGCATCGAGTTGGGAAAAGGCCAGAGAGTACTCCATAGGGCGGAAATTAGGTCATATTTTTTTCATGTTAAAATACGAGTAATTAACGTAATTGATTAGAACTTGTGGGGCCATTTTGGACTCCACATGAAACTCATCGTTTTCAACGCCCAGGCTTATGAAGTCCCTTTTTAATTACCTAAAGAAAAGTTTTCAAGAATCGATATCGACCTAAAAAACGCTAATAAATGATAACACTTGCCTATAGAAACGCCCCATCAGAATTTATCTTGATAGCGATTGTGGAGTTGAAAAAAAATTTTGTTCTGAGGAAAGGCAAGAATGAGTCGAAATTTCTTGAATCTGCGTTTCATACTGATGGAAGGGAGATTGTCTTCTGCTACCTATCCATGTGAAATTCACCCCTTCTTGCTTTTCCTTGTCCTAAATAATAGTTAATTTGTTATAATTTAAGATATAGTTGATTAAGTGGTGAGTAATCATATCAATCTTATAAAAGTATTCAGTGATGTGTGTTTCAGCTGATTGGGGATTCGATTGCGGAGGGGTCAGCGCTGATTGAGATCACGATGCCAGTCTCGGACGTCGGTGGGACCTTTTACTTTTGTTACAAACGCGAATCGAACAAAATAAACGGGACCGAGCACGTCCTCTGGACTCATTTGGGTAGCGATTCGTTCCTTTCGGTCAGAACCTACCAGAGGCTCTTCCCCGTATACGTTTCTTTCATTATAATATTCATTTGCCTCATGTTTTCCGCCCTTTTCTCCGGTCTCAATCTTGGACTCATGTCCATCGACAGGACAGATTTGAAAATAATCGCGAACACGGGGACGAAAAAAGAGAAAAAATACGCGAAAGCGATAACACCGGTGAGGTCCCACGGGAACTACTTGCTCTGCAGTATCTTGCTGGGTAACGTCATGGTCAACTCGACGTTCACGATCCTTTTGGACGACTTGACATCCGGCCTCGTTGCCGTCGTCGCCTCCACTCTTCTTATCGTCATCTTCGGCGAGATCACACCCCAAGCCATCTGCTCACGTCATGGCCTCGCTGTCGGCGCTAAAACAATTTTCATCACCAAGATCGTCATGGGACTCACCAGCCCTCTTTCTTATCCGATCAGCAAAGTGCTCGACATCATACTCGGCGAAGAAATCGGAGCTGTTTACACCCGTGAAAGACTTAAAGAATTAGTAAAGGTATTTTTGTTTTTAAATTTAAAGAACACTTTCCAACCTTCTTTTTTTGGTTTCTCGACACCCTTTTCCTAAACAACGTTCTGCCAAATTTAATCATTCCAATAATTGCTGAAAATGGCATTCTTCGAAAAAGCCTTGACCAAGAGGACGAATTGTATTGCACAAGGGCCCGGCTTAATGCCAACATTCTTAGGCTGCATTCTCAAAATTATTGGCCCTATCGATTCCTAAATTTAAAATATTCATAAAGCCCTATCATGTCATCTCTATTTATAAAAAGACGACGTTTTCGTTATTTCCATTGTTGTGAAACAAGATACTCACGATATCAACACTTTTTCACTGTCTCAATGCTAGAGTTTTTTCTACGTCATTATATAATGTAGTCTTGATTCAGCGTTTTGTTTTCCTGTTAAAAAGAAACGCAATGTAAACATTCGGAGACACCACTGACCTTTTTAGAACATTTTGAAGAATGAAAAATTCTGGAAAGGTTATGGTAGGTTAACCGCTATCCTCCATTGACGAATAAGTTCGTTCAGGCATGTCTATTTGATTGCATTAGTATTTGACATAATGTTAATTTACTTAAAAAATTGCAATAGGTAGATTTTCTGAAAGAATACCTAAAATACTAACCGGCAATGCTAAGGAGGCCTTAAAAATCAGAGATAACACTTTATTTTGTAAAATCAGTGACTGTACATGATTCCTATGCTTACACTTTTATCCCAGGGGTGCCAACACAAACACAGAGGGGAAATGACCACACAAAAAGACAAACATGGGTAAACAAAAACAAACAGGAAAAAACAAGGACAAAATCTCATAATCCCGAACATCCACCACCGGTCTTCCCCCGGAGTTGGGACCGAGCTACCTATACTTATGATATAAATGAAGGTGTTGGGTATTGTTGTTTATGTTTATTTGTTAGCATGGGACAACTCTCTTTAATAATTTATAATTATTTTTTATTTTTCAATTGCTAGCTGACAACGGAGTACAACGACCTGCAAAAAGACGAAGTAAATATCATATCCGGTGCCTTAGAATTGAGTCAGAAAACTGTTTTTGAAGTGATGACTAAAATCGAAGATGTCTTCATGCTTTCCATTGATGCTGTTTTGGACTTTGAAACGGTGACAGAAATCATGAAATCTGGTATTTTATTATTTGTAGGAATGGGAATTGAAGTCTAATTTTTTTTATATTAGGGTTTTCTAGGGTACCAGTGTTTGAGGGGTCGAGGTCGAATATTGTGTCAATGCTTTACATAAAAGATCTCGCTCTTATTGATCCTGATGATAATACGCCGTTGAAAACCCATTGCGAATTCTACCAAAACTCGTGCTACTTTGTGTTCGAAGATTTGACTTTGGATGTACTTTTTAAGCAGTTTAAAGAGGGTATTAAGGGTCACATGGCGTTCGTCCACCGTGTGAACAGCGAAGGCGAAGGAGATCCCTTTTATGAAACGATCGGTCTGATCACTTTAGAAGACGTCATCGAAGAATTGATCCAAGCTGAAATAAATGACGAAACGGACGTCTATAGTAAGCCTTTATCACCCTTTGACCTTTTTAATCATTAATTTTTTTAGCTGATAATAAATCAAAGAGGCGAAGAAAAGAAGGGCACAATAAACCAGACTACTCAGCGTTTGCGGAGAAGAATGAGAACCAAAGAATTCACATATCACCACAATTGACATTAGCAACATTCCAGTTCCTATCCACAAGTGAGTGAGATTTCTGCAAAACTTTCAATTTTCGCATAAATAGGGAAAAAAATTATGGCAGGCATTCCTGAATTTCAGTAGAATCCTTCAAATATAGTCTTCACTAATGGTCTGTCTATGTCTATCAGGTGTAGAAGGTTTTCTATTGCTTTGATTTTGCTGTAGGAAAAGTTATATGCCTTCATTAGCTAAAATTGAATTTTTATTCCCTTTCATTTGTTTTTTTCTGCTTCAATAAGTTTGCTGTATTTTTCCCAAAATGTAGAAAAGATGGAAGTAAATTTAGTGCACAAAATAATTTCTGTGTTTTAGCAGTCGACGCTTTCAAGGTTGATAATATATCTGAGAATGTACTCCGTCGCCTGTTAAAACAGGACGTGTTTTACCACATCAAGGTTAAGGATAAAAACAAGAAAATGGAACCTCATACAATAATTTATGAACAGGTTTGTATTTAAGAAACAAAAAAAATCCTGTTTTTTTATGCCTGATATTTTTTAGGGGAAACCTGTGGATTATTTTGTACTTATTTTGGAAGGGAGGGTTGAGGTGACTGTTGGGCGAGAAAACTTAGTTTTTGAAAGTGGCCCATTTACGTTTTTCGGGTCGCAAGCTCTGATACAAAACGTCGGTGGAGGTAAAAACGTCGGCTTGGATGTCCATAAAGTTGAATCTCGGTTTTTAGTCGATTTTTCGGCAATGCCGGCCGAATCGCCATCGAGTGGTGGAAACCAGCCGCTGGGTTCTTTACAGAGTGTCAACCTCGACTCAAAACTTCGGACGACTTTTGTGCCCGACTACGGCGTGAGGGCGGTTACCGAAGTTTTCTACATGAAGATCAAACGTTCCATGTACCTCGCTGCAAAGAGAGCCACTCTTATGGAGTGGTCGAAAAAAGAAGAATCGAATGCTGGAGATGCATTTGACGATGAAATGGATAAGGTGAATGTCAAAAATCATATCGTGACCTGAGAAACAATATCCCCTAGTTCATGTTTGTGCATTGAGCTGTTAAAATGATTCGATTTTGTCTATTCTCTTCAAGCCCAAAAAGCTAGGAAATTTAAACTGATTCCACCTAACTGCTAGCTGGAGGTTATACCACTGTTCACATACAGT
This sequence comes from Orius laevigatus, assembly GCA_018703685.1. NCBI lineage: Eukaryota > Metazoa > Arthropoda > Insecta > Hemiptera > Anthocoridae > Orius > Orius laevigatus. The sequence continues at coordinate 305,205 of JAGWEN010000031.1, forward strand.
TTTTTCTTTAAACCTATAAAATCATGTTTTTGCATGCAGGCGTTATTGTTTCTCAGCCATAGATTACTTTTTCTTCATAATTCAAATTTGGAGTTCTTATTTATCGTGTTTTTAATATTTTACAGCTTATTCACACTCTTGGTGGTGATGACACAAGAAGTCAAGGCTCACCTGAAGTAACCAGAACTCATTCTCAGGTAATAATTTCAACTGTCTCACCAAATAATAATTAAAACCTTTTATTTCATAGAGTTTCAGCTTAGAAAAAATGTGTGTGCAATTTCTGCTAGCACATTCTCTCTAAATTTTTTTTCTTAAAGGAAAAACAAAGCTTTTAAATTAAAAAGGAAAAAATGTTTAATTTACAGTATTCAACTCGGAGCGCCTATTTGGTATGATTGCTTGAAAAGGCATGCTTTTGCTAGTCTACTGGCAAATAGTCCCTATTTCAGGCACAGTTATAAGATTTTTTTGGGTATTGAAAAGTGGCATGCAAGCTTTTGCGGCAAAAGTGGCATGAGGGATATTTTTTTGGATCAAAAAAGCATGATCGCAAAGAAATTATCGAAGTGTATAAACAGATTTGGGTTTTCTAGAGGTCGACAAGGAGCATGGACGAGAAAAACGGCCCGAGGAGGCCGAACGGCCCCAGGAGGGCGAGTAGCATTCTCAGCAGATTCCAACAACGTCCCGGAAGTCTTGTTATGTCGAGACGCTACTCGACCAGTAATCACGAACATTTCATTTGACCCATTTAAGAACAGGCAAGGTTGTATGAGTGAACGGAAAACGTTTACCTCCTTCCCGCCTAAAATAACCGCTAAAAAATAACAAAAAAAACGTCTCGTCCCTTTTTGGTTTTTTTTATTGTCTAGTCCGTTTACTTCACAATGTGACGTTTGCTTCTTTTTTTCGTTTTTTCAAATAAAAATTACTAATAGTTTCAACATCATTTTCAGACTTAAAGCATGGAGTTTTAAAATCAGCCCTTTCATAGTTCATGACCTCCAGAATCCAAATCTGTACATAAAATCATGTCATCGAAATAAAATTTTCTCTATGTAATTTTACTAAAAGCAGAAATCACCGATTATGGTGCATGACTAACAGCGTAGACAAAAGCAAAGACAACTGGATCAGCAATATTATGCCAGCATAGAATAGAATTCGATTGATTTTTCAAAATTTGATTTTAATTTTTTTTTCCAGCTACAGTCGGGAAAAACGAGTCCTCAACAATTTTCAAATGGTCCGCTCAACCTTTCGGAACCACTTTTGGCAGCGAAATCGGAATCGAGCAACCTATTAGACTCAAATGTGACCCAAGATGAAATCTCAAAACTTCTCCCGACGTAGCGAATAGATTAAAAATCAAATTTTTAATTATTCAAACTTCTATTTTTTACATCTAAACACTTAAAAATTTTCATTCCATCCCTAATACCTTTTCTGAATTTTTTTTTCCTTTTTGTTAGTTACTTAATTTCCTGTAGTTACCTTATATATTTTTAGTCGAAAACTTGAAACGAAGTGAGAGTATATTTTTTATTTTATAAGATTTAGCTTCCTAATTTAAAAGTACCTGAAAGAAAACAATCATGTTTAAGTGTATTTTTCTCAAAATTTTGCCTGTAAGATGTGATCAGATCGAATTATTAGTGTAAAGTACTTAAGTTGGATCAAAGTCGAAGGTGCTAATGTCAAGTTTGTTGAAATTTAAGGACCCAATTTAGGTTCAGTTGCTATCTTTGTTAAAATTCAAAATCTGGATTTGTTAAATTTTCTGTCCTTAATTTCTCTGATCTAACTTTTCCGGTGCAGCTGTAAGACAGTATTTTCAAACGGAGGGTTCAATTATTCCGATTCCTTCGCCCCCTTTAGTTTATAAATATTGTAAATAAATCGTTAAAGCTGTGTAGTCTTGTAAATAGTTTGGTTAGTTTTATAATTTCATTTTTCGTCTAGTGATAGAAACGCTTTTTTAAAAATATTAAGAAAAAAGCAATAAAATTTAGAAAACCAATGGATTTTTTTAAAACCGATAATAAATGACCACTTCAATGTTTAGTTTGGCCTAAAATTGTTGTTTTATTTGTTAAAACTTTCTTTAATAAAACAAATTTAAAATCAATTTTACAAAAAATGTTAACTATGTGATCATTATTGGCCTTAACTGGTTAAAATTTGATGAATTAGAATAGAGCGTTTATGTAGTTTATAAGATTAGCTCATTTGCTTTATTATTAAAACTTAAGAAAAAAAAAAGCCTTAAAATTTTTTTAAGAAAATTGTAGTTTGTAGAAAAAACTGTCTTGATGGAATTCGTCCAAAAAGTGAAAGAAAACTAAAAATCAATTCTATTTATTTCAGTTAATCGTTTTCAGCAAATTATTGTTATGAATAAAAATAATTTTGATGTAATATAAAATGTATAATTTATCATGTAGATCTAATTTATTTAAAATAATATTTGTTTTTTAAAAACTAATTTTCATTTTGTCATTTTTCCCATTTTGTCTGCAGAAAATTACTACATATTTGGTTCAAAATCTGTTACTGAACAGAGTAGGGCGTAATTGAATTACAATGTAATTGAATTAATAAATAAATTACAATGTAATTTAATTACATTGTAATCGAATTACTTTTTATAGAAAGTAATTGAATTACATTGTAATTTGATTACATGTAATTTGTAATTAGATTTCAATTACAAATTACAAAAAATCGAAAAATATCTATTTTCACTAAATTTTCAAGAAAAATGAAAAACGACCCTTTAGAATTCATTTTGAAAGTAAAAGACATTATATTGTAGATGGCATAATAATACTAAAAAGGCACTCTAGAATCCTTCATATCATCGAAAAACGACACTCTAGACTACATCAACACAGAAAAAGATACTCTAGAGAGTCTAGACACTCTAGAATCATTCGTTCCTTTCATCGGTCACTTCATTTTCTTTGAGCCCAATTTACATGCGCCTGAATTTTTTTTGCCGGCCGACGCATTTTTTTAATCGAATTAAATTTTTTTGTAATCGAATTCAATTTTTTTTGTAATCAAATTACATTTTTTGTAATCGAATTACATTTTTGTAATCGAATTACATTTTTTGTGATCGAATTACATTTCTTGTAATCAAATTACTTGAATGTGATCCAATTAATTTTATTGCAATTCATTTACTTCCATGTAATCGAATTACTTTCAAAGTAATTGAATTACATGTAATTTGTAATCCAATGACTTTTTTCCAATTACATTGTAATTGAAATTACAAAGTAATTCAATTACTTCAAAGTAATTTGTAATTCAATTACATTTTGCCCTACTCTGTTACTGAATGATGATTTAGCAATGGAGATAATTTTAAGTAAACGTCACATTTTTAACTTTATTAAGACTTGGTTAACAATCGTGTATATGCTCATGCGGGCAAGCGATTTGGTACAAAAATTGCGAGATGGTCCTGACCGGTCGGCCAGACATACATTGCTTCCTCAAATAAGGCATTCCGGTGTGGGAATTGACCATACCGGTTCCCGAAATATCAATATGAACGAAATCCACACAAGGGGGGACGAATTCGAGAAGGAACGCTGCAGCGAGGCATGGATAACCTCCTGGACCGCGTCCCACGTTTGTTGTGTCCACTCCCTCAAAATCTAAAGAAAACAATTTTAATAAGATAAACACTAAATGTTTTTACTTGTGACTCGTGAGCGGAAAAATTTCCAGAAAGGTAGCCTCCAAACGCGATCTCCTGTGTACATACCAGCTCGATGGAGCTCCCACCAGATTATGTCTGAAGTTGAGAAAACGCCATTCGGAGGTGCACCAAGGCTGGTAAGTAGTCCAGCTAAAAATCATTGTAGAACGTTTCCTTTTCAATTATCACCATTACGATTTGATGTTCCAAGATTTAGAACCAAACATGGCTGATAAATGGAAGAATAGGACAAAACGTCCGCCAAGACGACCCTCCCGTCGTTATCAGTGTCTTCAATTCTGATCGTTTTTCCATTCCTTGCCATAACAACATCGCCTGGCTTTACAGCCATTCCACTAGGCATGTTTTCATAAACAGCCAGAAGTGCTGTAACATTGATGGGAAGTCTCATGCGAGCAATCGCACGGAAAACTCCCACGACGACAGCAGCGCCGGCCAAATCGGCCCTACTTGAAGACATGTTTCGACACGCTTTCAGGCACAATCCGCCCGAATCGAAAGTCGCCGCTTTTCCTATTAAAAATGCCATTTGAAACATCCTGTAGATAAACCAAAATACCAGTTAGCACGATCGGTTTCTCATTCGCTTGCACTCCGCAGTATCTTAGCTCAAGAAGTACTGGCTGCTCGCAAGAACCTTTTGACATTGTCAAAAAAGCATGGAAATTTTGTGTATCGATCCAATCTTTATCTTTTGTCTCCAACGTTATCCCACAAGGACAAAGATGCTCTTCTATAAACTAAAGATTTTATTAGAACTAAGAAAAAAAAATTTGGACGAAAATACCCTCGAGAAGATGGCAGGCGTCATAAGATTTCCAGGGATTTCTTCAATTTCTCGAGCCATATTTTGAGCTTCAGCTTTGACTAATCCCCTTATCCAACTATCTCTGAAGAAAAAATGTTATATCTTTACAGTAACGCTGTTATTTACTTGTCATTTCCAGTATAGAGATCGATGGTTGAGACGGTTTTTTGGTTTTCTTTGGCTTTCCAGTCTTGATATCGCCAGACGCCTAATGCAGCACCTTCTGCGGCTGCTTCGGCGTTTGTTACTTCTTCAACGAAGATATTAGCGATCGCTTGATCTTGAAGGGCTTGAGCACCGACACCGGCTGCGATTCTGATATTCTCCTTGCATTCATCAAGTCCCTGTGCTGGATTATTGGTGGCGCTTTCAGGGCCGAGTCCTGCAGCGGCTACCAGATAGAACTCGTCGCCTAAATTACCGAAAACCTGCACTTTGCCTGACTTGAGTTTCGTCCCTTTTAACAGTTCGGTCAACCTTCCGCAAAGGCATTCATCAAATTTCGCCGCCGTTGGCGAAAGTTTGAATTCTCCTGGACAACATCCATCATAAACACCCAACACAAGTCCTTTCTGTCATATTCAAAAATAATTAAGTTTCTTTTATAGTCGATAATTTTTTTTTTTTTACCTTTCCCGATGTGTTACACAAAGCATTCGAATATGCACGCGTTTGTCTATTGTACCATAAACGGCTCGTGATTCTTCCTAGCATGGCTGGAAACTGAAAATTTTTTAAGTGTGTATATCAAAATAAACGTGACTTTTTGATTTTTGACATCTATGATTTTGATTGATTCTCGAAATTTTTTTCCATATGAACAAAATCACATGTGGAAACATCTTTCTCGCTGATCGAGCCGAAAGAAAATCTATTTCGGATATCTTTGTTAATTAAGAAGGGAGATTGCTTAGACAAGCTTGAAGCAAAGCCACTTCTAAATCCTTTATCAAGACTCTTTGTCTTTCGAGTAGTCTGACACCCTTGAAAAGTCTAAAAAAAAAAGTCATTGTTTATAAGTACAATTATCTCCCCCATACACTTTATCGGAAAAATCGCTTATCCTACCCAGTCCGCATATAAAAAGTTAACGAAAAATAATTTTTTAAAACTTTTTTTAACAGAATTTTTAAATTATTGGGACATTTCAATTGTTTCCAGTTTTAGAAAGCGTTTTGACTATTTTAGCCATTTTTGAACAGTTTTAAACATTTTTGAGACGGAATAAAATAGGTTTTTTGGGAGTCCCCTTGCCTCATCCCCCTGGGATAGGAGATCCATGGCCGAGTGGTGGGAGGTTGTGCAATGTTGGGGGGAAGGTGGAAGATGGTCCAGGAGGGCGGGGGAGGTGATGGGGATACTGGGTTAAGCCCCCCTTTTTCCAATGCTTCAGCATGCTTTTAATTGTACATTTCGATTTCTATGTCAATAGAGATCCCTTTTTTTGAGAAAGTTCCAATTTTTGGGAGCCTCTATAACCAGACTTTTGATTGTTTATGACAGTTTTACTATTATCTAGGAGGATTAAATCAATTAATTATTATTAGGACTCAATTTATAGGAAGAAAAATTGAATTGAAGATGATAACCAAAATTCTCTTCTTTTTGAAGAGTCTTCTGATAGTGTCAACTGTCACCTGAAAATTATGAGATAGGTCAAGTTGCTTGATCGTAGTTGACACTAATCGTGCTTAAAAAAAAGATGTGGCGTAAGTACGACGTCAATCATTCTCAAAAATATTTCGAGCGGATGACGCATTTAAAATTCACAAGGCGTATAATTGTGTTCAGGTTGGAATTCTGTGGGATCCTTTTCTGTAAAAGTAGGGCCGCAAATTGAATCAAAGACAATCTACGTTGTCGAAAAGGCGTTAATTCAGTTCTCTTTCGTATTTCTCTCTTTCCTTTCCCCCCTAAAAAAAAAGGGAAACTGGTTTGGAAAAACTCATTCACCTTCATTTTTTTAATTGTATTTATTCAAGGGCTATAAACCGTTTGGAGAGGCTGGTTTTAGTCAAGTTTCCCCTCCCCCAGTGTCTTTTCTTTTCCGGGGAAGGACGAGACTTGGAAGTGTTTTGAGTGCGGTGTGTTTCTTAAATTTACATAAGGCGACCTTTTCTTTTTTTTCTTCTTCTTCCCTTTTCTCGACTCAATAAAAACCCTTTTGTCCTGCCTTTTGAACGCTAAATAAATGAAGTTAGAAACGTTCAAATGTTCAACTCAATTGACTCATGAAAAGTTCCTTTAATTTTTATTTATTCAACTATTTTAGTCATAAATAACAGAAAAAGACTTTTAATTAGAAAAAGATATTTAGGTCTTTCAAGGTTTATTTGAATGACACTCAGGCCAATAAATAAACGGACTTATTGATTTTAAGGGTGAAAAGACTTGCAATATCTTTAAAATTCTTCAGCGTAGAGCCTTTCTTCGGAATTGAGTTTTTCCCGATAAAAATCTCTTCGGTTTAAAGGTTTTTCTCTTTTTTTTCTTCGTCCGAGGCGAAAAACCGAAGATTAGACGGATAAGTTCTCTGAGTCACGTGACGACATTAGACTAATAGACAAGTCGGGAAGTTGTGAGGAAGAAAAGGAGGGTGGGGGGGGGGGCGAGGGCGGAAGTCTCTTTTAAGACCCCTCAAAGACAAGGCGGAAATTGTGGTTTGCCCCCGCTAATAAATCGAACCGTGCAGGGAGGGGAGACCGGGAATTTCGACCAACAAACGATCCTTTTCCTTTACAACTAATCACACAAATTAATGTCTATAACGTCTTTTTTATTGGATTAATAGCCGGTCGGTCGGGACACTCTATTAAGGCCTTTCGATGTCCAATTTTATCTCCTTAAAGTTAAACTTGGAAAACAAAATAATCTTTTCCATATTTTTAACTTTATAAAAAAGAAAGTTACGTACAGTACCCAGGACAGTTTTTGGAAATTTTGGTAAAAAACCATCGATCTTCACCAAGCATTTGCACCAATTTGTCGTTAAGGAACGAAATTCAGTTAAGAGAGCCCTAATGTCCAAAAAAGACCAAAAACCAAACATGGTAGGTAAATTTTTTTTTTTTTTTAATAAATGGACTATTTTTGTCGTTAAAGAACAAAATCTAGTCAAAAGAGCCCCTAACGTCAAAAAATCGAGGTAAAAAGAGGCTCCTAAAGTCCGAAAATCGAGGTAAAAGGAGGCCCCTAGTATCCAAAAAGGGTCAAAAATTAAGCTAAAAAGGGCCTTTTTAATCGTAAAGGAACAAAATCAAGACAAAAGAGCCCCTAATGTCCAAAAATAAAGATATAAAGAGCCATAATGTCAGAATGTTCAAATGTCGTCAGACAGAATGTCCAAAAATCAAGGTAAAAGGAGGCCCCTAGTATTCAAAAAGGGTCAAAAAATCATATCGTAAAAGAATAATCTAATCAAAAGAGCCCCTAATGCCCAAAACTAAAGATAAAAAGAGCCCCTAATGTCCAAAAATCAAGGTAAAAAGAGGCCCCGAGTGTCCAGAAAGGATCAAAAATCAAGTTTAAAAGGGCCTTTTTAGTGGTAAATAAACGAAATCTAATCGGAATTTTTAGTCTTAAAGGAACAATCTAATCAAAAGATCTCTTAAATTCCAAAACTAGAGATAAAAAGAGCCTCTAATGTCCAAAAATTAAGGTAAAAAGAGGCCCCTAGTGTCAAGGACGCCTAGTGGCTAGGAACTTCTTAGGACCTGTTTTGGGGGTTCCACTTCCTGACCTGACCTTTGAGGGGAAAAAACAGTCATTTTGGCTTGTTTTTAGAGTTTTCATATCGTTTAATAGAAATTACCGCAAAGTTAATAAATTCATTAATTTTCTTTTGTATCTTTTCTCTTTTCGCCCGAGAAATCCCAGATTTTTTTGTTGCCCGCTATAAATTTTTAAACTAATTTTTCACCCTTACCTTAACGAGGGAAAGGGTTGTTGGAGGTAAGAAAAAAAAATCTTGTAAAATAAAAATCGTGCTCCGCTGGATAGAAACGAGGAAAAATTCCTGTGGGCTGTTTAAGTAAGAAATCATCTCCGGGGGTCTCACGAAATAATCTAAGACAACCTCCCCCTGCCGCCCTTTTTCCACTCCGGCAATGTTTCAAGTCACGTTTATGAGGCGTTGTTTTACCGACGTGATCCATCACTTGCGGACAAGAAAAAGGGACAACGAGATAAATCCCCGAAGGAAACAATTAAACGGAAAAAGCTTCCTTGGTTGGTCCAAGACGGGAAAACAAGAAGGGGGATAAGGAATGAGTAAAATAGGGAAAAAAGGATAGAATGGCAATTCGAACTGGATTTATTTCTCCGTCGAGATTGATGCGTTTCCTATGTCAATCTAAATCGAAACAATTCTTTTTTTTCCCTCTTAAACTTGTTTACTCCAATCTCTCAATTCAAGATTAAAAACTAATAATTCATCATAATCTTTTTATTTAAAAAAATTGGTTCACTCGTTCAAAAAAACCTTTTGATTTTCAAGTGCTTTTCGGATTGGGAATTTTTTTGTTATCAAAACAAAGTTTCGATTATCCGTTGATAAACTTTTCCAAGTAGCTTGTTGAAAAACCAGTTCCATTAAAACACTGGCCTGGGAAATGTTTTCTTTAGTTTTAATTGGTGAGTTTGTTATTGGGATTAAAAAATTTTTTTTGTTTAATTTTTTTTGTTTTTGTTTTAAGGGTTCGTCTTAGGGGTGGCGAGGGCTGGCAATTTAGGCGTTTTGAATGAAGGTAATTTATTCATTGCGGGAGGGCAGAGTACGACAATATCATCAAGGCTTTATCAGGTTAGTATAATCTTGGAGTGTATTAGTTAAATAAGAGCGTTCACCCAGTATTTAAAAATTGACATTTGACACAAATATTTGTTAAGTTGTTTAAGATATTACCAGGGTTTTCTCAATCAAAAACTTCCAACCAGGATTGTACAATATGTAATATTATTTTCAATTTTATTGAGGATCGACTGGTAAGGCCTACTCCATCCTTAGCCCTTAGATGGTTTCTACATCCATCATTAGGTAAGGTCTACATCCATCTTTAGGTGATCTCTAAATCTATATTCTTAGGTAATCTGTATATCCATCCTGGCCTCCTTATTCCTTATCCTAATATAAAATTAATTGCCCAACCTGGCTAACCTGTTTTTAAGTTTTGAAACCCAACCCAGTTACAGGCCCTAAAATGGCTTATAAATCAAAAAGAAATCTTAGGTAATAATTTTTGAGCCTTATGTATTATTTTCATCACTTCACTTGGTACTTGATAATGGAAATTAGTGGGAAAGAAAAATTTGACATGGAGTGAATTGGTCAAAACACATAATTCACAAAAAATTGGCCCTAGTTTGAGAATCACCCACCTATTATATTATCATAAATCAAATTTGACATTCACAAAATATGTTTGAATCGATATCATCAATCATGTTCATTAATGGATTTAACTAGGTCGCTATACAAACGAGGGAAACTTTCGCATGCTCAGGAGCTTTGATTAAGTCAGACGTCGTATTAACTGTGGCTTCATGCGTTGATGGGTAATATTGACTTTTTTCTAAGTTTTCTTATTGTTTTGTAGTGTTGATGAACAAGATGTGATTGTGAGAGCTGGAAGTAACAATAGGGACAAAGGTGGAGTTACGAGGAGCGTTCAGAAAATAACTATACATCCCAATTTTACGATTATCAACGACTACGACCTTGCGATATTAAAATTGGAAAAACCTTTCGGCGGCAAAGAGGCAAAAACGATTCGGATAGCGAATACTGAAGTCAAAGCTAAGGATAAAGTTTATCTTTCAGGCTGGGGAGAAGACGAGGTTAAAAATTATTTTATTAAATTTTTTTTTTCTTCTTGAAAATATTACTTTTAAATAGATAAGATAGGCTTCGAAAGACCACTTCATTATGCATTCGAGACAAGGGAGAGCCAATAAAATGCAAAATATTGCCATCTTTGCATCTGAGGCTGACCAAATGACACGGATGGGGAAGGAAAAGTTGCAAGGGTTCTCCCTAGACAGAAAAAAAATCTCATCAATCATTCAACGAAATGAAAATTAGATGCGAAAAAAATAAGGATTAGCCCAAAAATTTAGGAGAAGTTAATTTTTAACCAGTAGTCAAACTCGAGGCCTATTGAATGCTGAATTTCATCCCTAAGGTTTTATTTTGATTTCAGAATGGAAAAGAAGGGAAGCTAAAAAAACTTCAATTAGATGCATTGGACGCTAAGGATTGTCAGAATAAATACGAGGACGATAGCATAAGCCCGAGGATGCTTTGTGCCTGGAAAGATGCCAAAAATGCACCTTGTTGGGTACTTTTAGAAGCTAACTTGCCAATAAATTTAATTTTTATCATTTATTTTATATTCAGAACGATTTTGGTGACCCTCTGCACAACCAGTGGAATGCATTGATTGGATTTTATTCGTGGGGAAGGAAATGCGACGAATATCCTTCAGTTTATACGAATATCTTTCCTTTGAGAGACTGGATACAGAGTAACTTATAAAAAGAGTTTTAAAATTGTGAAAATCTAGAATGTTAATAAACGGAGTAAAATGGTGTGCGAGGGGGTCTCGTCTTTTATTCCCTCGGGGGCGATTTCCGCTCGTACGATTCTACTTCTGAGGTGATAAAACCGGGAGGAAAAATTCCCTAAAACACCTCAAAAACACTTGTATGTCGTAACAAGTCTCCGGAGCCTCGTTGAAGACGGAAGAAGGTAAAATATTGATGAAGACGAGGTTAAAGTGAAAAACGGTGATGAGAAGGATCTTTTCACGTTTTCTCAAAATGGTAAGAAATGGGGACCTTGTTCCTGGCACGCAAAATTTAGATACCGAAGTTTTGAGCTCTTGAATCAAAACTATTCACCCGATAGAGACCAGACTCCACCCCAAACCCTGGTTATTTTGAAGACAAACAGGCCAAAACCTGACTGGGAAGGATCAATAATCAAGCAAAAAGACGCCGCTTTGTCGTACATAAATGAACGAAACTTAGTTAAAAAGGGCCTCTAGTGTAAAAAAAATGATCAAAAATCAAGCAAAAAAAAGCCCTATTTGTCTCAGAGGAACGAAATCTAGTTAAAAGGTCCCCTAGTGTCCAAAAAGGATGAAAAATCAAGCTAAAAAGAGCTCTATCTGTCCTAAAAGAATAGTAGTAACTAATTAAAAGGGCCCCTAGTGTCAAAAAAGGATCAAAAATCAAGCCAAAGGGGGCCCTATTTGTGGTAAACGGATAGTATCTTGTTAAAAGGGCCCCTAGTGTCCAAAAAGGATCACAAATCAATCTACAAAGGGCCCTATTAACATCATAGGAAAGAAATCTTGTTAAAAAAGAGCTCATCGTGTCCAAAAAATGATCAGAATGGGGATGACTGGCTATCCCATTTAGAGGTCCTTCGGGAATGTCCACCGAGAATCTCCTGGTGCAGTGCCCTGCCAACAAATTCCTAAAACCAGCATTATTTCTTCCTATTTTACAATATTTTTAATAGAAGGATTTTGCTCTTCTAAAATTTCCACAACTTCTTGTTCCTTCTTCTTTTCCTTCTTGGTCCCTACTCATAATAAACGGATTTGAACCCCCTTCGATCCTCCCATCCCAGGGGGGTGAGGCAAGGGGACTCCTCTAATACTTGGAGTAGGCGTATAATTAAAAAAAAACAACATATTTTTCAGCCTTTTTTTTCCTATTTAATATTTATTTTGATGTTATATTTGATTATGGGTCCATCCTCATTAGGACTCCCCAAGGGTCCTTCCCCGTTTCTGTGACAAGCCACTCTAATGCATCCCCTTTGTATGCACAGTCACGCATAAAAATTTTTTTTTCTCCTTCTATTTTATGTTTCTATAAAATAAATAAAAATAAACAGGTCCAATTTCGCCCTTTCTATAAGGATGACGGATAAAATCAAAGGTCCTATTCTCAGTCGGGAGCCACCCAAGCGTAATTCTAACGAACCTACTTATTCATACTGTTCAACTCAAGTCCCCTCTTCTAGCCTTATCATGGAAACCCCATCGTCCACTTTAAGTAAACATAGATATTTATTTTGTCCTACAACCACAAAAGAAAAGTCTATCTTTCTTCAGGATTTTTACGTAAAAAAACAAACTTAATATAATAATAAAAATCTATTTTTAAACCAAAGATCGAATGAAAATCCTTCATATTGAAAAAAACATGTGGCCCAGCAAAACGTGATGAATTTCGCTTTTTGTCTAAATTTACAAAAAATATAGATTTTTTTTTAAATACACAAAATCTAAATATGGCAAACACCAGGTATAAATTTAACGAAATATTAATTTGTATTCTTGTAAAATTTTCAGGAAGGTCAATCAACAGGTTCCGAACTTGAACGAAATGATGGGTCAGAATCTCGACGTTCTCAAATTCATCGGAGGCTGCGAAGAATTCTGCGCGGGCAAAAAAACAGACTTTTTGGACATGTTGTGGGTGAAAATGCAAAATACTTAAGTTTAACAAAAAATAATTTTTAGTAAAAATTTCGATCCTGAGAAAAGCCAAAAGATGTTTGACGTTATAAACTCGACGATGCCTTCTCAAAGCCATTCGAGAGAAGAAGAACTCAAAAAGGAAATCGCAGTCATGAAATTGAAATTAGAACAAGTAAACGAGGCGATCGAAAACTCGAAAACAGAACGGAAAAAAATCGACGAAAAGATACAAGAGATACAAAATAAAATCGTCATGAAAATCAAAAAAGAGACCGAAAATTTAGGAACTTCTGTGTTAGAAAACCCTTCAGAATATGAAGTAGCTAATTTTAATCAAGAATGCAAATTAAAATTTTTTTTCTAGATACAATGGTTGGAAAAACTGACCGAAAAAGCGAAAGAGAAGGCAAAAAGGACTCGAATTTTGAAAGCTCTCCAGCAAAAAGAGAATTACTTGAAAGAAATAATGATCCAAAAAGGAATCCAAGATATGGAAACGATGCCAACGATTGAAGACCCCACAATGTTTCTTTAAAATGATAAAATAAAAAGTTTCCAGTGTTTTAAACCTTGTGATAGAAGGAAAAAGGTTTGCGGTTTTTTCAATGAATGCTACATTTTTTATGAAAAAGGTCCCGGGCTGAGGCAATCATCGAATATGCCGGCCACCATCTGGGTCTCTACGCCGATTACATCCACCTCTTACATATTTCAAAGTCCATCGCCGCCTATAAACTTAGATCAGGGTGCACTTTGCTTTCTCAGAAAACTTTTCGACCGGACTACACCGGAAAGCTTTCTCAAACAGTTGGTTTCTAATGAAAAAATAAAACCTTCCTTATCTCAACTGCAAAAGTTAGGGTACTTGAATGGTGTAGTATGGATCCTCATTTTTAACAGAATTTTCAAAAATAAGGAGTTTTTCAAGCCTCTCATTAAGCGAGGAAAGTAGAAGTATATAACTTTTGACTAACCCCCTCTTTCGGTCGAGTACAGAAGCACTCAGTCCCTCAGGGACCGTAAACTTAGGGAGCCCTAAACCACGTAAGACTTTGAAAAACAACGCTGCATAATCCGCCCTTATATTTCTCCGGACAAACCTCATATATATGTAATTCAAAGCATTTTCCAGATTAAGGTTTTCTTTATAGGATTTTTTATAAACGCAATTTTCGTATTGTTAGTTTTTTGTGTGAAAGTTCGTCAAACAAAGTAACAAGGGCTTCCGGTGAAAAAAAGGGTCCCGAATCAACGAAGTCAAATTGGAAAAGTCAATTCCGCGGTAAACAAACAAGGCTACATTTTAATTTAGAGCTGAATTCAAGCAGAATTTACAAGCTGAACTCCTCTATCGGGGCCCGACTATCCGCAGAAACCCCTCGAGGGCCGTCAAAGTAAAGTGTCCGCTAAACAATGCCCCTTCGTAAAAAAACAACACTAGAAAAAAAAATTCCCGAACCCTTCTTGAGTAATCATACAGGCCATTTTTTCCTTAAAAACCAAAAATGTTTAAAAATCGACATGATCGAAGATAATGACTTTTTCTGTTTATAAACGTTTTATTGGGAAAAGGATCGAGAGGTCGGGAATAAACATTTGTCAAGTTCTAGTTGATTACAGGCTTTTAGGTCGGCTAATGAGGTTCACCCCCTTTGCCACCAAACGTTGTGGTTCTGTCCTTATTATCTTCCTCTAAGGATTAACTAGCCATTAGATTGTATTTATTTCTTATGGCTCTTTTATTTATTAGAAGCCTTAAAGCTGTTGTCTTTGAAAGGTTGCTCAGTTTTTTCACGGTTTGGTGAAGAGTTTTATCGACTTTGCAATGCCAAAAGCAAGGAGAAAACGGTTTGATGAACACAATTCTGTAGAGTCCATCATATGCAAAATATGATAAAATATTTGCCCATACAACTACAAAGTGTGTGGAGCTTTCCAAGATACTGATACTCTTCAATATTCCTATTAGGACTTTTACCTCTCCATTTTAAATCGATAACTATAGCTTATTACTCATCTTGATCCTTTAAAATTTTGGACACAAAAATATCATATATTCCTTCGGAAAAAGTTAAAAATTTTCGATGATAAAAAGTTTGTATGAAGCCTATTTTTAATGTTTTGACATGATCAAATTTTTCACCTTTATTAAAAATTAAAGGAGAAAGGAAAACAATTGTCGACCTTTAACTCATTCTCGCGTTTATTAACTGTTAAGGTCATCGATGTCTAATGTCGATGTCTCATTATATATTAATTTTTTTTTGTACGTTTTAAATTTATTGTAAGGTCTTAATTTCAGAGTAAATATTTATCATATAAACAAAACTCTTTGACACGTCATCAATCGAGTAACTTGTAACAAGATCTAATTGACGGATAAGCCCTTAGGGACCATCTCACTCCTATCCATCTCAGCGTTTAAACTCTACCCCTGAGGGTAAAAACCAAAGGATCCCAAATTAAAGAGGATTATTCAAAATTATAGATACTTAATCAAATTTCATCTTCTATTTATTATAATTTATCATTATAGAATAGCTTTTTGTTTTTCTTCTAACATTTTAGAAAATTTAAACAAAATTGGTGATAATAAGTTTTTTAAATTTAAATAAAATAATAATTATTTGTTGTTTTGTTTGTTAAATAAAAAAAACTTTATAGCTTGTAAAAGACTTAAGAAAGACAGTATACTAAACCGGAGGGAGCGCTTGCGCTTGAGCCTCTTCCAAAAGGGTTCATAAAGGGGTTGGAATTGAGAGAGGGTTTAGTTTCGGACGGCAAGTCCAACGGTACAGAGGGGTTAAGAAAACCCAGGCTTTTCTTTCAATTACGTCAACCCACGTGTTCGTTTTCGAGTCAAGAAAATAATTATAAAAATCCGCTAAAAAAATTTTCCGATCGTAGATCGTCCGTCCTGCGATTTTCTTTAGGTAGGTCTTCAAATTGATTTATGAAAATTTTTCAAATGAGTAGGAATAGTTGTCTTTCAGTTTTATGAAGGTTGTTTCACATTTTTAGCAAAAATAACTGATAAATAATTGGGGTTAGTTTAATAAAATAAAATGACACTTCGGGTAATAATTAAGGATAGAAAATAAAAGGAAACCTCGGGTTCTTATGCCTATATTTCAGCAATCCTGGCAGATTCTTCGGTAAAGAATTTTTACAGTAGGTAAAAAATGGCAAAAAATGCTTCAGATAGATATTAAAAAAATAAAAAAAATAAATAATTACTAAAAGAAACCGTAAAAGTTAGGAAAGTTTCGAGTCACGTACATACTCAAAATCCTATAATAGAAATGTCAACTTTTTTGATGATTCAGAATAGTTTTTTTTTATCAACAAAAGTTCTGGTCGAATCGACGAAAATATGTAAATGCTATCCCAAGTTATTCAGTCTTATCGTTAAAAGTCTATGATTTCCTTAATTCTTAACCGATTTATTTAATTAAAGAATCGTCAAAATTTTCGTTTAAAGGTCTATGTTTTATACCTTTAACATTTTTTTTATGGGATGCCAATTTTTTCAAAAATTCCTAGTAATATTAAAATTTCATAAAATTCGGTGACTATGTTTGAGTGAAACATCAGAAATTATGCAAACAGACGATTTTTCGAGTATCTTATTTTAAACCTATTTCTTGATTTCTCTTAAAAACTTGGTTGCCAACTTTTTTTAGGGCAAAGAACACCACCAATGTCAGTTTTTGAATAACTTTTTTATGTGACTAAATAAATTAGGATGTACCTATCGTACTTAATAATGAAGATGGGAGAAAACTAAACCCGCAACACGGTCAGGTCATCCAGAATGGTGTGCTTTCCACCTCCTGATCAAAAGACTGGGGAAAGTAATTTAAACCAATCTATGGCTTCAAAGAATGAGGAATTTTTCTCAGACAAAAATAAGTTGGATTATCCTTCTTTAGTCTCTTAGAATAATAGAGCTGATAATTTATTTCAAGACATGAGTTAAAAATCGCGAATATCTTGGAAACCCTGACCGTTTCAAAAATATTTTTCTGGATTAAAAAAGGTACATATTTGACTTTCGGATCAATTACACCCACTCTTCTAAAAATAATAAATAACCTTTTAAAATTAATTGCATAAGAATTGACTCCATTTATCTTTTTAATTGCAGTTTAATGTATTCGTAAACCTAAAAAAAAATAAAATCAATTGAACGTCCGAATTGTGCAATTGGTCACCGACAAAAAAATCGTGACGAATTCAAACTGTCCACCGGCTCCTGGAAAACGAATGGAAATTGGTAAATTAAACAATGTAAAAGAGCAAAGTGGGCCAGGGTTTTCCGGTAAAAATTTAGCGACACCTATATTGGCTGTTAAACGATTTTTTTCTAGTAAAAAAATAAAATAAAAAAGTTTCTTTATATGTATTAAGTTCAGAATATACCCATTATAAGTTTTAATTCATTTCAAAGTTACATTAAATTCCATTAGAGTCCCCGGTGGAACTTAAAACCCCAGTAAATACGAGTCGTTTCGTAATAAATACCATAATTTTATGCGACAGTCGCTTTGCACGGGGAGGAATTTAGAATTAGTAAGTGAGCACTTACGGCGGGGTAACACTTAAGGAAAGAGAAGATCCCGCCTTTGGGGTGGGAAGGGCTCGGTCTGGGGGGACCCAAGTTATGAAGAATCCTCTCATACACCTGTATACCCTCTAAAAGGCCATCTTGACTACTACCCGAGAATAAACTTATTAAAATATTCAAGGTAAAAACCCAAAGCGTAAAAAAGTGTCGAGAAACACAAAAATGAACGTTTAAAATAATAAATCTAGTATGTCTGTGGTCCAAAGTGGGAAAATTTAATGGAATAATGTTTCTTGGCGTATTAATTGAATTAATGGTAATTATTTTAACCATACTTGTTTCTAAGTGGTTAGTTATGTAACTAGCAAGTTGGCTAATTGTTCTTTACGAGGGGGGTTGAGCCTTCTCAGATGGTCAATGGCTGGCCCTGCGAGGGGGAGAAACTCGGCAGGTGAGAGGAATTGTCTTAATTGTCGTGAACCCCCTTCCTGTTGCAAAACGGCCTCAACAATAGCTCCATGGTTCAACCCAGCAGTTGGAATTGCTTAATCTATTTATTATTCCTGAATTAAGGTATCCATCTCGAAAACCCCTCCATTGTTCCATTCGTCGTTAATACCATTCCATTTCAGTCACGCAACAATATTTACGGCTACAATAACAATAAAATTTACACCATTTAATCCCTGATTTTTACCTCGAAATTTTTTTTTGTTTAATTTTGAAATTATACCTTGATGTCGAGAAAAAAAAAGAAAAAATGATGAAACCTTGTGTAGGATGAGTGCCTTTTAACTTCCCTCGAGTACAAAACGCTTGTTATGTTATGGTCGTCAGGAACTGCACAAAGGATAATGAGTTTAATAATCCTTGTTCTAAAACCAAACAATAGACGAAGCTCTTCCTTTTCAAAACCCCAGGGCTTCCATCATACAATAACTACTATTTATATAGGATTATAATTTATATTCTAGGAATCATCAGTTCAATATGACTATTTTATTTTATTAATAATTATTGTAAACCGTCTATATGTAGTCCCCATCCTACCCCAGGGGGGTGAGGCAAGGGGGCTCTTATAGTACTCTGATGTGGAATAAGAGCTAAAAAAACCGTCTATATAAGCATTACCTTCCTGAACCATGAAAAGATCGAAATGGTCAGTCCACTACATCACGAATATCACTGAGAAGACATCACCTTAACAACCGATTTCAGGTTTCTTGCCAGGGAAATACAATAACTTTCTTATTTGATGTTTGTGGAGCGGTCTGCAGAGCCCCGAATTTTGGAGAAAGTAGGTTCATGTCATATTTTTTAGGTATGAAAACCAGGAAAAATGTCTTTTTCATATCTAAAAAAAACAATGGTTGGACAAAACTTGAATTTTACTGTCTGGACTAAGACTCGTAAAAAAATACCGAAAAGTGAAAATATTTTATATACCTATTTTCTTATTTACACGTTTGAGTTTAAGGGCAAAATGACAGGTTGAAGTTGGAAACTATAAGAAATGTAAAAAAATAAACGCCGTATTTTCTATTCCTAATCATAAAATATTTGATTTTCTTGACGTTTTTATTTATCCTGGGTCGGACGTTGGTATTTTCTCATCGTCCGCCTATTTCATTGCGGCAGTTCCACACCTGGAAAGGGAGAGCCCCCCGGTCTCCCGGTAAGCTTTTCTGTCTTGATATTTTTCATTTCATCGCGGGTACGTTTTTCCCCCTCGCTTTACCGCCTTACCCTTTCCGTACCCTTTACTTCAACTTATATCCAGACAGTTCCGAGTGGAGTCACGTTCGCAAAAGCCGAGATGAAAAGCAACAACGAGATGATTCGGACAAAAAACCGTTGATAAATCGAAAAAGCGTGGAAATTAGAAAGAGGAAGAAAAAAATCTAATCTTAAAGATTTAGAAATCCAATTAGGAAATTTAAAACGTGATGAAAAAAGAGGTTAAAAAATGAAGAGGGGAGATCAGAAATCAAAATTCAATTAGGTAAAACCACATTGCGTTTTGCCGTGTCAAAATGATTTTCTATGGATAAAAATAAATTATTTCAACTAATTAACAATATTAAAACAGAGCAACGTGGTAACTGTACCGACGATAATTGGATTACTCAATTAGGGTAATGACACAACACCCACCCTGTCTCAACATTTCACATCAAAAATGTCCTCCCATAATTATTTTCAAGACTTTTACTCAATCTTTTAATCGATTAGACAACTTTACGTAATTATCATTGATGAAGGTTTTATTTGGTAGCACTTACCATTAACTTGAAAACTGAAGAGTGTAAATTGAGTCCTACAGATTTTAAAGCTTTATTTAAATCCTTTGTGCCATTTTTAGCTTTATTTTAAAACATTTCTACGATTTAATTTTGTTCTTGTTTGCTGCAGTTTAGGTCTTCCCCTTCTACTTATTAAAAAGTTGTTTACTTGCTCAAGAATTTTTTTTCGAGACATAAGAGAGGAGTTGTAGACATCGTTTAAAAGCTGGAGCCCAAGATAGTTTTTCCTCAGACGATTTAATAGCTTCCTCCACCCTCATCGTTGACTCATAGCCGACCGAATGCGGCGAGGGCGACGTCTCGACTGCCTTCCCCACAGCCTGCCCTTCTTTTATTGTATTTTGTTCTAACTTTTATATTAAATTGTCTTTACGCTTTTTAACGCTTTCCTTTATTTTTCAGACATGTTCGATAATCTGAAAAACTCCCACTCATGGAGATAAAACCGTCAATATGAAGACGCCGTTGAAAATCCTTCTAGTCCAGTCTTCGCTTTTTGTCACCGGTAAGAAAACCTTCACGGAAAACCGTTTAATATTTAAAGGCTCCCTTAAAATTAAGCCCTCTTCACCCACCTGAGGCGTCCTCAACATTTTTCATTATTAACAAGCCAGAATCATCATTAACGAGTTCGGTTATAACAAACAAAAAAATTAAACAAAAAGAAGAAAAATATAATAAAACATCTGCCCTGAACGTTTTCTTTGATCTTACCTTTTACAAAAGCCTGTCAAGTCTTTAACCACGACAGAAAAAATGTGAAAGGTGATTTTACACAAGGAAAGATTGATTGGACCAAAAACGTCTTGATATAAAAGTTTAAAACATTTTTTTTCTTTTAATAATTTTTGTTGATTATTTATAATAAAGTGATCGCTGACGCGGACTATTATTGCAGCTCGTGTTGTATTCGTGTTTGTCGTGGTTTCGGGAAAGCCACAACAGAGAATGCTTGCATTTATGTTATGGCCGCAACAGCGGAGACAATTAAGGGTGCAAAAAATTGCCAATCGGAAAAGGTTGAAAAACACGTTCCTTTGAATTTTCCCGTTTTAATCAACGTGTGAAAAAATATTTTTAATTTGAAATGAAAAGGGTAACAATTAGGTCGAAGGGTTGAATTAGAAGTTTTTGACGAGTCTGACCGATTGGGCTCAATTAAGGGTGCTTATTCCGCCCTTTCGTTGATGATCTTTCATTGTACACCTGACGCGGTTTTCCGCAATCAGCAGAACCCGATCGTTTTTGTTCCGAGTTATAATTCAAATTATAAAATTAAGTACTAATTTTAAACGTGACTAATAAACTGTGCTCTATTGTTTAAAGGCCATTGTGAGGTGACAATAGGGCGGCTTTTTGCAGAAAGATAGCGACTGTTGCTCTGCATATATCATCCCTGAAAGGGGATGAAGCAAAACCGGCTTTAGACCTCTGTTAGTCGTGCTTTCTTTCAAGAATTTATTTTAATCGGGGATTCCGGTGAAAAGGATTTAGCAACAAGAAGGTTCTTTAATCCGTTTATATGTTCAGGGCATGTCCGAAGGGTTGGATGATGTCTGACTTCGAACGTGACCCGTTCCTTCCGGAAAATTTCGCTCTTGAAAGGTATTAACAGAAATACTCTCTCAGAGACAAGTTTAACCTTTATTACCTTTTGCCGCTTTCATCTCAAAACCGTGAGCCGAAATCTGTTTGAAATCGATCCGGTTAAATAAGACGCGGTCACGAAACAGGTGTCACTCAGGAACAGGCTAGGAACTTTTTTCCTCTCGATTTCGAGTTAAAAATTGATTATTTAGCCTCTTGACTTGAAAAGACTCCATTAAATTTTTAATTTCTGCCTATTATGCAGGTTGCAGGTATTAGTTTAAATTGTGAAAAACTCTTGAAACATGAAAAATTCGATTTTCTTGTAATGAAACTTTGATTAGGTAAGTGAAGGGAAAACATGTCAATGTCAAAGGGGTGAAATGGTATTTTGTTCTAATTAAAAAATCAAAAGGTCCGTTTCCCACTTGCGCAGTTTTAAAAATTTTTGATTCAGAAATCGATGGCTATTTTCCGCACTAATTTTGAACAAGTTGATAGCCCCTTTGCACACTTCGAGATAGTTATTCTGGAGGGATAGTGACCTCAATTTTTGACTTACACGACCTTGACCTCCCTTTTTGATGGTTTTTGATCTATTCGATTGATGCTCTATAACCATTAGGATGAGGAGTAGTGGATTTTGTCATTACTTTAGGATCTACAATACTTTTTTTTTAATTTTGATCTCCTGTAAAAACATGACTATGTATTAGACTTATTTTGGCAAACTTTTAAATAGATAAATGTACATAATAGGCAAATCTTAGGAATGAATCCCAAAACTTTTTTAAAAGTTCTTAGGGGGCGAAACGAAAAGAAAAACAAAAATAGGAAGTACTGAGGACTCACTTTTTGATTTTCGGCTTTCTGGGCCTTTGTCAGAAAGTATCGAACTCCTAAAGTAACGCTATTTTTTCTTCAATAAAGAATGATCTCCCCGAAATTTTAATTAAGTAATGTTCACTCCTCTGCGTGAGGTAAAAGACTGACGGATTCGAAGTAACGACTTCTGAATTCGTGGAAACATATTGTATAGGTTTGTTTACATAAAGTCATTGAATCTGCACTTTCTCAGCATGAGAAAGCCTCCTTTTTGAAGATAAAACATCTTTTATCTTAATTGGCTTTTGAAAAATTGCACTCGACATCACTTTTTTGTCTAATCCTATTCGAAGAAATGACAAAGTTCGAAGAAAAAAAATTTTTTTTTCCATCGAAGCGCTATAAACAGGAAATTGGAGCGTTGAAACGAACAAAATTCCTTTGGAAATACACCCCCAGGGACACCGGGACCAGGGAAAAAGAGCGTTACAACAGGGAAATCGTTATAAACGGGTTTTACTGTATTGGGTAAAAGGACCATTTTAATCAACAAAATCTTCTACACCACCTTATTTGGATCAAAATTCTCTGTAGGCTGGACTATATACCTGTAGAATCTTCTAGGTGCGCAAGTGGAAAAAAATGGAATTTCATTGATGTATTGAAGTTTAAAATTGAATAAGAAAAGCACGATGTGTTACATGAATGGAGGATTTAGGTGGGAAATGGATAGTGAAAAAAGTCAACGTGTTCTTGGCGGAATCGGCGTGCGAGGGTTGAAGGCGCGGGCGGAGGGATGAGGTCGGCTCTCATTTCACGGTTGTCGCCCCTCTCCAACACCTCAAGTAACGCCACATATTTTTATCCCCGTGAGCCCCTTCTCGGCCGAGGATCGGAAGGGAAAGGGGGAACCGATTATAAATACGGAGAAAAAGGTAAAACCCTCCGAACGGGGTTTCCTCTACCTTTAATTCCGCCCCTGGGACGAACCTAACCCCCTCGCCGGGAATTACAAATGGGGTCGGGAGGCTGGAATTGTAATTGTGCCGCAAACGAGGTTTTTAATTCTTTAATAAATCCCCGAGTAGAGGGAGAGAGAAAAAAGGAAAGAGAGAACTCCACGCCATTTTAGGTGACCGGAATAAAAAGTGAGGAAAAATTCCTTAGAATTCGGACATAAATGTTTATTAAAGCCAGGACACTCTGTTTAGCCGAATCCTAATAGCCTAAATTAACCGAGCTCTGTATTTTTTAACATTGTTAAGCAAGCTTTTTATTACTCTGGATCCCGGGAGAAATGAAAAAAACATAATTAATTTACTTTAATTACTATCTTCACGCCACGTACACCCCCCTTTTTTTAACTTCTCTTAACTCCGTTTTATATACTCGCTTATAATTTCATTTTATTAAAGGAATATTTTTCCAAAGTTTTATTTCTTTTAAAACATTAATTCAATCATTTTACTGACTTTTAAGTCCGGTCCTGACGATCCGTTTTGCACAACCAAAGACCCATCTGACTTTCCCTGTATCTAGCGTTCCACCCAGCCAATGCCCAATGGAAAGCCCTGTAGAGCACCCACTGTTTTGGGGATCCCTATTCTATAACAACAAGACCAGACATTTTTTTTTTTATTTATTACCTTATTTTTTCGAAATGAACAGGGATAATTTTAATTGTTATGGTGTAAACGCATTAGGATAATTTGACCTTAAAATCAATTTTATAGGGTGATATCATTTTGGGTAGTTTAATAAACTGCTTGGTAATGACATTTCCAGAGCAAAATGCACTTTCGGTGTTAAATTATAGCCAATGAAGTTGATGGTCAGTTTATAGGACGTTATTGGGTTTCTACGAAGGGATAATATGAATGTTGTGCCGGAGTAAATTTATTTCATTCTCATTACTCATTAGTCATTTGCCATTGACAGAAGATCCCTCCAAAGAAGCTATAATTTTTGAAAAATTTTTTACGAAAAGAATACTCCATAGATGAAATTTTGGGGATGAAATGTCCAGCGCCGATTCTTCTGCCCCTCTCAAGCACACATATTCAATCTCATAAAAAACCGAGAAGGAATAAAAAAAGATACTTGGTCTTGTTTTCCGAATAGCCCTTGAGGCTTTTCCCTCCACGGGCCTAAGGTGAGTTATGCGGGGTATTAGGAAGGTTCGGGGTCATCAATACCCCTAACCCTCCTCCCTTCGACCCTCCGACCCCCCTTTTTTCCTATTAATCGACACCGCAGTTTATTTACTCGCCGCAGAACCACTTCATTGCTCTTCCGAGACACCTTCAGACTCCCCAACGTGAGTCGAATACTACCCTTGAATTTTTCAAAGGCTCAAACCAATCCAAAATAGAATTTTACACAATATTCAGTAGTAAATAATGAAAAAAAGCTACTTAGGAAAGAATCTTGCTTAAATATTGGTGATCGCAGATAGCTCGACGATTTTATGAGAATTTATTCTTTTTTTTTCTCTCTCTAAAAACATCTTTTGAAGGCTTTAAACAGGAATTTTCAAATTAAACACAGGAATATTTATGTTTTTTTTTCTTTTTCCACCTCCGTTTTGTAAAAGCTACGTTTTCCTACGGATTTATACCTGTTTTACGACGGTAGTATTAACTGTAGGGTGACCGCGTCGACCATAAACTGAATTAAACAGTCGGGCAATTTTTTTTTCTCTCTTTCCCTTCCTTAAAGCTACTTTTGTTTTTTATTTAAATAGACCACAAGTTTCAGGGTGTATAAGCTTTAATGTCGTTTCCTAAACTTTTTTAAAGACTTTTTTTACGATGAAGGTTAAGTAGACACTGTGTTATCGTTAAAAAAAACTGCACCCGGAAAATACAAATCGGTAAAATTTATAAATAATATTGATGTAAAATCAGATGTTTAGAATAAAATAAAAAATCAGTTGAGCTTTGGAGCTCGGTGCGTAAACACGCGTATTTATTTCATTGGTGTCAGAAGTGTGCAATCGGACTCTGCTCGTTTTTTTTGTTTTTTTTTCTGGTTCGTAATACGTTTTTTGGGACATGTACAATGTAAGTGTACCGCCGGTTGGTGACTTGCCCGTTTCACCGCAGACTATTCACGTCCCTTCACCGATGTCGGCTTGGTTAAGGCGTGATTCCATGGCTTCGGATGCGTCTGTTCCTTGTTCTTGGGCCCCCGTGGAAGATCGCCGATGCAATGCGATTGAGCCAATCAGGCCGACGTTGCCGGAGTATGATGGTTCCTCATTGTGGGAGGACTTCGCCGAACGGTTTAACATAATTGTGGGTGCGTACGACTGGTCAGACGATCAGAAGGGGAGGATGTTGGCTTCGGTTCTGCGGGGATCAGCCACTATGGTTCTCCGTTACCTTGGCCCTCACTCGACGTCATATACAACACTCGCGAGGCTGCTCTCAGAACGGTTTGGAGAAGAATCGCAGAAGGCATTTGTCTTTCGACAGCTTCAGGGTCGTCGGCAGCTCCCCGGCGAATCGATTAATCAATTCGCGGTTTCGCTCGAGGCTCTCGCGTTTAGGGCTTGTCGTTCAAATCCTGAGATTGGAGAGATGCAAGCCCTTACTTCGTTCTTGCAGGGTTTGCAAGATCCGGATATACGACGACGGACAATGGCTTGCGCCCCGACGACGATGGCCGAAGCTCGGCTTAAAGCTATGTATTTCGACGCGAATCGGCAGGCGGCTGCTCGGGATCGCAGTAGGACGTTCAGTTGCTATCGGTGTGGCGACCCTGCACATATCGTTAAGAATTGTCCTCACCCGGACCTGAGACCGAAATCACGTTCTCCGCGGAAGAGTTTGAAGGATAGTGGAGAGTACAAGCCAACAGATGTCGCCGCCCATTTTCGTAAGGTGTTGTTTAAATTGGATCGTAGTGGAAAGCCATCCTTGCTTTGTCAGGGATCGGTCAATGGAGGGCGTTGTGATTTCGTCATCGACACTGGAGCTACACGGTCGATAGTGAGTGACAAATTGGTCCAGGCTGGCTTATGCAAGAGTCCTTTGGTACTCCAAGCAGCAACTGGCCATGAGGTCGCTGTTGCAGGTGTTGCTACTGTACTTGTGAGTTTGGACTGTGGATTGGTAACTAATTTCGAAATGGTGGTCGCAAGCATAGAAGATCAATGCATTTTGGGGTTGGATTTTTTGTCGGAGTATGGAGGAGTTATTGACGTCCGTTTTGGGAAAGTTGAATTTCGGCGTACTCCTTCGAGCTTGGAAACTGGACTGGTAGTGGACCATAAAGGGAAAACGGATGATTCCCATTTGGCGGATCTTTTTGGGTCGATTGAATCTTCCAATAATCTCTCGCAGGATCAGATGTTGCGTGGGAAGGAGTTATTGTCAGAATTTGCTGACATTTTCGCGAAATCGAAAACGGAATTGGGGCGAATAAATAGTGCAACGCATAGAATTGATGTTGGGGATGTTACACCGATCAAGCAGTCTGCACGTCCTCTACCGCCTCACCAGAAGAGCGAGGTAAACGAAATACAATCAGAAGTGGAATAAGAAAAACAAATCATTAGTTTCGTTTATATTTAGAGTTTAGACCTTAAAAGTGGCGAGTTACCTTGGAAACGTTGCGAGACAAGACACTCGAAAAACAAACTAATAGAAAGTCTGTAGGGGGAAGGCTCTCAAGTGAGATGGGTCACGCAGACCCCTCGCTAATAACAGGCATCAGACACGTCATGCAAAACACGGCGATTTCAAGAGAGACAATAATTACTTCCTAACCCCCATAATAAACATGTTAACCTCTTACCAATCACGCCTTAATTTTCATACGCTAATAATTCACGGTATTGTGTGCTTTTTTCAATCCGAAATATTTAACTTGTGTCGTATTTGTTTCTTGCTCGACTTTTCTTTTGATGTACTGTATATTTTTGCATTTTACGATGAATAATTTACCATTTCAATCCGTTTCCTTTAGTGGAGTTCCTTTTACAATCACGGCATGCAGTTTCATAACACTTAAAAAAAAAAAAAGTTTTATTTGTATTTTTTATTTTAACAGAAAAATACTTGAATTTTAGGGCTGTCATTTCACGCTTTTGGTTTTAAACGAGTCCCTCGAGTCCGTTTCCACTTAAGAAACTCACGATTAAAACAATTTGATCTCGAAGAAGAAGTTATTCGAAAATTTGCTAAGAATAAAAACAATGTATGTACTTGGCAAGGCGGAACTCTGCCGCATGTTGTACGGCAGAAGAATGCTGATTTTTTAGGCTTCTTAGATGATTTTTGAGAATTGATAGTATTTAAATTTATTTTTTCATAAAAACGTTTTAAAACTTGGAAAAATAAATTATTCTCAAACTTGAACTGGTTTTAATCCATCTTTTTATCGTTGTTTGAATCGCAATGTTTTCATTTCGGTTTTAAAACG
The DNA here is from genome assembly GCA_018703685.1 of Orius laevigatus. Classification (NCBI taxonomy): domain Eukaryota; kingdom Metazoa; phylum Arthropoda; class Insecta; order Hemiptera; family Anthocoridae; genus Orius; species Orius laevigatus. The sequence goes on from JAGWEN010000031.1 coordinate 332,950, forward strand.
CGTTCTGTTTAAATGCTCCCTCCTCATATTTACGCTTTTACGGTTATTTATGTCCATTAAAATCGTTGACAAATGTATACGCTTTACCCTTGGGTCAAATATTGGTCGGACTTCTGGTCAGGTTTAATTTTCCCAACCATGTCACGGTCACAGTTCAAAACCGAACTTTCGTTTAGGGAAAAAAATCGCATTTTTGTCACTAAAAAAATGGGGGGTTCAATATTTGAAAAAGAAGTACAGATCCTAAAAACGAACCTTTTTTACCACTTATGGGAAACTAAAAAGTTAAAAAATTATAAACATGAAAAATAAATGAAGGAAAATCTGGTTATGGTACGAGCATTGTTTCGGACTTTGTTATAATTTCGAGTCCGGTTCAATTTCACGTCTCAGATTATTATCTGCGAGTCCCATATTCAAGTGTCTCATTCAATAGAAGTCCCCGACTGGGAGGACTCGAGTCTTCTGGGAAACCGCCCGCGCTTTCCCATTGAGACCTCCCCCACTCGAGCTTCAACTTAAAACGAGATCGTATTTGATTGAAACACTTAAAAGGTCCATCCTTTTCATAAAAACTAAATTGGGTTTTAATTAAAAATCAAGAGGCTCGTTTTACCGGAGGGGAAAAAAACGAAGTTTAGTCAATTCATCGAGTTGTGGGAGGATTTTGGCTTTTGAATCTGGTATATAAACATTCTCGGCGATTAAAAAAAAACCTTTCATGCCCTATACGTTTTAGAATAAGATTTCACAATAAGATCATCAGTTTTAGCAAGGTGATCTTCAATTCTAGCAGGATGATCTGGGATGGGTTATTCATCTTCATGTTTATATTGAAAAGAAATGCGTCAATTACAAAATATAAAAAAAAATATTAATGTCTTCCTAAAAATATGTGATTGAAAAAAATATAAAATATTTGACTCGATTCTAAAAGGCTTTAATCTCCCCGGGTGAGTTAATTTAGGAGGGGAGATTAATTTGGTTGAGGGTCTCAATGACACCTGTGCGTCACCGCTTTCATCAATCAAACACCACTGCAAATCTGTGCCATTTACCATTTCAAACTTGCCCTGTTTATTTAACTTCGATTTTTCAGCGAATTCAAGGGGGCTAATCGAGGCGATTGTTTGGAAAATAATCACCAACATTTTATTCTTGGATTTGGCATAAAACCACGTTTTTGTGACAAATGTTTGTTAAATTGGACATGTAGGAAGAGTTAGCCGATATGGGAAGTTGAAGACATTTATATGTAAATAGTTTGAGTCCCCTTTCGACGTCTCAAGATAAATGAAAAAGTCGTCAATATGACGTGAGAATAGCCCTGGGGGACTTCTAGAATTTCAATCGAAAAGGGTGTCGGTTGAAAATGTGCGCCAACTTTTTCTATCAGAGGGGAAAGGCTTTCCGAAAAGAGTTGCGGAAACATTTATAAACTCAATTTAAAGTGCACAATATATGCCCATATCTCGGTGGGGATCTTTAAGAATTCGAAGGGACGGGAGGGTCGAAGTGGAGCGGTTACTCAACGGACCGAACCTCGTTTAATGATCTCTTATCCTGATCGGCAGAGTGATATACGCCGATTGTATCTTAAAGAAAATAAAATAAAATTTATAGTCAACCTCTATTTTTAGCCTGAAAAATCTCAGTTAAAAAAAAACCTAATTTGAATAAACCGAAATCAACATCCTTTTTGAGTCCACCTGGTCCACCTGGTCAGCATCTTTTTTATCGTAATCTAGGAATTACTTACTGGATATTGTTTTAGTACGATTAGCTTTGTTCACCCCAAATATAACATGTTGAAACATTCTGAATAATTTAATTGACGTGAAAGAAAATAAACAAAATATTTGATTTTCAGAAACCAGATTGGAAATACGTCGAAAGAGTCAATTTTTGAAATTATTTATTCAAGAATTTATTTTTATAAAATACAAAAAAGGATTTTTTATAATTTTTAGAATTGAAAAAGATGCAAGTTAGAGCAAATAGGTTTTTTGTGGCTGAGTAAGAAGTCGGTAATATCCCGAACGGTAAGATGATGTAGGTGTAACAAGGCTGATATTAAGGGTGGCACCCGAGCTATATTACTAGCTCGGAGGGAAATTCATCTACCACATCCCCTAATCCCCTCTGGCTCCCCATTCGTCTTCTATGTAGCCCCGAAGAGTGAGTGAGAAGTGTAAAAGACGGAAAGGGGCTTGTACAAATTAAAAAGTACATTCCCTGACAGACGGGTATGTCGGAACTCGATCGTTTTTCTCCAAGGGTCTATTTTTATTTCCCTCTTTTTAAATAAATAAGGATCAATCTCCTGAAGATGGATTCGAACCCCTTTCGCGAAATAATTTTAAACTTTTATACCGAAGACATAAATTGCCTTTTTGCGGAAAGTTTAATTATTAGCTCGTCCTCAGGGTGAACGTCAAAAACTCTTTTGATCATCGTAATAATCCAAGATTGGATTTTTCTTATAATTAAGTCTTAAAATGACATCCTGTGTTTTTTTCTTCATTAAAAAACGAATCCAATAAGTCACTTTGTAGAACCGCCTACTGTTTCTTCTTTGGTGAATGACCCTGAGGAGGGAGGGGCGGATGACTTTTTCACCCGATCACGATTACTGAAAGAAGGGAGGCCTATAAAGGGAGGGAGTTTTTGTGTTCTCAAGACACGTCGATTTGTCAACCTTTGCTTCAAGTGGTAACAAACGTCTCTTTCTTTCTTATTTTTCTACTTTTAGATAGTTTTTTTCCCAACTTCCAAACTTATGTCTGCATCATTCCGGACGTTTTAAAATTTAAAACATGAAGTGCTTCGAAAATCCAGGTTTTAATTTGGCTGAAAGCTCTCATATGATGATGAACTTTCGACTTTTCACAATAAATATGGCTAAAATTAAACCCTAAAGAGTTAAAAATAATTTAGGTCATTTTTTTAAATATCTGATAATCTGATTTTTCTAGAACAAGTACAATACAAACGAAGTACAAAATCAGGTCATTAGGTAGGCTAAACCTACAAGATAGGTGGATGGCGAGTTTATACATGGTGGTTCAATTAGTTTTTACATTTTATGGAACTTTTTTAAATTATCCAATATATGTGAATGTGAGAACGACTGAAGTGTAAAATTTGTATCTTTTTCCTCATAAACGTGACTTGATTAATCCCACTTAGGGTTTTAAAAAAAATCTTTTAATCGCTGAAAGAAACCTGAAAACGAGGTGCCCTTAAACGCTTTCATCTCGCCCTTTTATATAAAACAGACTTGAAATCATAATTATTCAGTTCACTGAGCCTTAAAGATGATAAAAGAACAAAAAAAGAGTGGGGAAAAATAGCTGCCAACAGACTTTCCAGCTCGCGTACTTTTTATTTTTTTAAATCCTGACTTTTATTGGTTTCTCTTCCAAGAGAGAAAAGGGATTAAAATGTAAATGAATGCGATTTGGCGTGACCGAAGGCAGTTATACGTTCCGTAAAAATTTACAATCCTTTGTTGTAAGAAAACCATTGAAAATCTGGATTAAAGTAAAATTTTAAGAGGATGGGGATTTATTAGAATTTGATACCCTCAAAGGATGATTTTGCTTTCTGGGAACTACTTTTCGCTCTGGATTAAAAAAATCCTTGGCAGAAAAGAAAATGTTTGGGACCTCCATAACTGGAACTTTCTCAAAAAGTTGGTTCTCTCCATTTGATGGGCGGAACCCTACCGAGTTCCCTAGATACACCAACTTTTCACCATGGTCCCATCACCTTCTCACATTACCTCCCCTACTCTCCACATTTCTATCATCACCTCCCACTACCGTTCTCCCATCACCTCCCCTACTCACCCATCTCCTCCCACTACTCCCCTATCACCTCCCACTACCGTTCTCCCATCACCTCCCGGTACTCTCCCACTACCTCCCACCACCTCCCCCCACCACTGTCCCATCTACTCCCACCACTCCTCCATCACCTCCCACCACTCCCCCATTTAGACAGTGTTAGATTTACATTTTAAACGGTATTTAGTTCATTCTAGACAGTTAATTTGATGGTCCAGAGATTCACTTCACCCCACTCATATTTGGGGGGGGGGCATGAATAGGGCTATAAAACATCCTTCAATTTCTACCATTTTGGAAAGTTAGGAGTAAATCCCTTCTAAAAAGTCCAGTGAGCGAACGTTGAAACAAAAGTCGGAAATTGATTAAGAGACAAGGTGTTGATGTTGGTCTCAGAGCTGCTCTAAACCTTCACTTGAGCACAAGATTTCCCACCGCTCCCACCTTTGAAGAAAATTGGCTCCGCTCCCCTCCTTCCCCTCCAACCCACGTGGCCCTTTGATTACACCCGGCCCGTTTGAGAAAAATAACTTTCCTAGAGGATCCCGCTCTGTTTACAATCCTGTGTAATTGCCCAGCACCTTTTATTCTCTCGGAAATTTCTTTATTTAGCTATGTTTTTATTTAAAAAAAAATAACTTTATTGCGTCATACTTGGAATTGAATCAAAATATTATTGAATTAAAGAAATCGAATAAGCCCGGGTGTTAAAAGGCAGGTCACGAGATGTTTGACAAAATGACCGCGTACGAGGGCGAAAACTTAATTGTTTTTGCAACCTCGCTTCGTTAGCCCTGCCCTAATGACGGTTAGCCCTTCTCTCGTTTCACTCCCAGAAGGGTCGAACCGAAAATTTCGTTACCACACATTCAAAAACTCTGATTACCTCAAATTTTATAAAATTGAAAACAATATTTTGTCTCCTTCCAAGGAATATCCGCGCTGGACGAAATCCCTTCTTCGTTTTGGTTGATTTCCGACGCGACTCCCCTTCGAAATGCTCCATTGTCGGCTGAATCAGCTTCGATTGTCGCCTACAATAAACCGCTTATCTTCACCCCCTAACCCCCTCTCCAGCAGTTTTCCAAACCCCTGAAAAACACAATATATTTATTCCGAGAGAAATCATCTCAACAATGGAAATAAACAAAGTTAAAATCCGATGGGGTTTTATTTTTTTTCTGTTAAAAGAAAACTTCAGTTTTAAAAATTTCATCGCTCTCTGAAAAGACTTTCTTATCGTCGAAATAAATCATAAAGTAAATAATAAATTTCGCATAGCTATTAAAATTATAGCAGTTTTAATGGTTAAAAAAAAAAACCTTTACAACATTTGGAAAACACGCGATTGTTTAGACGCGTTCTCCGCTGAGAGCGTGATAGGAAACGATTTCGGAAACGGCTCCGAATGAGAATTTGAGAGGAGCCTCACTCCCGCTTTTTTTGGCCGGGCGGAGGATGAGGGCTTGAATTATTTCTGACACGCGAAGAAACGTTGTTGTTAAAGAAGGGAAGGATGTGACGTTTTTGGATTAAATGCACCCTTTAGGGGAGGGGATAATTACAAAACAAACATCCTTCCATCCGATGGGATGAAACAATTACAGTAATTGACTACCGTTTTGATCCTTCGGAAAGTAACCTCAATAGGCCACAACAAAAGTTAAGACTAAAATTGTTATAAATAAAATCCAAGATTAATTTCATTCTTGTCAATAACGACATAAAATTATATTTTCGTCTCCTTTGAAGTAGTGGCTTTGCTGTTAAATTGTTGTACGCGCAATTAAATAAGAGACGGTTGAGTAATTGGTTTAGAAACCCGCCTTTTAAGCGACACTAGAAATTCCATACAGAAACACTCTACACGAAACAAACTGTATTATAAATAAGTTAATCCTCTTCCTTCGAACAGCCTTTGTAGACTCGAAATGTCTCTTCTTAATAGTTATACATAAAACGAAGAGTAAAATCGAGGAGAAAACGGGGTAAACATTCCACCTGATTTCATTCCATCTTTTTCCCTTTGACTCCTTGATTTTTATCCCCTTCTTTTGTTTGAACGTAAGGTAATTTTTTTTCCCCGTCCCTACTTTCGAAAATCGAATTTATACTCGTAGTCTCTGTCAACATTGTTTTCGAAACAAATTTTCTATGTCAACAGAATGATAAATAAGCATTTTTCTTATATCCAGCATATTTACGAAGTGTACTGGAGTACTGTGGCTTGGAAGACTTTTTATCGAAATCGGACAAACGAGTATGATATTTTCTGTATCATCTTTAAAAATCAGTTAGGTACCAGAACCGTCTAGTTAAGAGCAGTTGTTATGACTTATGAGACTTCGATGTAGACGTATTCATAGACAGACTCAAATCACAAAAGACATTACATTTTCTCAGTTCCCTGTGGACTGGTCAGTTAGAAATTACGCACGGATCTTCTTTAGTGTGAGAACAAAATTTCCTAAAAATTTCAAGTTGATCGGTTCACATGGAGATGAAAAAACGCTATGCTTTTACCACATCCCCATTCCCCAATACCCTCATTGGCCTTTGCCCAATTGACGCCCAATCATTGAAGTATCAAGAAGAATTTCTGAGCTCCGCTGTTCTTTTTTATGCATATTTTTACTTGACACTATCACAAATCGTTTAAAAAATAATAAAACCAACCCTACATTTAAATGAGAAAATTTCTGAGCAATTAAACTTTTTTTTCTTATCAAGTTTAAAACTAGAAAAGAGCAATAAATATTGATAAACGGAGATTTATATTCATGAAATTCTGAAAAAATTTTCAAGCCTCGTTTGAAAATTGTTTTAGGCTTTAAATGGAAAAGGAGTCTGGGAGGTGCATAAACACTTCATTACCAAGTGATTAACTCTAAAGTCTCACAAGACGAAAACCGCCCTTGATAAATAAACAATAAGGTTTTTAACGAGGACTTGAGAAGGCTCATCATCGCCTTCAAGTGAACTTTCCGCCTTTCCCCAACCCTTCTCGAATTTGCCTAATAAATATGAACTTTAAGTGGATTTTACCCCTGACGCGATTTTCTTTCAGGACGTTTTGAACAATTCGGGAGATTAGGGGACGAGCAATTAAGATTTCCCGAGTCAAGGTTTCATATTTAATTTTTTCACCAAAGTTCTGAATGATTCAATTCCAGCACTTTTAATGTTTTCAGGAGTAGAAATCTTAAAAATCGTTTTATCTCATTGTCTCTTTAGAAAATTTTATAAAATATAATTTGTCTGCTGGATATTATTCGGATTCCATTAACTGACCAAAATCCAGGTTAAGGTTTCCACCCAACTCTTTTAAATGTGGTTTCTAATGAGAGGAAGGTCTTTAGGCAACATAAGTGCACTTTTGATCTAGTGCATATTCAAAAGCTTCCCACTTAGGTTAATGGACATCCAAGTTTTTGTCATCAAATTTCAATAGAAGCACTTCAAAGTCATTGTTTTTCTTTAATGAATTAAGATTCTAAAATAGGGTTGTAATATGAGGAGATATTTTGTTTTATCAGTGGGTGGGAAAAGCGTCGGGGTGGTTTCTAATCTAAAAGTGAACAACTCCCGAGGGTACAATCTGTCCTCGCTCGGTTATTTGACCGTCTCAAATTTCCGCCTAGTCTTTGACCTCTGGGCGTTAGAATCAACTCCCTATATTGTAACAGAGCTACTTTGGCTCCCTCATTCTTTTTCTTTTCCCCCAGATCTTTTATTACGTGGTAAATCTTCGCTTTTGATTCGATCAGAGGGACGAGATAATCAACTTCGATTTTTCGATCAACCACACCCTTTTTCCATTCCATTTAATTAAGTAATAAAATTCAAAATTACATATTAATAGTGTTTATTTAAAGGAAAAATCGATATCAGATACTTTTTGTAGTTTCCAATAAGGAAATAAACTAAGTTTTTTCAGAACTTTCTGACGCGAATTGTCCTATGCTTTTGGCAGATAAAACCTTAATGGGGTAGGTTCAAATTGAGTGATAACGGATAATATTTGACAAAAGGTTCTTAATATATCATGACATGTCTGGACTTTGCACGTTTACGGCCGTTTTTGATATGTAACAAGCTAGGAAATTTTAATTTCTTAATCATACCTATTATGATTACCTATGATGGACTCTAAAAAATGAAAATTGAGTGTTTGGACGTATAATTAATGGTGTTTTCTCATTTGAAATAGATTGATTGGCTAGGTGTTGGAAAAAAGGAAAGCAAACATTCTTGTTTTAATTCAAATAGTTTGAAGTTGGAAGGAAAGTGTTGTTCAAACGTTTACACCGGCGGGGGTCGACTTGCTAATGAACCGTCGTGATTTGGGAGCCGAAACAACTTCTCCGGAATGTCAGTCGAGTTTCGGAGCGGCGAGGAATTGTCGCGGGTGGGAGGTTGGAAAGACAAAGAGTCGGGGGTGTAAATACAGAGAGGGACCTCGTCGGGTCGGGCACCCTAACAAAAACCCAACCGCTGCGAAGACAATGGTACCGGTAATTCATCCGCACAACAAAGACGCCACCCAACACGCCGACAATGTACGGACACAAATAATAATATCTCCGGGTGCGGGGCTTTTCGCTGTGGGGGCGGGACGGGGTGGAGGCGAACCCCCTGAGGAATGATCCACTGAATCAACAGCCGACTCCCTTTAACTCCCCTCTTCGGCCCCCATCCATTTCTACTACCACGCACCACTTAACCTACAATAACAACTTGATTACAACTGTCTACTCCTTCACTCGGAAACGACCAAGAAAATATTGCTTCTCGTTATCGAATCTCTTATTTTTACATACGTTCTTATCATTAGTTAAATGAGGCTTAAAAAAATATGGCACAGCAGTTCCCTTGTCTTGGTTAGAATGTGGATGGGTGACCTTCTAGTTCGAACTTGTGGTCCTGCGTTCCTCCTTACCCAGGGGGTGAGGCAAGGGCACTCCTTTCATACACGATGGAGCAGTAGTAGTGTACCTATGTGAAGGGGAAAAAAGCCCACATATTTTCCAAAAATCGCCAATTTGAAACCTTTAAAAGCTCTACCCATTGCAAAATTAATTGTGTTTTTCGTCAATTTTCTTGATGACCATGAAAGATGGAGAGATCGTCCTTTTTAGAAGTCCGATTTTCAAGATCGGATATCTCGCCAACCACGCCAAATATTGACAAAAGAGAACGATGAATTTTGTTGAGAATTGTGTCAGCTTTAATTATTAACTAAGTGGTTATTTCGCTAGGAAGCATAGTTTTCGAGTTTTAGCCTAAAAACTGAACATTTTGACCTTTAACTTACCCCCTCGTCGACCACAGGGTGTGGGGGGGGATGACTTTTGATTTGTTCATTACCGCACTACTTCAAGCACATCTATGAAGTTGGGTGCCAAACATTTCCCTCTATAATCCTTCGCTGCCTGGACAATATGCCAATTGCTTTGAAAATGGTGACCCCCTAATCATCTCGCTGCAGTAAAATGCTTTAATTTCCCCAGGTAACATCGTAGAACGTTATTAAGAGTTACATTGGTAAAAAAACGCAATAAAGTAACGGAGGGGGAAAAAAAGACGAATATCAATATCACCAAACATACACCGAGTTATTTGGCATTTCATAGCTTTTACGACGATAAAAACTGTTTTTAATATAAATCCCTGTACTTTTGGCGTTCCATTGGTAGGGGTAGGCTGCAATATTGAAAAGGGAAAGAATATGAAAAACAGGAAAGAGTTTGAGTATGATACAGGGTTCAGGTAGGGAAGTAAAACAGTAAAACTATATAGTCGACATTACGAAACCTTCGCAAGAGAGGGGGTTAAATAATGCATAAGGTGAAAAGGGTAGAGGTGAGGTCATTCCGGAGCCTTGGCTGTATTCACGGCCGGAGACGTGACCACAACATTGGAGTCCGATTTATGATTCCAGACCGCCGCCGTCACATGATCGCCGAACCCCTTTTTACGATCCACTTTTATGCCTTTTTAAAGACAATCTATTTTTCAAAAGTTACAAAATTTTAACTTGATTCCAAATTTTTTTTTCAAAAAGACATCTTTTGAAGGATTTCCCGTTGACAGAAAAGGGCCTTTGGAAATGAATAGGGGATGTGTTTAATCAAGGCTAATGTGATTACAAGGCGTCCGTATATCGTGATCGGGCTCTTGAATTAGTAAGAAGGGAGGAGTGAAAAGTTATAGGAGTCTTAACCCCCTTGACTCCTCAGGACCCGAGGTCTCCTTCTCCCATCCACCTCAAGCCTCTGCAGGTTTGATAATGAACCCTAACGTCCATCAGAACGGTCGCTATTACAAACCGCAGGAAAGCCCTTCTTGACCCCTTCTCTAATGTATTATTAATTTCATGGAGTGGGCGAAGGCCTTCCACTACATAAACTATGTGCATCTCCGACCACCTTCTCCTCCTTAACGTTAAATGACGACACACAAATCTAAGTGCTTTTCATCCACCTACAAATGGACTTTCATTTATTTCAAAAAACATAATCAGGATTTTGAAACTTTATCAGAGTCAGACGTTAATTCAATTTTAAACGAAGATTGGCAGTTAGGGAGGGAAAAATGCTGATTGGAACCCTCGATATTGGGGACAGTTTGGAGGTCTACCTTGCTAAACCGGCTGAATACCAATCCTAAGAATGGAAAAAGGTAGACTTCGGGGTTAGTAGAATGAGAGGAGAGAAAGAAAAAAATAGGGTAGGAAGAAAGTAGGTGGGGTTAAGAAAGCCCTATGGAAATAACCGTACAACGTGTTCCCCATTTTCCATCGGGGGTGGCCGAGTTGATGCCGGGGTAAAAGGCGGCCACGGAGCTCAGAAGGGAAACTCGAGAATGTTTGTTCCCCCGAGTAAAATCGAATCGCCCGAGTATATTGGAACCGCACCTGTTTGAAAGGATCCGTTATTCCGGATAGCCTTAGACCCTAAGACTATTTAAAAAGCCGACAGGGGAGTTGTCCGGAGAAATTCAATTTGAGGAAAGGTCTGGAATATTTATAAACGTTTAAAAATCACAGCCCGTCTTTGTCTAATCGATTTCTCAAAAAGGGGGAAAAGGAAAAAAAACGACATTTTTTTTTATTAAACTTTCTAAATTCTTGATTACGTTTTTAATAGTCTTAAATTAGAATTCCTTAGTCTTTTCCATAAAACTCTCATTTTCAAAAAGAGTACTCGAATTATCATAAAGCTGGCCTTCTGTGATTGCTGAAGGTTGTAAAAAGTTATGATGGGTGGAGAAAGGTAATTTGGCATCGTGGTTTGAGGGTAAAACGTAACCTGGACTGAATTAGATCGTTTGATAGCCTCCGACTCGGATGAGGACTGACGAGTATTCATTCAAATGATGGGAATTTTTTTTTTCCGTTCAGAAAAGAGATTCAGACAGTAAAATCTAGTCGAAATTCCGTTGATAGGCCCATAATTGGATTTTTCCTCCCTTTTTTTGAGCCATTTTTTCTCTACCTAAAATAATGAAAACGTTCATTGTTACAGAAGAATAGCTTTTACTTTTTAAACGGGTTTTAATATTCGTTCAATTTTTTTTCCAGGTGTTTTCGCTTTGAGCTGGGAGTCCTGGTGGACCTACGATGGCATCTCTGGTAAGAATGGAAAAAAATTTATTGAACCCAGCCAGCTTAATGAATTGTGATTGTTCTAAAAAAATCGATTGAAACTTTCATCGTACATTACTACTAGGGCTCTGCATTGTAGTGTTTAGCCAGGAATGGTTGGCCGATTTGGGAAATGGCTACTGGAAACTCCAAACACCATAAGCCTTCTGGAACAACCAGAAAAACAGTTAAACTTTAAGGAAGTTATGGATTATGAGGCCCTTGTAGATTTCTTAAAATAAGTACCTAAAAGTGGACACCGAAATTAATTATATTCATGGTTCCCTCATAAATATTTCCTGTTTGTTCATAAGTTATGGAGGTTGGGAACAAGGTTTGCGATGTTTCATTATTCATTACCGGTTGAAGTTTCACTGAGGTTAGGTGGCGAGTATCGTCTGTAAACTGTTCATCTCCTTACGCCTCTTAAATTGGATCGATATCCCCCTCTCGATATTTTTTTTAAAGCTATCAAAAATTTATAGTCCACGCGCCCCCTTTCCGTCCAAAAGGGGTCCTGATAATACGGAATTCCTGAGGGAAAGAAAAGGGCTCTTACCCCCTTACACGTGGGATAAAGCTGAGAAAATCGTTGATCCAAAGGACACATTCGAGTCTTTTTAAACATTCTTAAACTCTTTTTTCGATTTTCCTTTAACACTTGAGGTGTTCTTTGCGGTATTCTTTTTTTCTTCCTTATTTTTTTACGCTTTGCTTGCTTTTCAATATAATTTCATTGGGTGTAACGAGACAATTTACGGATGAATGGTTCGACTTTTTATCTGAGGCCTTTACCATCTTTACCGTGTTATTTTTCGAAGGCACTTTATATAGAGAAAAATTAAAATGCTGCATCTGTCCTGCAAATGAATTTTTCATGCAAATTTTAATATTATTAGGTGCTAGAGTTATGTGAATTATAAAAGTGAGAATCGTGGAAATCAAGATTACGCCCATTTTACACATGTGATATACCAAAATCAAATCATGACTGCATGTATAGGCGGTGCCGTCATCCATTGTTGTCAGATGACAGCATCGGCCGTTTGTGATATTCGACAGACTATTTACTAGGCGGAAACCTCACCTACGTCAACCGTAAAACTTTTCGATAATGCATGACGTTTCTATTTACCTAATCGTCCGCAAATGTAGCCTATAGAAAATTCACTCCGGTAAATGTGTTTTTTCTCCCGTATTCTTTTTTTTTCGCCCTCCCGATTCGTGTTAAAACGGCTGAGCAAGTCAGGGGACGAGGGGGCGACAATACGCGGCCCTCTATTGTCACCTGCCCCCTACTCCTCACTTGTAAAAACCGACAGACAACAATACTGGGTCATTTGCTCCCCACTTCCCCCCTTTTCGAGTCACTACCGGTCACAATAGAAGCAGGTATTTAGTCGAAATTTTCGCACGATCGGAACCATAATTTTCAAGACTCAATTGATTTCCGGGCAAACCCTCCGACTTATACATTTTTGATTTTTTTTCTTCTCTTTTTTAAAAGGATACCAAACTGAGAAAAATCAAGAGGTGAATATTAACACGCTTTGAAAGAAGGTCTTTAAGGTTTTTTTTTTCTTTCTTTCCCTCTCTCTCTGAGGAAACTAATTTGCACAAAATTACAATCTTATTGTGCTTCCTTAAAACTTTGTCCTAAAGTTAGTAGTTAATCTAAACTTATTTGAATAGAGACGGACTTTCATAAATGCAACCACAATATAGAAAATTGCTTCTTTCATTCTAACTCAAATTAAGGGCCTCATATCAATTATAAACCTAAACATTAATAACGTCCCTCTGGATATTCTCAAAAGGCTTTCCTTGAAATTAGTTTAAACGAAGATTCCTCTGCGCAAACATTACATTTCCCGTTTATTTGACGGTTCCCGCAACCCGTTCGTTTCAAGACGTGAGGAACAAGAAAGACCAAACATATATTGAACCTAAGGATTTATCTGTTTGAGCGATAAATGTAAATCTTATCGATTTCCGCGAAGTTTGTGTTTGTCAAAGATTTACAGCCTTTTTGGTCCCCTCTGGGATTAATCCACGAGTTTCATGAGTGAAATGTTTTTAAGTAGAAAAATTATAATAACTCCGAAAGAGGACGAATACGGGAGGTTTTTCATTTCAAATTATTCGCCGGTTCATCATCCAAAGTTGACTGGTGAAATTACGTCATTTATAATTAACAAAATCTACCTAATTGACGTAGAATAAAAAAATTCATCCTTTTAACTTATATTTTATTTAAATATAAAATCAAACTCCCAAGGTCAAATTATTATTATGGCAAATAAAAAATTTAACGTTTTAACATTGTATGTACGATTGCCTAAATAAAATAAAGGAAATAAAATTTTCCTTCTAAGAAGAAAATAAAAGAAAAAAAAAAGTTGTTCGCATATTTTTACCTTCGAGATATTCATTTTGGTAGAAGCCTATCCTATCAAGAAAAAATCTCCAACAAAACCATGGTCAAAAAACATAACTTATAAAGCGAGAAAAGGAATTTTTTTTTAATACAAAGTGTTGCGTTGAGGGTAGAATATTTCCACAACTAATGTATCTTGGTCATAAATAAATAATAATAAATAAAAAATTAATGCTTAAATTACCACAACTAATTTTAAAAATCCGCTAAAATGGATAATTTTCTGGTTACCATATAAAATGAAGAAATCCCATCGTGATTTTTAATCAATATTTTTCCTTTTTCAAAGTTGGTTTTATTTCTGGTAACTATGTAGTAAACGTTTCTTAAATTTTAATGTTTCTCTCTATTATTTTGAAACTTATTAAGTAGTAAATAAATAAGTAAAAATAAGTTAGTTAATTATTAAAAATGTTTCAGAATGGAATTGAAGTCGATTTTCCTCGTTTTGGCATCTTTATTTTTGTTCGCGGGAACAGAGGCTTTAGCCCAACAGGAAGTGGACCAAGAAATTGTTAAAGTTCCAATACTCAAATGTCCAAAGAACCAAGAAAGAGTCGACGGAGTGTGCAGAGACGTCTATAAACCAGAGTAGACTTCAAAATTACGAAATGTAATTATATGACGTGGACATTTTAAATCGATTTTTCTTTAACTCTAAATGTACTTCTTCTGTTTTAATTATTAATACCCCCAAGCAAATATACAACACCCCGGAATGCAAGCTAACAAGTTTAACTTTACTCTTTCTGGAAACTCGCACTGCCTTCTTCTTCGAATTTGAAATACACAGAAAATTTATATTATAACTTCTCAAATCAGCCATTTGCAATTTGACAAATAGTATATTAGTTATTACATATTAAAAAATGGAAATCGGTGACCGCTAAAACCATATTCATGCTCGACATGTGCTGGTGCTGTATTTACAAACTTAAGGGATTGAGGAAATAAAATATAGAGGAACCTTTGTTAAGGTGGCCAAAACGCTTTATTTTCTTTTTCATGATGCGACTACATTTTTGATGGGAGCATAACTTAATTTTTGGGCACCAAAAATTCATACTATGTTGGTATCCTCGGGGGCCCAAAAATTAAGTTATGCTCTCATCAAAAATGTAGTCACATCACGGAAACGAAAATAAAGCGTTTGGCCAATTAGTATTTTATTTTCTCAATCCCGTAAGTTTGAAAATACAGCACCAGCACATTTTGAGCATGAATATTTGTCAGATTGCAAATTGCTGATTTGAGAAGTTATAATATAAATTTTTTGACAAAAATTCGAAGAAGTAGTAAAATTAAGTTTCCAGAAATAGTAAAATTAAACTTGTTAGCTTGCATTAAGGGGTGTTGTATGTATTTGTTTGGGGGTGTTAATAATTTGGACTGAAGAGGTACTTTTAGAGAAAGAAAAATCAATTTAAAATGTCAACGTCATATAATTACATTTCGTAATTTTGAAGTCTACTTTGGTGCAAATGTGTAAACCTTTCTGCACTTTCCGTAGATTCTTATTTGGTTCTTTGGACATTTGCGAAATGGAGCTTTAATAACTTCTTGGCCCACTTCCTGTTGAGCTAAAGCCTCTGTTCCCGCGAACAAAAATAAAGATGCCAAAACGAGAAAAATCGACTTCAATTCCATTCTGGAACATTAATTTATACAATTAAAACTTTCAAAATAACGGAGAGAAACATTAAAATTTAACAATTTTTTTGCTAGTTAGATGAAATAAAACCAACTTTGAAATAGGAAAAATATTGTTTAAAAATTACGAAGCGATTTCTTCCTTATTTATATCGTAAACAGAAAATTAGCCATTATTAAAATTAGTTGTGTTAATTTAAGCATAAATTTTATTTATTTATGAAGAATCGGTGGAAGTAAGTATGAAAATTAGGATTAAAAATAAATTATCTAAATGATATACATATTATCAATGTCAAGTAAGGTCAATCTGACTTTTGATCTTTATCGGACACAAAAATTGTGTTGTAGATTCAGTGATGTTAAGTGTAAACACTTTCCACTTACAAGACCAGTGTATAAAATTTCTTCCATAATATGTATTGTATAAATAGTAAAAAGTATACAAAAATACTGTGTATAGAGGGTAGTGTTTCCTTGGTGGTGTAAAGAGAAGGGAGTCGTTTGTTGGTATCCTCGGGGGCCCAAAAATTAAGTTATGCTCTCATCAAAAATATAGTCACATCACGGAAACGAAAATAAAGCGTTTGGCCAATTAGTATTTTATTTCCTCAATCCCGTAAGTTTGAAAATACAGCACCACCACATTTTGAGCATGAATATGGCTGTAGCGGTCACCAATTTCCAACCCTAGACCTTTCTGCCAAATTGTGTTTCCAATCATTTTTTTTTTTGTTATATACTATTTTTCAGATTGCAAATTGCTGATTTGAGAAGTTATAATATAAATTTTTCGACAAAAATTCGAAGAAGAAGACAATGCGAGTTTCCAGAAATAGTAAAATTAAACTTGTTAGCTTGCATTCTGGGGTGTTGTATGTGTTTGCTTGGGGGTGTTAATAATTTGGACTGAAGAGGTACTTTTAGAGAAAGAAAAATCAATTTAAAATGTCAACGTCATATAATTACATTTCGTAATTTTGAAGTCTACTTTGGTGGATATGTGTAAACGTCTCTGCACCTTCCGTAGAGTCTTCTTTGGTTCTTTGGACATTTGCGATATGGAGCTAAAACAGCCTCTGTTCCCGCGAACAAAAATAAAGATGCCAAAACGAGAAAAATCGACTTCAATTCCATTCTGGAACATTAATTTATACAATTAAAACTTTCAAAATAACAGAGAGAAACATTAAAATTTAACAATTTTTTTGCTAGTTAGATGAAATAAAACCAACTTTGAAATAGGAAAAATATTGGTTAAAAATAACGAAGCGATTTCTTCCTTATTTATATCGTAAACAGAAAATTAGCCATTAATAAAATTAGTTGTGTTAATTTAAGCATGAATTTTATTTATTTATGAAGAATCGGTGGAAGTAAGTATGAAAATTAGGATTAAAAATAAATTATCTAAAGGATATATTATCAATGTCAAGTAAGGTCAATCTGATCTTTATCGGACATAAAAATGTCTTTTACGTTTATCTCTAGCCAGACACAAAAATTGAGTCAATCTAAACACTTAAAAAACCAGTATTATAACATTTCTTCCATAATATTGTAAAAAATACTAAAAAGTAAACAAAAATACTGTATATTGAGGATAGCGTTTCCTTGGTGGTGTAAAGAAAAGGGGGTCGTTTGTCGGTATCCTCGGGGGCGGTATTCATGAGGGTGGGTAGATTGAGTAGACCCTTGGGCATCCCTACCTCCAGACCCAGTGAGAGCTTCCACAATTATACTATAGCCTAACATTTACACCTTCATTACAAAATCGCTTTTAAACATATTCAATACGTTAAAAAATTAATTTTTTGTCTTGTTCGCTAAAAAAAAAGTCCTGTAATCTAAGACAAGGAATACAGTTTTTAACCCCCTACCCTTTACAGTCAGCAAACTTTTGTTAATTAAACAATTTCTCGTGCACTGTAATTAGGAGAGGGGCCTGGGCCCTTGATTATTAGCCAAGAGTTAAATTATTTATTGCCCTTTCCTAAAGATCTCGTTTTAAGTTCGGCTCGTGTTTTTCACTCCCCCTTTTACAAAATAACCCTTCCACTCTCAGTACCACCGTTAGCCATAATTTTTTATTTATTTATCAAAGTTTCCATTCGTGAATAGAAAAAAAGGGTCAAGAAGTCTTGAAATCTCGTCGTTTTAGGGTCAAGAAAAACAAAGTCAACAAGCCACGATGTTATTTTAGAGTTCGTGTAATATTCTTGGAAAAATATGGGGTCTCGAGGACAGATGTCACTAAAGACCAGGGTACTGGAAAACATTCCTTTTGCCCCCATACGGCCCCTTCGCCCCTTATAGAACCGAACAATATATGTATACCATTTTATCCCACCTTCTACACTGCGTACAAAACGACCCAGATTTCCAACTTCCCTTATTACCTCCAGAAAACTCTAATCAGAACACCTAATTTATCTATCAGACGATACAATTCTCTTTTTTGAAAAAAGTTAAATATTTCAAAGGAACGTTTTGAAAATCATCGAAATTACAGTCATAAATGCGAAGTCCCACATTTCTGAAAGAAAGTAGGGGGAGGGGCTATAAAGATAAATATGTGAAGCCCAGAGAGGAAAGCATGCGAAAAGAAATATGGGAAAAGACCATTAGCTTATTAGAGTTTTCCACTAAACCTCGACATACAAGAAAACATCTTTTTTTTATTAATAATTTTTTTTTAAATTGCTCGTTACAAAGCTAAATAAATGAAACAACATCAATCAAGATGTGTATCTGGTTAGATTTTTAATTGGCCGAGCCAGAAATTTATGGTTTCCCCATTTCGAAGCCAACGCCTCCCTTCTATTTGTTTTTCTAGATTGCAATTCATATACAGCCACAATTGATTTGATCTCCGTTTAATTTGCGCTTCGGACAAAATAAACGATTTTTCTCCCCTTCGGAAAAATTCTTTTTTGAATAAAAGTAGCAAAAAGTCGGTAAAAATAACCTCAAGGAAAATACTGAGGGAGGAAAAAATTCACTATTATAAAGCCTCGAGGGTTAGGAGGACAATGGGTTAGAAAGAGGCCATTTTCGGCGAGCCAAACATGATAGGATGTTTTCCCACCCCTATTGTACTCCACCCTGAGAGGATTACTTACGAGTATACTCCCGGATCGTAAAACAGTTGACTGTTGCGTCTCTTAGAAAATGTCGAATCAAAAATCTCGTTAAAATATAAACACTTTTTCAGAAAACAAGGATATACTTTTAAGAGCTCGCTCTTTAAAATGTCAGCGTCCTAGAAAAAGTAAAGAGTTTCCCTCTAGAATATTAATTATCCCATTTTATCCAGCACAGTCACTCTAGCCTCTTCACTTTTCAAATTTTATTTCTTTTCCATTGTATGTTACAAATCGGCTAAGGGAAGGATCATGTTACTGAATATTTGATAAAATTAGGTTAAACTAATTTTGAGTCAGAAAAAAACAAACTCAAAACTTAAGTTTTTGCCGAACAGGTATTTAAAGTTTTCAGGAAGGAGTGAAAAACACGATTCCGATGACATATTTGTAATGAAAAATTTCTATTACATAATTTCATATACCTGAATGGACGTTACGTGACTGTTTTCTCTGCTTGTGAGATGCCAAATACAAAAGTTTTGAAAATTTAGTGATTGACAGGTGTTCCCTGTTTGGATGACACATTTGTCCTTCCAATGTCATTCTCTCAAAGGGTCTAACGAGACGCTTAAGAAAAATTCTGGAAAGAAATTTAAATCCAGTTTTTTCTCTCTCTCTAACTTAATTCTGGAAAGACAAGGAAAAATGTTTCGGAAAAAAAAAGAAGAGGGGAGGAGAAACAATCACGCGGTAAAATATGCCCGACGATATATCGTCGGGATGACAGGCCTCCACGGGCGGACCATATTGCTTGGAGACAATGCTATTACACGCACACTATACAACCTACTATCTCACTCTTAAAACGGAAAAAGAGGGGAGTAAACCACTCTCGGTGTAACCAATAAAATACAATCACCTTATAACAGTTTACATAAACAAAATAGAACGTTTTCCCATTTGTCAGTTTTAAAAAGAACGTTTAGAAAACGCAGGTTTTATAGTATACCCTAAGGAAGGATTAGAAAAAACAACTACAATACATTGGGGGTTTTCCTTTCGTTTCTGCACTTCCATACTAAAATTTCTAACAACGAGACGTATATAAGGTTCAAGGCCAAAGTCTTTGCCGAATCGCCTTGGCTTAGGGAGACTTTTATGCAACACGCATTGTCCTTTTTTACTCATTTCTGGGATAAAAACAATCCAAAGAGATAATAAAGCAATATTTTGAACTATTTTTGACAAGAAAAGACCCATTTTAGCCAGATTTTGAACCTTTTTATAATAAGAAAAAACCGTTCCAGCGAGATTTTGGACCTGTTTTGATTATAAAAGACAATTTTTAGCATGATTTTGAACTTTTTGACATGAAAAGACACTTTTTAAACAGATTTGGTCCATTTTTTTTCGACAAAAAACGACCCTTGTCAGACAAATTTTTACCCTTTTTGACAAGAAAAGACCCTTTTCAGCCAGATTTTAACCTTTTTATGATGAGAAAAGACCATTTTCTGCCATATTTTGACCTTTTTGAAAAGGAAAGACACTTTTTAGACAGACTTTGACCCTTTTTGACCAGAAATGACCCTTTTCACACGGATTTTGACCTTTTTTGACAAGAAAAGACGCTTTTCAGCCCTATTTTGAACCTTTTTTTTTCTTATAACAAGAGACCCTTTTCAAATAGATTTTGACCCTATTTGACAAGAAAAGACACTTTTCAGCCAGATTTTTACTCTATTTGGGGAGAAAATACCTTTTTCGGTCTAATTTTAAACCTGTATTATTTGATTACTAATATTGTAAAATACCCTTTTATTGGAGATTTTGTATTGCTTCGACAAGAAGAGCCCTTCTTAGCCAGATTTTAAACCTCTTTCAGAAAAATACGGTTTTTAGCCAGATTTCATTTCAATATTTGTTGATGAAAATTTAAAAGCCTTGTTGTAGGTACGCAAAATGTAAAATTTCTTCTCGTCACTCTACCCTGGCTCCTGATCCATTAAGGTCCGCTAACACTGGAATTATCGAATCGAACTCTAAATCTCAGTGGTGGATTAGACTACCTTATCCTATGTTATCCAATCTACAACCGTTGTCAGGTTTTTAGCAATTTTATACTACGGATTTGCGTTCCAGATTTACATAATCTGATCAAAAGGAAACTATAAAAATCGATCTTGTTATTGGAAATGTTTAGGATGCTATTTTGGTTTGTTAAGTAATAAAACTAAAGAGATAAACTCAATCTGGGAATCTCCTGTTTTTCGTGATGGGAGAGGGGGGTGCGATTGGAAAGCCCCACCCCTTAATTTGGCTAAGCCCTGAAGATAAACAGATGACGTGACCTCGGCATATCACTTACGTTCCACAAATTCCCTGCCCACGCCCACGGCCCCAATTATTACATTTGAGCCGATCAAGGCGTCTGTTTTGCTGATCGTGCAACGGCCGCTTCATCAGCCAATTACTTGTTTGTTCAACCCTAATTATAGAAGAGGGAGGCTTTGAGCCATTAAAGAAGCGAGAGTCAGCCTTTTTCATAAAAGGGAAGCTCATTAGGACTTCTCGCCCGATAACTTCATCGGCGGTAAGAAAATAAATGTCTTCCGCTAATTTATTAAGTATGAGAGGTTTTCTCGTTTCAGCTAAAAATGTAAAAAAAAATTTGTTCGAAGAAAATTCCAAAGTCCGAACTCCTATAAATCCCCCGAGTTAACCCAACTCTTCAAAAAAGGGGTTCGAGTGTGCCTCACTTCTTTAATCAGCATTATCCGAAAGGCTCAGTTGATTTGTCCGTCGACTATAGGAGTTTAGAGGAGGAGCGAGTTAGCAAACAAACTGAAGTCTAACAAGGGAGGGCGGCCCGGGGAAAAAGGGGGAGACGGGAATAGTAATGAAAGGTTGAGAGGCCCGAGGGGGGAGAGGAAGAAGGAGAGTTTTTCTGACCGTGAACGAGCCTAAACTAGACTAAACTCTATCTGCTATGGATTTAGGGAAACACCACCAGGCTTAGGGGTGAAAAACTTTCAGTAATTGAAGGAACAACCAAAAGAGAGTTGAAAAAAAGATTTTCCACTTGTTTTCGAAAGCAAATTACATCGTACCCACTCACTTAAAAATTTGACTTGTTCTATATAACTCGACAATCACGATTACAAAAAGCACTTTCCACAATTTTGCCAGTCACTGTTTCTCTATAAAGAGATTTTTTTTTTCTCGTGAGTAAAGATTCTATTGATTCAACGAGCACTTCATTTCCTCAAAACCCTAAGTACGTTCTCAAAAGTTGAATTTTTGATTTTAATTTCAGCGATGCATGGAAAAGGGAATAAAGGATATTGATAGCTGTGGGAGTTGCCCCATGAAATATTTATCGGTTTGTCTCACCGGATACTTTCGGAAGGGAGGACGAGACAACAAACATGTTTCCCGGAGGCTGTCTAATCAAAAATTCATATATTAGCGGTTCGCTAAACCTTTCGGAAAAGCGAATCAACAGGTTGGACGTTAAATTAACCCAGGATTTTCGGAGCTTCCCTCTGAAAATTTTCCGACCAGTAATACTAGACAATACGTCGCCATGTACGTACCTATAAATAATTTTCTTTTATTTCAAAATTCTGACTACAAAGAAATGAATCTTTTGTCCCATTTGACAATCTGTTTGAGAAAGTTTTGTTTCAAAAGATTTCAGATTCAATAAGGGAAGCAATAAATTAAAACGCAAATTAAACACAAGAGTTTAGGAAGAGTTTATGAGCATAAAAAACGAGTTTGATAACAAGAGTTTAATATAAACAGTCTGATATTATAAATCACGTCTGGGGTAGGGTTTAAAGGCGGTAGGTTTTCGACTAATTATAGAAGGCTGCAAGCTGACGTCGTGTAATATCCGAGGCCCTTGTGATAATTGTGAAATTAGAAAGTGAGAATGGGGGAGACCTCAACTGTTATTGCAGGCTCAGGTGTTTAATAACCCTCCCGGAAAACGTCCCGCTTTCCCTTGTCTTTTACCCTCGAGCCTCGCGAACTTCTCGTATCCGATAAATTCTGAGAGAAATGCCGCTTATAAGTTGGAGGGGAAGAGCGAGGCTTAAGGACACTCCAAAGACTCGAAATTAATTAAAACTAAACGAATGGAATATTGCAATTGTTCTGCTCTAATTTTCAACCTTTAGTATCTAAAAACCGCGTCCTCAATCTCCTGCCTCTATAAGTGGATGTGGGTGCCATGGTGTACACTGGTATGTTGTTTTTCCATAGATTGGACCCGAAAAGTGAAATGTTCCAAAGTGGCCCAAAACATACGTAACAGGCATACTATGTCCTATTGTGAGCGTAATATTTGGCCTTCAAAACAACTCGAATGCTGGCCCTGTAAAATGCTGTGCTCTCTGTTCCAAAGAAGGAGGCTGGCTAGAGTGCTAGACAGTGGAGAAAAATGGGAAGAAAAAAATCCTTATAGTTTTCCCGCCATCTCTCAGGGTTTGTTTTCGTAATTGAACTGTAATAATTAAGGTTGATTTTAACTTTCTCTTTATTTCGCCTTAGTGTGAAGCTTGTTATCCACTCCTGATAACTACTCCTACTCCTGGTATGGTACTACCCATTGCCACAATCCCCTGAGTTGGGAAACAGGGTTCTCCCATGAATCACAGTTTAATAACTGTTTAACAATAACCGTTTGGGTCCCAAGATATAGGTTCTGACAAATGGCAATGCCATATCAAGTCAATTCAGCACATTCTAAAGAACAAATCTATTAAATTCGTCATTTTATTTTAAAACTTTTTTTTTATTCAGTAGAAATCATAATTAATTTTACATTTGCGTAAAAGTGCGATGATACTTAATCTTCGTGATGGTTTTATTTTCAGGTTTTATCTACCCTGGTTGTTCAAAGCGATTCAATCCCTCAATACCGCTAAAAATCCCTTATCACTTTTTTCCGTTCCATTAAATTACGGTTTTTAATCAATTGGAAAACTCGGAAGAGCACTTAATATTACACCAACTAAAAGTTCATCTTTAAAAAAGATTCCCCCTCTTTACAATTTTACCTTTATCCTTCGTAAGATTGTTTTTCCGAGAAAGAATAGAAGAAAAAAAAAGTTAAAAGATTAATTAAAGAAGAGTCGCCTCCCGAGACGTTCTTTCCCCAAGGGGTGTGCGGACAATGTTAATTGTTTTGAGAGGTAATTAGTAAATAACACTTTCCGGCCAATTAGGCTCTCCGGAGGTAATCCTAAACTCGGTATTAGGAAGATAACAGAGATGAAGAACGTAATAGGGGTTTTAACTCGGATGAGCTTTATTAAACGCTTTTCGTTCTTAAGAAAATTAACAACCTTGTTCGCTTTTTTCCGGACTATTTTCTAAAAACCAATTTTATCTCTAATCGTATTTGATCACAACATAATTGTTAATTTTTAAAAACAGAGGGAGGAGAGAAAAAAAAAACTGTCTAAGTCAAAGAGATGGTACCATCATACCTGGAACATAAGGAATTTTTTTCAAATTTTTTGTGTATTTCTGGAAACCTATGCATTTTTCTTCGGATGGATTGGGAAGTTGAAATTTAAGGGAAGTAGGAAAAAAATTTACATAAAACAACCTGAGAGTATAATTCAAAGATTCTTTTTAAAAAAAGCCAAAAGGGTTTAAAAGAGGTCAAAACCGAAAGGTGACCATTGTTAGTATAAAATAAAATCCTTTTTGAATAGAAATACCTGTTTAGGAAGCGTTTAAAATAAAAGAGAGAGGAATAGAGAGAAAGGAGTTTTTTATCTGGGTGATAAGTGTTCGGGCTTCCTAACCTCCATTGTCGACTCCAGTCAAGGAAATCCTGACTCTCCGAAGAGACAAATACCTTCCTCCCTTTTCACCCGAAAAAGAGGGGTGAGTGAAAAAAGTTTGAGGTTTTTTATTTGTTTCGATCGTCATTTTAAAAAAAGTGAATTGTTTGAGGGCACTTATCTCGGTGCATGCGTTTCTGTCGGAGCAATTAAGGAACACAATTAACTGAGAAAGTAAAGGGGGTTGGGGTGAAAGCGAGTAGGCGTAGGGGCTTGTTGAAGATACGATGTCGAAATGTTCCGCTACATGAAGTTACCAAACTCTCCTCGAGGACCTTTCGTAATTAACCAGTCCAATTCTGAGAGTTAATTACAGAAGGTGGAATTGCCCATGTCGGAAAGGCTTTTTTCCCTCCCCCTTTCAAGCCTCTCGAACAAAATTTTTTTATTTTCCAAACTCATCCCAGAACTTAATACAAAACCGTATTAGGAGAATTTTTTACGATTTTGTTTGTAAACTTTCAAATCCACTTGGGATGAGGAGTACCAATTAATGTTCGACCTCTTTAAAATCCCCATTCATCGTTAAAAATTTCTTTTCACCGAAAACGTATAAATAATAAACCAATTAGGATTTCAAGTCCTTTTTTTCTCTCTTTTTATGTTGTTTGTTATAACTTATAAGTTATAATCATGAAAAGTTAGATAAGTATAAAAATATGACATAACATTTCTGATTGATGATTTTTCGAGGACAATGAATTGTTCTATGTTTTTAAATCTCTTTTTACAGGCCTATATAGGCTTTTCATTGGTATTTTTAAGGCTTTTTATTAACTACATAGCACTAAGGATAAAAGTTTTAAATTAATCAGAGAAAATGACAGAAAACAATTTGAATTCATCTAGGATTTGAACCTTCGAAGTGCTGCTTTCTTGGTGGTTATGCTACCATCCAAACTGCAGAAATCGAAGGGTTACATTGAAGCAATTAGAGTCTTGACCTTCAAAGTAAACGACGATTCCTAATTGGTCGTTTACCCTCATTTTCTACTGTGATATAATTGATTTTGTGTCAATTGGGGACTAATTTAATGTCAATTTTAGATATTCCTGGAGGATAGGGGAGGTGATAACAGAATGGTAGGATGTGGTGGAATGTTGGGGGACTGTGAGAGAGTTGGGGGAGGTTGATGAATATTAGGGTAAGGTGGGAGAAAGTCGAGGAAGTTATGAATGATTAAGAGAGGTGGTGGAAGGTTGGGGTGGCACAGGGTTGTGAGGAAGGGATATTTAGTGTTAGTGGAGAGGTCTAATTGATTCCAAAAACAATTTTATATCGACAGCAATAGCCATCATAAAGAATTAGAAGATAACGAGAAAACATCATCAGAATATAATAGGGACAAGATGGGACCAAGATGACAACCTTGGGGGACACAAGAAATCACATATAGGAGTTCCATATAGGAGCCAGAACACTGAACAGGTTTTTTTTAGATGAATGAAAAATAGTCTGATTTTAAGGTTAGCAGGATGTAGGAGGATTAAGGATTTTGTTGAGGAAATTTGCTGCTTCCTGAGTCTGCCCCGGGGATTTTTTCTTACACGTATGGTCATTAATTTCTTCGCAAGATCTATTATTGCGTGATTCCTTTGTTTTTCATCTTTATGAACGAGGGAAAGAAGTTTTAAATCAAACATCACGAACTTTTGTTAACTTAAAAGTAATTAAAAAAGGAAGAGCGTCGGCGAATATGTTTAGAATTGATTTTTGGATGAATAAGAACAAGATAAGGAGATCTCGGTTAATTATTTTGTGTTAGGCCTTGTCCTCATCGGGGATGTTTCTTATGCGGGGGCACGCTATCCTCTTGGGGCTTTGAGGGGCGGTTATTTTTCAACCCTTAAGTCTAACAATGAGCTTCCTCGCTTGAAAGATAATCGGGTGAAAATTTAGTGCCGTTTAAATTCATCGTCGAGGGGCGGAGAAGGGGGTTTATCTGTTTGGTGCGGGTGTAGTTCGGAAAAGTAAGGGAAGGGAGGGGTAGTGACGTGCTCTGAGGGTTTGTATCTTGTCCCGGCTAATTTATGCCCGGGAGAGCAATAAGTCTACTCGAACGGCGCTCGGTTTTAGTAGGGTCTAAGCACGCGAATGAGAAACCACCCTTGATGAATTCCTTACCACATGTGATGGCTTTCAAAAACCCCACTATCGAAATTTTAAAACTATCAACTAATTAAAAGATTGAAAAATTTGTCTTAGGTCTTCCTAGTTTGAAAATAATCAAAAATATGCCTTGACTAAGAGAGCCCTGGCCAGTCCACCACCTTTCGAAGGATTTTTCCATGCTAAATTGCCTCGCCGAGATATTGCTTTTTGGATTGCGATGTGATCAAGCCCACAGGCCGGCTAAGCAGGCTTCCACTGTAATATCGTTGTTTTCTTTTTCTTTTTTGGGAGAAAAAGAGATGTAAAAGTGGTAGATTGAATTTCTCTAGGGTCGAGCCTTTTTTCGCGTCTAACGAACGCCTAGGGGTAAGATTTGTTTAGTAGATGAACCCGAAAGGTGAAGGGAACTGAAAAGAGGTCGGGGTAAGGAAACGAGCAAACCTCCTCCCAAGGCGTCACAAAGGATAAAATTGTAATGAACTTACCCTAAATATTTTTATCAACCCTTTGAAAATTCTAAACTTGACTTTTTGAAAAGGTTGACTTTTTTAAATAAAACAACGTTCTTAAAGCTGGGAAAAAGAGGGGTCAATCGGTGGAAACCCGTCAAAGAGACCCTTGTTCCCTTTTTTTAGACTGCCGAGGCCTTAAAGTTTTGTCGACTGCGGTCGTGCTGGCGGGAGGGAAGGAATTGGATAGCTCGGTCGAAGGGTGTAAAGGGACAGAAAAGGGTGAGAGCCGTGAAAGGGTGGCGAGAAAGAGGAAGACGGATTGTCCCGGGTGTTGTAAAGCTGGCAGTCCTTTGTCCCTACGTTTTGTTAAGACGTGGTTTCAACCCCGCATGGATTCTCTCCCGATTGAACGGGGGATACTATTGCTAAAGAAAAGAAAAAAAAAAGAGGAATCGTTTTCAAATATTATTGACAAAATATTATTTAAAAGCCTGGTTTTTTCATATTTTATTTAAAAAATTTTAACTTTTTTTCAGGACCGGCGTTTTGGGGACTTATTAACCCGGATTGGAGTTTATGTACGAAAGGAAGGAGACAATCCCCAGTTAATCTCGAGCCTAATAAACTTTTGTTCGATCCTAATCTACGACCCCTTCATATGGACAAACATAGAGTGAGTAGTTGTTTATCTAGAAACCCATTCCTTATTTCGAGGTAATGAAAAGCGCTTTTCTTCAAGAAAAGAGGCGAAGAGGGGTAAAGGGCATTTTCTAATTTATTGCACCCATTTTTCACCTTGGCCTCTGCACGCAATAACTCAATTTCTTTGTTGTACCTTCCCGAAAAAAAAGAAGCTATTTTTAAAGATTGTTATATAATTCGATCTTTATAATCGAATTTGATTTTCTTTTTTAGGTAAATGGCCTGTTGACGAATACGGGTCACAGCGTACTGTTTCGAGTCGACAATTCGACGAAGCAACATGTCAATTTTACGGGTGGACCACTTTCCTATAAATATCAGCTCCACCATATCCACATCCATTATGGGCTCGATGACCAAATGGGCTCCGAACATACGATCAACGGTCACACGTTTCCAGCAGAGGTAAGGCGTTTTCTTTTTGAGACTTCGACCTCCAATGAACGTTCAAGATCATTTTTCAGGGCTAAGGAGTGGTCTGAGCTATTTAAAGCACTAGTTAAAGTTTTTAGCTCTTAAAAATAGCTTTCTAACGGTATAGATATCATTAAAATGGGTCAAAATTATGACGGCCTTTTAAACGTACATGTCATCTTTCGGTGTTTCCCGACAAATTGTGAATATTTAATTTTTTTTTTTTTTTTTTTTTTGGCGTTGGAAATATTTTTAACTTTAATTTTTATTTTATTTTGAAATGAGGTCATTACACTCCTGGAAAAGCGTCGGTCATTCTGGCTCATGTCCAAAAAACGATCCTCTTCACCCACTTTTGTTTTTAAAAAATATAAATAAGATTTTTATCAACATAAATTACTCCCACAAATCAGACAAAGTTATTTTATTTTTTTAAACAATTTATTTTAAAAAAAAATTTTTGTTACTTACCCTAAAAGGACTTTCTTGACTGTTATCGTGAGGTGTCCTCTTGTATCGCCGGACGGGTTATATCTGACATGTTTACTAAACGTATTTTATGCGTCTGTTTACACGTTTTGAGCCAGATTGAGGGATCGATAAAATGGAATAAAGTTTTATTCGGAAATTTCATGGTTGATTGAGATTTTTATCAAACTTAGTCAAATTATCTTTTTAAATTTTAAAGGTAGGAAGAGAGTAGGTACCTTTACTTTCCCTCTTCAATCTTATAGGGACCAAGATTAAACACCCTTATTTTACCCTATTACCGGATGAAAATCTGTTAAGTTTTAAACACTTTTTTTAACTCCTCCCGTCTTCCGTGTCTTTGAAAAAACTCTTCGATATAAAAGAGACGGGTTGTAATTGGTTGCTTAACTTTTATACTTTTACTTTCTAGAAAAAGTTTCTGTAAAAAAAAAAAATATTGAAAAAAGATAGGAATCAGAATATTAGCGGAACAGAGGAAACTCATTTCCTAGTGTAGGTAGTAAAAAAAAAAAGTAATAACGGTTTTTTTCTAGGAAAAATAATTTACTCACATTGAAAAAATGAAAGAGTACCTATTTCAAATATACTTTTAAATTTTTATGACTTTTTGTTTAAATTGCATTTTTTAATGAATATTGAGAAATTGCGGTAGATAAATGCAGGAAAAATTATGGCGGGAAGGAAGGATCTGGATTGATTCTGTCGTCTTTCATGTCTTTATTGCCGGAATCTTTTATTTTTCCTTTAAGTATTTGAAATCCAGTGAATTCTCTGGAAAAGGCCGATTTTCTTATTCGAATACAATTGACTGAGATCTAATTAGTGTATTTAAAATTTGAAGAATGGGAATCGAAAAGAGAGAGAAAAAATTAAGCAATTAGATTCTAGATCAATTGCTTTGAGTGAAAAGGGGGATAAAAAAATCCTTTCAATCTTTTCACAAATGAAGATTAATTAATTCTCTTACTGTAATTGAGAAAGTAAAGGTCCTTTAAACGTTTTTTTTTAATCAAATGTTTTGTTTGTGGACCAAAAGCCTTTTTAAGGGCTTTTGTGGCCCAATGAAATAAGAATAACTTCATGGGCCTTTTTTTTTTTTAAAGAAAAAAGACTGAACAATCGAAAGAAAATTGGAAGTATATAGGGCATTAAAGTAAGAGAATGGAGGAAGTCAAGGGTAGGCACTTTTCAGAAGAGATCTCCATTGGCGTAATATTGATTCGTTTTAGGTATGTATTTTGTACTAAATAATGGGTTTAGTTACATATTTTAAATACGAGCCTTATGTTTTGACGATGAAAATCAATTCTACGCTATATTTCTATTTATGGATATATGCATTGCTCTGAAGTTACTAATAAATACCAGCAATTCGTAACTTCGGAACGTTTGGTCCCATCAAAAAATGTTATAACTAAAATTTACTTTAAAAAAAAAAAGGGTGGAGTTGATTTCTTTGGTCCAAACACAGGTTTCATTTTTAAAATAACGAATTTAGGGTCGTTCTGGAGCACCCTCTAAATCAGTTCAAAAATTCATAGATGCTTATCGATTTGTCATTGAAATCTATGACTTTTTGTCGTCAAGTCAACTATTTGGCAGATAATGCGTTAGTCCAGTCTTATCTGGCTCATTCTAAACACACTTTTTTTTAAATTGTATTTTTTGGTTGTTTTAGATTCAAATCTTCGGTTTCAATTCGCAACTGTATTCGAATTTTTCGGAGGCGGTCCACCGAGCTCAGGGTATCGTCGCGATCTCCGTTTTATTGCAGGTAACATGAAAATCTACTTATTAAAATATGGTGAAAAAGAGAGAAAAAAAAATTTTTATAACGCGCTTTAATAATAATCAGAAAAATGTAAGAAACTCGCGAGGCAAACAAATAAAACTCGTGTTTGAGACAATTCCACCCCGAGACCAATAACGGAGAAGCAATAAGACAATAGGGAAAATTTTGTCGTGGTAGGTTGAGGGACGGGGGAAAGAAAGCGACTGGTCGGGCGGGGTGATGAGATTCAATTTGGATAAAAGACGCTACGAAACGTACGCATACCTCGTGCCGGTGTGGTTTTTTATTAAGTAGAAAATGGCATGGCTTTCAGGTAAGGGGAAATCATAAGATCATTACTCGTTTCTTCATATGATGAATTTTCAAAAATTCATACAAGGTAAAATTTTCAATTAATCTTGAATAGGTTAAACAAAAACCTGGATTAACAAAGATGGCCAAGTTGGTGAGATTTTTCACAATTTGTAATCTATGGAACGGAAATATTGACACGATCTTACGTAAAAATCCATTTATCATGTTATACCGGAGGGTAATTTTCCTGGAGAATCAATCTCGGTCCATTATACTCCCAGGTATAAAAAAAATTTCATTTTTACCCTTTATTATCTTTCCTATTACGCGATTTTGTCGAAGGCAAATTGAGTCAGACGTTCTTTTCAACGAGAATTCTATAATCCGGGGTTTTTTCGGAATGTTGCAGACAAGGGGCTTTCTCTTCTCCCTTCCCACCTTCCGCGTATGAGATGGGGATCGAGGGAAGGAAGCCCCCGAGCATTTGTCGTCATATCGGAAGGGGATCGGATTATGGAAGATGGAATCACCCCCCAACATGGCGATCTCTCTAATTCAGTTTAATGGGGTCAACCTGTCAACATCTAACCTGTCACACAACTTCATTTCCTTATCACTCATCCCTTAAAACCCAAAATCCATTCAAAGCATTATCGCTCTCCTTAAAAACCACATATAACAATTCAATCAATACTTTAACGTTATTTTAATTTACAGCATTCCTTTTCGTAAAATCTTTCTCCCTGGAAAAAATGTTCCGGAGATAAAAATAAAAGCAGATTTTTCCCGAAGTCCACGCTCTCCCCAGTGATCCTTCATTGTTCTAAATTCTTTTAAATGACTTCGAACAAAGCGTGGTCGAATTTTCAAAGCAGTTCTAAAATAAACATTAAAGACTTTTTGTAAATATTTTATGCGCATTTGAGCCCCTCTTTTTCCTATTTTTTCAATTTATTATGGAAGTCCTAATTTTAACTCACAAATCAAATATTTAATGATGACCTTTTAACATTCTACAATATACCTTTTTCAATTAAATAATCATGATCGGCGATTTTGATTCTAAAATTTTTTTTTAAATATTCAATTCTTTTAAATTCTACTGTTATAATACCTTCTTTAGTCCATTATGTAATGTTCTAGCACATCTATTAATTTCACGGTGGCTTTTTGAAATTAGAAACGTGTTAAAGTATGAAAATAGGTTGTAAAAATTATTTACCTGGAATGATCCAGACCAGATTTACCAGTGCCAAGCTAAATAAAAATTTAATCGAACAAATGAAATATATAAAACTTACGTGGTTTTGATTCCGGCAATCATCAGACTTCTAAAATAAATCAACTAAAATATAATTAATTAATTATAATCTGACCTCCAGACAAAACCGAAATTTTCTGTGACTCCCCAAAAGCCTCTAAAATGCATTAAAAGTTAAAATTTGATGTAAAACTAAAAACTTACGTCGTCACATTTTTGATTTGTCCTAGTAGGACTTCCATTCCGTGCATCCTTTTTTTAAAAAACAAACAATTTTTCAACATAAAATTAATTGTTGAAAGATTTTTAGATTTTGAAAGATTTTAGATTAATTAATTAACTTACATAGTTGTTAAAAATGACATTTTTTGGCAAACAGGGTTTCTATAAAGTCAAAATAAATTATTAAAATAAATCAAAAATTATTTAACTCACGTCCACACTGCAAGTTCTTGTTAAATTTTTGTCCGTCTAAAAATAAAATTATTTATTTTAATAATGGAAAATTTATTCTTTTACCTTTGTCTTATCTTCTGAAGACCCGGCCAAATCCACTTCAGTTCTGTTTAACTTACCAGCTTGACTCTATCGAAAAATGAGAAAAAGAAATGGAAGGTTTGAGAAATAACCTTTTTTGGACTATTTTTTTCTTGATCTATCTTGGCATTACTTTTTTCTTGTTCTAACTTGGCATTACATTTATCTTGTTCTATTTTGGCATTACTTTTTTCTTGTTCTTTCTTGGCATTACTTTTTTCGAGTTCCTCTTGAGCTATGTAACCCTGAAGATAAATATTAAAAACTAATTTATCTTTAAAGCCTAAAAATGGTTGAAAAAATAACTTGAAGTCGATTTTGGTCCACCCCCCCTTGCCAAAGGAAGCATTTCTTCACAATTTTGACCCAAAATTTTTCTCATTTCAGCCAAAGTCCAAAACTAAAGATCGCCTTTCCATCTGTTGACAATATTCATTTATATTACTCTTGAATATCGTTGTTCGTTGTTGTCTTCGGGCGATGGGACGATCTAAAATCATTATTTTATTTTTTAACAATTATTAAGTTTTTCTTTACCCTGATAACGCTTGCATCAATTTTTCGGTTCGGCCTCTAAAAAAATTGAAATATTAAAACGAAGTAGGAACAATTATTCATGATTTATGGATAAAGTGGCTCGAAAAGTATTAAGATTCGCTAAAAAGGGGTCAAAATTTGTGAGGAGTGTAGCAGAAATAGCTTCGTTTTCGAGCCAATGTGATAAATATTTTTACAATAAGTCTCACCACTACGCTGCACGATCGTTGCAACTTGTTGTCTTTCTATAACAAAAGAACAACACTCACATTTCTTTTTATTGATAAATCACTTACAGGGTGCATTATTTTAAATCTTTGAAAGACAACTTCCTACATGCTCGAGGCCCTTGAAAATTGATGAATTAAAATAACGTTTTTTTTTAAATGCTTAACATTTTGTTTTATTGTGTCATCTGTTCAATGAAAAAGAATATAAATTTATATCTTCTTATCTTAAGAGTTAGTTCTGGCTTAGTTCTTAAGGTTTTCGAAATGTTGGGGTTCGCCGAAGTGTAAGGGTTAAAGAAGTTCTCCGGGAGGGAAGGAAACATTTTCGAGGCAAATCCCCTCTCTCGACAGCGCGCCCCCGGAGGGGGCTTAGCGTTTCCGCATATGCGAGCAGGCTACGGGGGCTACCAGGTTGCCTCGTTCCCACAATGCACTGAGCCGACGACTAAGAATTATATCGACATTTTAATGCGTGAGAGGTACTCTCGAAAAAGACGAGGGTAGAACCTTTTTTCTCCACCCTTTTACAAGAAGCAAAAACCCCCAAGGGCACGAAAAAAAAAAAAAGGATTACTATTTGAATAAATGTTAAAATCTCAAGTTGAAAAGGATTTATACCGCTCGAGTGTTTTGGAAATATTTTAAAACAAAAGCAACATTCAATAAAAAAAATCTTGACTAAAAATTCAAATTCAAAACGCGTTCCTTTATTGGTTTGGGAGTTTTAGGAAAAATGATGCCCACTTCCGTTTAGGGGTTAAAACGATGGAACAACTTTTTTCCCATCAGGGCAACTCAGTATTCCGCCCGGGAAGTTATCCTAATACGCCCCCGTTTAGCGCTTCCAATAGATTATGGCTTTAAAAAATAGGGAGAACAATTTTTCGTGAGTAATATCTCGACCGTGAGGACTTTTACGAAAAGGAAAGGATGATGGCTCAGATATTGGAGGTGGATTAGCCTTTTTATGTATTCCCCGTGGAAAAATGCAAGTGTGACCATATTGAACAAGACTTTTTTTAAAAGGGCATTAATCATTCAGGTATCTTATGTAATAGATCTTTGTTCTTTTTAGCTCTAAATATTAATGGAGTGGGTTCCGTGACGTTTTGCACGAAAGGAAGTGGATTTTATTTTTAATTTTTCACAACTTGAAAAACAAGGTGTGAATGTAATGTAAATGAGGTAAAAATTGATGGATGAGGTTGAAAAGAAGGACTATTAATTAAATTTGTTGTTAAATAATTATGTTATTATGTGCCTTTACCGTAGTCCCGTTTGAAGAAGTGCTTGAAATCGCGCAAAAACTAATTGAGGCTTTCCCCACCCCATAATTGCTTTTATCTGTTCGCCCACGGTTCATTAAACGAATTAGCCAAATAAGAGAGAAATGATGGCCGAATGTTTGAGAACAAATCGGGGTAAATAAATTTTCGGTCGATTAATTTTGTGTGAATCACGAAGTATAAAAAAAACTCAAAGTACATTGCGATGTTTTATCTAAAAAATCGTGTATTTCCTGAAAATTGAACAAGAATTAAAATGAGTTTGTAAATTGTCGAAATTCTGCGGTGAGGAAACTAATAAAGGAAGAACAGTTTAGAGTTTATCACTAAAGTTCCTTTGTCCATTTTTCTCTTTTCGCCCTTATTTCTTTCAAAAGCTCATCTTGAAAAGTTTTTCATTTGAACGGCACCTGTTTCGATAATTGGCCGGACGCATCCGGAGTCATTAGGGGTTTTAGGGTCGCCGAGACAAATGTCCCGAACGTGAGATACAATTTTGGAAAACTCTCCCGTCCTCTCAATACCGCACGGAAAACGGCAAGGCGGAAGAAAAAAAGAACTTTTTCAAATAAAACCCTCGAAAGTTTTCCCAAAAAATTTTTCGTCTCTTTCTTGTGTCGTAAAAATGATAACTAGTCGTAAAAAGCGTCTTTTTATTAAATTTGTTATAAAAATATTTCTCTTTTTGTTTTATAGCTGGGCGATTTGTCGAATCCTGAGTTGAGAATCTTGACTGACAATCTGGAAAAAATACGCTATGGTGGTAAGTCAAAATTTGTATCAGAAATTCTTCAAAAAGTACATAAACAAAGTGGCATGAGTAGGCACAGCAACAAAAGGGCGAAATCCTCTTCAAAGGACCTTCACCACATGCTCACTGCAATGAAAAAGAATTTGCAAATTTGATTGAAAAAAATTTCCGTTTCGAACTCAGGTTGTTTTCTATTTATTTCTTTTGTCCTCTGGTGCAGGAGAAGAGGTGGAAGTTCGTCGGCTGTCAGTCATGGGACTTCTTCCGGACACGGAATTCTACATGACCTATGACGGGAGTACAACGATGCCGCCCTGCCACGAAACATTAACGTGGGTCATACTAAATAAACCAATTTACATCACAAAACAACAGGTAATTTTATTTTTAGCTCTCTATTCTAGGCCTATTATTGAACTTGATCATGTCCATCAATTTAAATACTTAAACTTCACCGTGAATATTGCATTTAAAAAACGTGCTGGCAATGAAATTAAGATGGAGAAATTTATCTCGGATCCTTGGGATCGAAGGGTGTATCGGCTGATAATTCATTTATGAGGTAATCAAGCGTGGAGTTTTCAATCTTGGCAACAACACCCGAGACGTTTGGGGAGACGACGTCGGAACGGCTTTCTCTAAAGGCGCAACCCAATTTGGAACCCATCGCTCTGGAAATCTCATCAAATGTAACTTTGTCAAAAGATCTACGCTTTTGAACGTCCTCGAAACGGGGAAATTATGAATATTTCAATTTGACGATTTCAACTCGAGAGTAAAATGAGGAGGCGTCGTTGTATCATGGCTCTGATTAACCTTCAAGCTTGAAATTAGTATGCATTATAGTTCGAGACCGGTAATCCCGTGAAACGTCTTCAATCTCCTCTATGAAATATGAGGTAACTGAACAGCCTCTTCCTTCCCCTTTTATCACCCTTCCATCCCACGAGTAATTCCAGCCAATCTTCTGAGCGAACTTGTTAATTGTTTTGAGCCTTTTGTAATCAAGATTTTCAATATTAATTTTATAAGTTCGGGATCGATATTTTCGATTTGTTTAACTAGAACCCGTATAAATCAACGAGACGTCCATCTGTCAGACTTTTGTTGGCCCGGAATACACGACCTTTCTATGTACGGAATTGTTTTCCCGCCCATCCCCCCTTTTGATTTCCGTCGAGGGGTTTTAGGTTAATTAAAGAATTTCGTTTTGATTTATTACGGAACCCCAGATGTGACAACAAAGAAAACATCAACCATTTCTGAATCCGTGTATCGATACAATTAATTGTTTTTACCACAGAGAAAAAACATTCCTCCGGATGACAGATTTAATCCCGTATTTTGTTATTTTAAATCATTGATCCCGGAAAATGGTAAATATAGATTAATAACGTTTTTCGATTCCATCAGCAAATATTAGCTCGGGATGATAGAAAAAAAAGATTTGTTTCCCTCATTTTGTACAAACATTGGCAATAATGAGGTATTTTAATTTGCATTAATTGTTTTAATTTCCCCCATGCCCCAACTAGTCCCTCTCACTCTTCCAATACCTTCCTCCACCCTACCAACCATCCCCCCAAACATCTTATCAGCTTTTAATCCTTAAAGTAATTCTGAATCGGTTACTGGTGTTTTTGGATCAATTCTTCGAATTCTATAATTGAGTTTGCCTTATTTGGGGAATATGGTTATAATCTCAGAAGTACGATTCTGTTTGATTTAAGATCATTTTCTCTGAATAGGGCTTTACTGATGCTAATTTGAAGACTAATTATGTTGTCATGGCAATATGGCGTGACGAGCATGGAGCGGAGTAAAAAAAATAAGCGAAACCACCCAAAGACAATTAAAAACGAGGAAATCTAACCCGGAGTTTTAATTAAAACAAAACAATTTGTCAGGAATTAACTCCTAAGTTGTTCCCCTTTTTTTGGCCTGGAACGAAAAAAAAAAAGCGAAGGGGGATTTTTCGGTGAAAAGAAAAGTATTTGTGGCTTGAGAGGAGACGGGGTGTCGGCAGGGACAAATGTCCGTAATTAGCGCTAAGGGCGGTTTCTCATTTAATAAACGTCCGGTTTTCTGAGGATGATAAAACGGCATACGTGCCCTTGGAAGAGAAGCCTCTGGACACGAGTAATTATTTAATCCGTAAAGGGCTACAACTCATGTCCGACCCCCTTTCTCGTTCCGACCTAATTTCCAAAAACGATGGATTTTTCCGTCCCTTTTGGTAGAGAGAAAGGGCCCATGTGGGAGTCTTTCTTCAAGATTCCATTGTAGCAACCAGATCACACCATTTCACTTATTGATTTCGCTTGATGTTCGATAAAAATTTTCAGATTAATTTTTTTCACAAGTGATTTGTTTGAGAAATTAGCTCGACTATTCGACAAATTGTGTGTAAAGTAGTCATGTTTAAAAACTCTGGAAAAGAGGGGGATGAAAAAAAAAAACCTTTCCGTTGTAATTCTGACAATGATTACACGGGTGTCAGAGTTGGGCCTCTTTAATTCCATCGTTCTCACCCTCCTCTTCGCTTCCACTCTCTCGCTCTTGCAGTTATTATTTCCCGGTGGGGACACTTGTTGCTTCCCCCCTGAACCGCCCTCGCGTTTTACCTCCATCCTTCGGCCGCCACCCCCTTTTTCCTTCCCGAACCCACCGCGGGCCACTTTCTCCATCACCCCCTTTCCCACCCATCTCTCTACCCCTTTACTTTTATTACATTTACTCCGTTTGGTTCGTCGGCTTTAAATCCACTCAAGCTCCGTTCTTCATTAAACTGCAACAGAAAAACCCCGTAAAGAATTCAATAAAAATCAAACTTATTTATTTTACTTCCAATCAAGTCAATAATTCATGCTAAACGTTCCCAGGTTCATATCGATTAGTCCTCAATAGATACTTTTTTGTGTGTCAGCCAAGTCTATATTATATTAGGAAGGTAGGTTCTATATTACAGAGCCTATTGAGTTAAAAGGTTAAAGTGACACCTATTGGACCAATGTTAAACTTGTTGTTAATTTGTTGGCCGTCGAACCGTGGGTAATTCGTTTATAACTTCGCCCCTACATGGGAAGCTACGATTTCTACCACCGGTTAACCTCGGATCGATAAAATGCATCAAACCTGAAACATGTGCGAGAATTTCGTTTAAAATTTATATTGTCTGTTCAGCCATTTAGGAGCCAAAGAGAAGCGTTTTTTAATGAAAAATCTTAGGAAAATGTTTTTGTGAAAGTTAGTAAAAGGAAGAGACAGTTGCCTTTCGAGTCACGTGTGTCAAATACCGCTCGGCGCAATTAGCACTGATTGGTCAGGGGGGTCCTTCCGTCCAAAGAACAACACTCGTTTGTCCGAGCAAACTTTAAAGTTCCAACTGCGCTCTCCCCCTTTTTCTTTTAGAAAACTTTCATCCGGCCAAACGTGGTTCTTATTCCGACCCAGTATCTAACCTTAGACATAATTACGTTTTTAGAAAGAGAGGGTGAAAAACTCCCCCTCAGGCGGACCCCAGAATGGGCTTAAAGTAGAAAAACCCACCGTGAAAACTAAACACGTTGAATATAAATGACTTTTAACTTTAATCTTAAATCAGCTCCTGAGACAAGTAAATAACAAAAGTTACACAAAAATCCATAATGCAGTCTCCAAAATCCGACCTTAATTTTAGTCAAATTTTTTTTAAAACAACCCATCTTGAGATAATTTTTTAGCAATATTATAGGCTTTATGTCATCTAGAAAGCCTCAAAAAGGTCAAAAATTCGTTCTATTCTGCCAGTTTAAAAAAAAAAAAAAAAAGGAGTTTAGTCAACAAAATTTAGTGAAGGAAAAAAACGAGGACTTTTTTTTTATTTAAAATTTTAACCGATTTTGCTTAGCAATAAAGAAGTGAAAAGGGGGTGGGCTAAACGGGCAGTTTAACTTGGTCCTAAGCCCTTCGGACCCCCGGTGTTACTCGAAAAGCGGGAAGAGCGGAAGGGGAGGGATAAAAAGCGTTTTCCCAGACGGTTCGAAAACAAATGTTAACTGGTGTTGGTTCACTATTAACGACGCTAGTTGCCCAGTTTGGAAACCGTCGGGGAGGGGACATTAAGTCCCAAAGCGTTTCCCCCAGTCTTAAATTTTCGACCCAAACAGTAGGAAACTGTATACACTGGACTTCGGAGGAGGGATTAGCCTTGTTTAAAGAGGGAGGGAGAAAACTTTTGTATATGATTTAATCAGTGTTACGAACTCGAGACCCTTTTGCGAATGGGTTTTTCAAACTTTCCTCCAAGGATTATCGAGTTCTATGATTTAATAGTTTGAATTTCCCTAGTTGCACGGCTTCAGGAGACTCATGCAGGGAGATGGAGGCGACCCTAAAGCTCCTCTAGGCAACAATTACCGGCCACCGCAGCCATTACACCACAGACCCCTCAGGACAAATATCGACTTCAACGTTAAAGAGGTAATTTATACATCATAAAAATAAAACACCAATTTCCTATCGATCATCTATAATGCACCTTTTCATATTATTGCCTATTTTTTATCTAAAAAAAATTGTTAACAAAAAAAAGTTGTTTTATGTTAAACCCGTGTAAACATCAAGTTTGACTCGGGTACTTGTTAGGAAAATATAAAATGGATTAACAGGCTTGAAACTTAGTCTAAACACGGTTGTTTTCACGAGGGGATATTATTTTAAGGTGCAGGAGTTAGCGGCTTCATCACGAAAATTCAAGTCGATCTGAATAAAAATTTTATTGGGAGGGAAAAAAAAAAAGGAAAAGGTCGAAATAAAATAAAAACGGAGGTCGATTTCTCCCTTGAGGGTTAGAGTAACGAAAAGATTGATTTCCTCTTTTTCTGTTGAAGTGTTCTTTCTATGCAGGACGAAGGGCTTCATAAGGATGAAAAAAAAACCTTTTAAAAATTTTGTAATGAGGATTATTCTTTTCTAAGTTCTCCTTTTTATCCCAAGCTTATGCTTTCTAGTAAAAATTAAGTCGAAAGCTAAAACAGAGCGTTCTGACAAACTCCATTTTTCAATGATTAGAGAATACAATGCCGAAATCGATCATTTCATGTAAGAAGCTTATTTCGTATTTACGATTGGAAATCTTATTATGGACTTCATGTAATATTTATACGTCGATAAGACGCTTAGAAGACACAAGCATAAAACTTGTGATTCAAATTATTATGTAAATAAAGGAGGATATTAGATAACAACTTTAGAACATGCTTGAAGCATACATGATACCGCATGTCTTCACCTAATTTGTCCCCTTATCTGACAACGTGCATGCTACGTGGACATTATAAAATAATGACATTATTAAGCCCGTGTAATATGTCCAAACGGTTGTTTCATTTGCTGAGAAAAGGTTACTTAACCATTTTAGCACTGAAGGCTTCTTTGACTAACAGAAATGATGCGATGATAGAGCAAAGAATTGGAATTTAAAGCTACTTTATCGGCTTTATCTGCTAACAATCCAATTTAAAAAGTGAATACGAGTCTTTCTCATGCTTTATTACAACTAATACAGCAAAATTCCAACTAGAACGCAAATCAAACAATTTTAGCCAACATTTTAACGTTTTCTTTTTAAAAAATATTCGCGCAACTCTCGACAGTGCACTATGGGGGGTGGACCAATTGCATTAGCCGTTAAATGCAGCGTGTACCAACTCTGCTAACTCACTTTGACTCCATTTACACTATGATAACCATCCCCTGAATAATGTTTGTAAAATATTACACTTTTTTAAAAAACTTTCCTTTTTTCAGGCTGGTGCTAAACAATGTCCGAGCATGTACAAAGAAGTTTACTACAAAGGTAAAAACCATTATTGAACCTAGATTGATTGAAAAAAACCGTTTTTTCAGCTAACAGTTGGAAGCTGCATTAACGCTTATGCAAAATAATTGTTTATCTAGGAAATTATATTACTTCTGCTCACGCAGGCCTGGATTGTAAATTAAATTATTATTGTAAATACTATAAAGTATATATTTATAATCAAATTTGCTGTATAGCCAAAAAAATTTATAAAAATAAAAGGATTCCTAATTATATTCTATCCTGATTAGGTTTTGTTTTTGCTTTAGCAATATTATTGTTTATAGAATGTTTATATGTGTTAAAGTGATACAAAAGGGATAGATAAAAATAAAATTAGATTTTAGTAACGAAATTATTAGGAAAAGCTTTTAATAATACATATCATGTAGTTGGTGTACATGAAGCTAACAAAATCAATTATAAAATGAATGAAAGAACTGTTTGCATAAAATAAAAGATTTAAAAGTTTACTAGTGTTGCTCTTTTATTCGTTTATCCTTCAATAAGTTTTATGTTATGTTTGGGGATTGTAAAATGTACTTATGTAAGTCTATTTATCTTTCTTGCCAATTTGTTGTTTAGCAAGAAAAAAAGTTTTTTTTTTTATTTTTTTATTTTATACTTTAATTGATGGTGTTTTGATCTTGAAAATTATGATTGTTTCGTAGGGGAATCATAGGTGGAATCATTTTAGGATGTTAAAAGGGACGTGAATAACGAGGGGATCGGGAGGAAGGAAAAGCCGGGGGATGTTCGGGCCGGGGCAAACAGAGGCGAGTGTTAATCTCAATTTCAAATAACATGCAGTATTTACATACACCCCCACTTCGTCCCACCGTTGTTAATGAGATGTCGTCATTAAGGCTCAATATCCTCCGAGCAACCGGGTTTCCTTTATTGTTCCTTCGCATACGCTCGCACCGACACACACCCACACGGACGCAATCGCATTACAAGAATACAAACCGACTAGAATCTAAGCAAATATTGATGGCGGGATGTGAGGGACTAAACGTGGCGTTAACAACGTCACGGCTGTTTGCGCCGGTGATTAACGTTATAGAGAATAAACGTCGGAGGGATTAGCAAGCAAAAAACGGTTACAAACGACTCAATTCAAGCATACCAAGTTTTAATTCCACTTCCAATAAACCACAAGGATTTCGACCAAAGAAAAAAAAAACCTTCAATATTTTCGGACGCTCACCAATCAAGGTGAGGAAGTTGAATCATAATTTTTCCGGCTTTTGTAAAATAAATTCTGCCAGGTGAGATCTTTTAGTGATTGATGCGAAATCTGCAAATATCTGTCGTTTTCAGAATTTCTTATACTTATGTGCCGGTCTTTTATATAAGACCTGTCTTTTATATAAGACCCAGGACGCTTTCAGTTGAAAATTAATTTCTTTCAATTTTACTTTTGACCCATAATAGCTAAGTATAACAAGATAAGATGAATTCAAGTTGAGGAGGCTTGGATGTACTCAGTCTGTCTAGTTTTGGCCTACTAATAAAAAAAGAATAAGTTTTTCAAGATAAATACTTTTAAGAAACTACAAGAACCAAAAACTATTAAAAACAATGTAGAATTAAAAAATTAATCGATTTAATATTACATATAACATTTTGAAACTTTTATAGCATCTATATTTTCTAATTAAATTGTTTAGTAAATTAATGGAATGCCAAAGCCAGATAGGACTTGTTCAAAACGATTTTTTTTCCCGTTCAAGCTTGAAAATGTAGGTACTGTCAGTCTCAGGTTAATGACTGTGAAAATAGGGGTCAATATAAAACCGAAACAAGTTATTTGAATCGATCCTTCTTCGAAATGTATTCCTGTCATTCCATCAGCAGTGAAACGTAATGTCCAGACTCGATATTTTAAATTAGCGAATCGTGAAACAGAAATTTCTCAATTAAAAGGGGTGATTGATTTCCGAAAGGTTTTGAACATTTAAAAGCTCTTAAATATTCACGAGGGTTTTCTAAAGATTTCGAAACA
Organism: Orius laevigatus; assembly: GCA_018703685.1. Taxonomy (NCBI): domain Eukaryota; kingdom Metazoa; phylum Arthropoda; class Insecta; order Hemiptera; family Anthocoridae; genus Orius; species Orius laevigatus. The sequence continues at coordinate 376,188 of JAGWEN010000031.1, forward strand.
AAATAGAGTGAAATCGACGAAAATTAATTATTGTCGGGGTAGGTGAAAGACGTTGAAGTTCCCCCTCCGTTCGCTTCCGGCGGACAATAAGCTCGAAAGTAAGACAATGACGTCGTTTAGAAATGATTTAAGCTTGAACATCGAACCCTGAGGACAAACCTAAAGAGGCTTATTTATTACAGATCTCAAGTTTTCAAAACAAAAGCCATATTGTCTTTTGATTTATTGTCCTACCCGTTATTTAATCTCCCGTATTGTTTACAAAAAGTTGTATCTTTGAAATTTAAATCGTTAATATTATATAATTACTAAATTTTCACTCAAGTCAGCGTAAAATCTCAATAAAATTTTCTTTTAGCCAACATTGTTGTTTAAACATTTGCTTTGAGGTTTTAGATAAATGGTATTTCTTCCCCTCTTGGACTTAACACACTGGCCGTAATGGATCTTGTAAATCCTACCGTGTACAGCTCATTCGAAAAGGCGGCTACTCCTAAGTGTTTTCTCACCTTTGGTAAATACCTCGGAGTTTTTCTTCGCTTAATCGCCCTCCCGCTTCCCTTTTTTGTTTTTCTTGGTATTTAGCCCCGAGATCCCCCCACTTGGGAGGTGAAAAAAGGGGGGTGCGAATAGGCCGTAAAAGGTGGAGGGGGGTGTGAAGTAAATAAATGATGATCCCACCGCTCCCACAATTTGTTCACCGCTCTCGGTTTGTATTATTTAAACCCCACCTCCATCTCCGGACAACTTCAACGGGAGAAAAGCATTTTCCTCAATTTTCCGCTATTCTTTTTTTTCCCCACCCGAAAACCGTTTAAGGAAACGAAAATTGATTCAAAAAACAAAATATTTTTTTATTTTATTTCGAATCGATACTTTGTGAATCTGAAAATCCTGAAAGCTCCACGGAAATAACTTCTGGGATATCTTACTTGCCCATGCCAGATTCACTTAAGGGTCCTCTCTCCTGGGAGATCCCCTCAAGGGCAAGAAAAGCTGAAGGAAATATATTTTTTAGTATAAAAATCATTCCTTCACTAACTCAATATTAATTTCAGGTATGTATAACACAAGATTGGTTATGCAAAACCAGTTTTACCTAACGACGTTGATGGTCAAATGTTCTTAAAAAAATAAATAAAAAAAATTTGTTTTTTCTGTAAATAAGTTTTTTGATTTTATAATATTATTATTACATCTACGTGATTTCCCATTATGTTACACATATTTTTGTGGAATGTTATTTCTACAACCCCTTCTTTGGTTTCACAATGCGGTTGTTCCAATTTCAATGAGATGAACCAGTCAGTAAGATTTACCTTGTCTTGAAAGGAGAAAAGGTAATCAGAAATCATTGCGTGTAGTGACTACGTGAGCATCATTTCAGTTGACGAAATTACCAAAATTTGGTCAACATCATTGCCTCTTATTGAGTTTTGATCCTTATTTGGAATCGTGGTGGCAGTAGTGAGTGTGATAATTTGATAAACAAAAGGGTTCAATCAATTAAAAGGTGACCTAGTGGACGTGGTCAGTGGACACGTTGGTTGAAACTGGGGCGTTAATTCAACTAAAAATACTCCCCTTCTCTTGGTAATCTAGTCTGGGCAACATTTGAAAATAGGTTCATCGGTAATGAACTAACTAACTAAAAAGGTCTTCTAATTATTTTTTTTCTATACTTGACTTTGTTTCCCACTCGAATCGATTTTTGAAAGCATTACAAATCGTCTCCTGACCCAGTGGCACGCTTCCTGAAAACGCTCCCCTTCTGATGATCCCTCCCCACCACCCGCCTCTCAAGCGAAGGGAAATCGAAAGAACGAAAACACGCACACCACTCGTTATGAAAAGCAAACATTATATTTCAATTTAACCCCTAATGAAATTACAACAAAATCATGGAAATACGTGTTTTGCTCCTTTTTTTTCGGTCCCTTGTGAAAAATTCAATAATGATCATGAAAAAGCGATAAAGTCATAAATCAAAAATCATAAGACGTCAATTTTGTGGATCTAAATGAAAATAATAGGTAACGATGTAAGTACTTATGCTTTTAAGGTACAAAAAAGGAGGTAGAAATTAAAGATTTTCATTACTGAATAGGGACAACCTTCGGTAGTTGAATTTCTTTTTTTACTGGATTAATACTGCTTTAACTGGATTATATTACAACTAGAAACCAGTGGAATGGAGGAGAAACCCCATAATTCAAACATTCTATGAACTCGGGGCTCTACAGACCTCTCCACAAACACCAAATATCCCACTCTTACATCCCCCACCCTCCCCTCTCTCATCTCCTGCTTGATCACCCCTCCCCCACCTCCAACCAACTATCCCTCTCCCTCCCCAACACACAACCACCTCCCACATCTTTCCTATCACCTCCCCCACCCCCTACCCTCCTTGACCAACCACTTCATCACACCCTATGGTGTTTTGGCAATCTTGTTTTATGTTTTTCAAAATTACTAGGTCAAAATACAAAGGTCGCTTCGACTACAAAGGATCTCCAACACCCCTTCTCAAAATACTTTCTTTTGAGAAAGTTAATAGGTACCTAAATATTTACCAAAACTACATATTTTGATTGAAGGAATAAGAAGTTCAGGTGAAATAAGAAATGCAAATTACAAAAATATTTTTTGTATTAAATCAAATTTACATCAAACTTTGCCTCTAAGTTACTAGTCTCCTTTAGGACGATCTCTATGGCTACCTCTCCTCCGGAGATCCACTTAAATAATTTAAAAAATCAGTCAACTTTCTTCTCTTTCCTAGAAAATCCATGAAAAAAAAACTATAAGGTAAACAGGGTAATTAAAGGCAATTTAATTTTTCTCTTTGAAAATCCTGATTAGCAAATTTTTCCATATTTATTGTAAATCCCATTTTTATTAAAAAACATAAAACATTTTTACATCATTTCCTAAAAAATTATTTGATACATTTCAAATTTAGTTTTATGTAAATTTTATTACCTGGAGATCTTAACGGAGGGCTAAGGTGGAAGGTCGGACGAATTAAAATTTTGTCAATGTTTCAATTCGGATTCTGTCAGTCACCAAAAGAACAAACAGAACCGAAATTGAAACGCCGACAAATTTTATCTCGGCTCGAGAAAAAAAAAAGTTCCAAAAAACGGCGATAATTTTTTTTCGAACGTTCAAGAAGAAGGCAATGTACCTATACAACTACATTATAGGCACACTGAATTCTTCAGAACGTTTATAAAAAATGTTCTCAACAAAATTTTCAAGTGGCTAAAATACATCAAAGTTTTTGAGAAAATGAACTGGGCTTAAATTAAAATTTAAAAAAAAATTAAGTTGTCAGATAAGGGAAGCTAAGGTTTCGTTCAACGCAGCATTAAGATTCTCATTCCCATTAAATACTGTGTTGAACGTCTCCCAGCAATCCTCTAAACTCTAAACAAACAAAAAATACTAAACAATCAAAAAGATGGACAAAAAAAGACTCGCTAAAAATAAACCTTTTTATTAAAAAATAAATTGAATTTCAAAATGGAGAGTATTCAGCCGGTAAAGTATTCATGCACAATTTAACGACTGGAATACTCAACATCTAAAAACTCTTTAGAATAAAAAAAAACCAAACCTAAATAATTAACATAAAGGAAATGAATAAAATATAAAATTTGGAAATGAAGAGTATTCGGCCGGTAAGAAATTATTCATGCGTTTGTCTTCATCGACACAAATACTCAACATCTAAAAATATAAACAAATAAAAATTACCTATTGATTTTAATTATTAAAATAATAACTTACAGTTGATTATGAGTGTCAAAGTGTAGAGTATTCCACCTATAGGGTCCTTTCATGTTTACTCTATAGGTGGGAATACTCAACACTTGGAATCATCCATTTTTTCTTTCATTTTCTTGACTCTTATCAACGGTTGCTAAGTCGATTGAAATTGGAAAAAAGTGGTGGTTCTTTTATAGGCTTAAACCCCCCCTCTACCGAATTACGTCGAATATCATCTGATTTGGCATAAATCGGCAACAAAGGATAAATTCCGAGATTGTTTAGTCTACTTTTCGTTATCGCTCTAATATTCGTCTTTTCGTCTCTCCATGTCAAAATAGTTAAACAAAAATCGACTTTTTTCTTTCTTTAAAAATAAAAAACTTTTCCATTTCCACTTTAAAGAGGGAAGAAACATGTGTCTGCGTCTATGGGAAAGACTAATCGGGGAGCGGACGTAATTTATAGACTGTTGAAACTTGAAATGGGCCTTTTTCTGATTTATAAATTACCTCTCCAACTTTACCTACGGAGAAACAAAGTACCCCCTGTGCTCTTTTTTGACCAAAATAGTCTAAAATTGCTTCTTTCTTTTCTTCTAATGAAAATTTATTTTTATACATAGTCATATACATTTTTATACATAGTCATGAGAAAAACTAGGTACGCAAATTCATAAAATGTTAAGAATATGAGTCCGACATTGAAGGTTGTCTTGATCTCTACTCTCAGGGGATCAGGAAAATTGAATACTTTGACTACCTAATTGTAAATTAAAAAATTCATATTCGCCCTTTTCTTTCGAGGCCATACTTCACCCAGAATCGTTTTTTTTTTTTTTTAATGAAAATAATGAGGTGAAAGCGAAACTCATACTTATAAAGAAAAAAGAAGAGCGAAAAAAGCGTCTAGTTAATTATTAAAAGGTGAACTAGATTAAAGAATCGACCACAAATTAAAGTGGCTCTTTATATGTCTCCCGTGGGTCAGGTGGAAAAATTTAATCCACCTTTTTAGGTACGAACGAACGCCTCCCAAGAAATTGCTTTTTTTTCGCAAAACTTTCTAAAAGAAATTATAAAATGTTTATTCTTCAAAGGAAAACGTTGGTTTTTCCTTGCAAAAAGGAAGTTGTGAAAAATGTGCAAGGCGTGGGTGGGGGTGTTAATAAAAAAAGAAAAAAGAAACAAGGTTGATAAAGTCACAAATAAGGAAAGGTCGGTTTAGGGTTATCCCGTGCCTCAACCTTGTTAACTACGACTCCGAAACTCTTATTCCAAGATTACACCCCAAACCGACTCGTCTTCCACCCCCTTTTTTTCTCCACTCTCTCATTTCAAACTAAACGCTTTTCAGAGGGTTTCTGGGCACTTGCTTCGTTATGTTTGAAAGAGGTTGTTTTTCCCCTTTAATAGAGTTTCTTGGGATTTTTTTCTTTCTTTTTTTTTATAAGTAAAAGTTGAGCTTAGTAAAAAATATACTTTTTGACGGACATTAAAAATGTCAAAAGTTTCCAAATCATACAAAGTGATAAAACTTTGAAAATTAAATTTAAAAAAAAAATAGTGTTGGAAAATTTCGATCATGGATAGTAGGATGGACTACGCAATTCCGTTAGTTCTTGTTTATCGTTTCATCCCCCTCAGGACCTCTGAAATCACCAGCAATTCCTTCTTCTTACCCTCCCTCTCCTTGGGATCTCTCCTCGCCCTCTTTTTTCCCAATATATACCGTTTACCTTTGAACCTAACAAGAACTTATGCCTCCAACAACGTCAACCCCTTCTCTTTAATATATATCACCTCGACCCCCCAGAATCCTCCTTTAAAAATCCCTTAAGGTTTCCCCAGGTGCCCCTTGAAGGATTAAATCCCTTATTTATCTCTTGTCAACTATTATATGGTTTACCTCCCACCCCAGGTTGAAAATTTATGTTCCCACCCCTTCAGGTATTTTTAACACCTGGATAAACGTAATATACGGTTTTAAGTCTTAATAAATGTCCCTGTTGAAATATCGCCTTTATACAATGAACAATATTACTCAATATTACGTTATTTATTCTTCATTTCATTGTAGGTTTTATTTATTTTTTAGGCTCCAGTTTTATGAGGTACAAATAAAAGCACACAAACAATGTTTATTAAATTTTAATCAAACTTTTTTTTTTTTTTTTTTGCTTTGGTTGAGCAAAAAATTGAGGGAGTATTTTCCACGAATAAAAATGTTTGTGAATTTTCCTTAAATACTAGAAAACAATTAAAATTCAATTAAATACTATCGAATTCGCCTTTCTCATCACAATCTTCCTCGAATGGAACAATATTGGAATCAGCCACTAGGTAGGATGTACAGTAGTCCACTGAAACCAGGGCATCCGACATAGAGGGTCCCCTATTCTGAGTTTTTAAAACCATCATCGAGTTAGGCGAATAATTTTGGGGTGTCATAGGGGGTTAGTGGGGGGAGGATGTTGGAGATAATGCAATATGGGATGATTGGGGTTTGGTGGGGCAAGTGGATGTGAGCACGAAGGGGGGAAATCGTGGATGAACTAATTGAATTGTTTGGGGGAACTAGTAGGGTACATACAACATATCAAATACTTACGCATTTGATTGGAAAAGACGGACAACTGGGGTTGGTTGTGGGGTTCATGAAAAGGGCAAACTGAGAGTATTGTTGAAGGAGTAATTGGGGCATTGGGGGACTATTTAGGGGATAATTGGAGTTAGTTGGGGGTGGCAATAGCATTGGGAAATTAAGGGGAAATCCATTTTTTGTATGTACTGGTAATATGCATCCTTTAATTATTTTATTCCTCCTCCAGCTTTGTCGTGTACCTAGTATGAACTTAGGAAAAGAGGGGGCTCCGCAAGAATTTGAAACCACAGCCCATGGTGCTTCAGTGACGCCAATGGTTTGAATTCGAAAATTAAAATTCATTACTTTAATTCGTCTCGCTTGGAAAAAAAAATTAAGAAAAGATCGCTTTCCAGTTTTAATTTTTTTAAAATCCCTTACCTACCTACTTTACCTTAGCTAAGAATTCTTAAAGAAGAAAAACAACAAGGACGAGTTTAATTTTCAAGGAAACTTTATCAACCTTTCTAAATAATTAACTGGAAAAATTATTTCTTAATTAATTACCTTTCTCAAGCTGTCCCTTTAAAAAGAGGGGATGTTTTATTTGATTCCAAAGACTTTGAACTTGGGCGACAATTTAATAATTTTACGATTTATTCTGATTTTAAGGGTGGAAAATAAAATTTTGATTTAAAGGGAAAACATGAGAATTTAAATGAAAATTAGGTGGTTGAAGTTTGAGTAAGGCTGAGAGATACAATTAGCTTTTAAAAGGTCGATAATTGAGCCGGAGAGAGTAAAAGGACTGGGCGAGCTCAAAAGGTTTATGAAAGGGGGATGAGAAAAAGGGGTGGGGAGGTAACCGAGAAACTAATCTTGTTGTATTGTGTCAAGTAATTGGTCTCATCCGATTACATCATGCCTGATATCGGTTACTTGGAATTATCCACCCACTCGCCCACCCACTTTCGATATCCGATAAAACGGATTCCATTTCTAATTATTCGAACTGGAAAAATAGGGCAAAATAGTTACGTAAAATAGTAACTTTGAAATATAAAATATCAAGAAAATTTTATCCTTTAAGACTTGCAAAGGCTTGAGGCAATTTATAAAATTCTGGCCCTCTTTTTAGCCTCTTTTTTTTCCGGGTATGCAGAAAAGGATAAAGTGGAGAAAGAAAGAGGGGCGGAAGTGGGCAGTAAAACGAAACGCAGGTCGGTATTTCAAAGTGACGTTTTATGATGAGGGGCGGAGACCCGGGGGGGAAGGAACACGGTACACTAAACCTAATGTTTCTTACACATCCGTTATGCGTTTCGCTACATATAAGCTCCTCGACCTTTTTTCTCTTATTTTTCTTGAATTATCACGACCTGGGATAGGTAAGGTTGAAAAAACAAACTAAAACCGTGATGAATTCATTCCGAAAAAAAAAAGAGGATTTGGAAGGGCAAACTCATCGTAAAATTTTACAAGAAGGTCCGGTATTAATGGAAGAGAAGGATCCCAGACTCAAGAAAAAAATCTAGTTAATAGAATCAGTTCACCAGTCACCAGAAATCTAGTTATTCCTATTTTCTCAATCTCCATAGATTTACAAAGAATTTAAGACTAAAAGCATCCTTGTGGATAAAGAAAAAAAAAACGAGTCTGCAATATTTCAATGGTTTATAATAGAAAAAGTAGATTTTGAGAAAAACAAACTTCAAATAGCAAAATAAAATTTTTGTTAGAAGAAAAAAAAAATTAAATTTAAAAAAAAATTACGAATTCATTCGAAAATTAGACATACTTAAACTTAAATAAAATGGTTTTCAAAAATAATAATAATTTTTCAAAAAACTGACAGGGCTGGCAAGAGGTTCTTGATAGCGATATATTTTGCTTTATATTTATTATCGATATATTTTGCTTGTTTTGAGAGGGGAGGAGACGTTAGTTAATTTTCAAACTAGATTCTTTATCCGATCAATAATCTCAAAATTATTTAGTCATTTTTTTCTATAGAAAAAAAAAGTTATTTTTACCTTCTGTTTATCTTAATGTGAAATAATCGGGTTTATAAATACAGATTTCAGAAAGACGAATGACGGATTGGAAAATTCCACCAGACTAGGCGATAAGAATTTCTGAAAGTTCATTTCAAGAAATTTTGAAAAGAAGGACGTGGAAAAAATAAAGAATTGCAACTTTTTTTTTCCGCTCTCCACGTAGAAGATACAGGTTTATCCCATTCGTTCGAGGATGTCGCACCGAATGGCTCTCAATGATTTATGCAATGTGATATTTCACTCAAATGTCCCCCCTCGCCCCATCAACCTCTTCGGCTTGAACAACCCGGTCATGAATAAGGAAAAACCGCTTTCCATTGTTTCTCATGGGAATAAATTTAAAAAAGTGTGACCCTTATATGCATTTTAAAAACTATACATTAACTTTTGATTAGATGAAAAAAAAAAATTAACTGGTAGACTCGTAAAACGAAGGGGTAACGAGCCACGAGAATTAGAAGGTGTTTTTGAAGAGGAAAAAGCTCTTTTCCTTTTCCCTAAGTTTAAACGAAGAGATAAACGTATCGTAAAACGCGAGTGCGAGTCCGTAACCTATGAATAGGGGACCCAGAACTTAAAGAGTTTCCTCAAAACAAATTAACAAAACATTACTTCAGACTTTTATCTTTTCTGGAGTTCACTTCGCTTTAATGAATCTTAAAGAAAACTTGATGATCTGCGATTCTCCCAGGGTTTAAAACAAACAGTCTCCTAAAAAACAAAAGAATCTACACAAAAACTTCAATAAAAACCAAAATCCTTTCTTTTCCTTCAGAGATCGCAATAATTGGTTCATTTCAACTTGAGTTTTCGATATTTCATGATGTATTTGATTGCAAATATCTTGATTGAAACTCGCTTCCTTTGAGAAGTCTTAAAAGACCCCCAAAAAGGGAAAACACTCGTAATAATTTCCAGATATTTACTCTCTACATAGAAATTCCACTTTATCTTCAACAAATTACTGTTTCCCCTTTAACGTACCCTATACGAAATGCGACAATAATGAAAAATTAGTTTTCTATTTAGTTCCCAACTAATTAAAAGCCTCGTTTAATTTCTAGGTAAGTTTATAATGTTTGCATGTGAATGCGGTTCGAAATGAGAGTTCCAGTCAGGAGCTACGTGCATATGAGTCACATTCAACCCTTGGGAAGGAAGGAGGAGGGCGTAGAAATCGTTTTAATTACATTAGTATGACTGTATCTCGAAATGGAATCTGTTATAGACTTCAAAAGAGAACACGGTACTCATAATCGATATTACATTAACAGAATTAACTTTAAGATTGTTTATACTTAACGACAGAAGTCAAATTTTTCGACAAGAACTTTAAACATTTCAAAGAAACTTTGTCTTTCAATGGTGAAAACACCAATCAACATATTTTTAACATTTAAGTCATAATGTAGGTTCATTAAAGGGAGGGGCAGACTGGCCAGGGGTGTTAGGGGTTCCCAAAAGTGCACCCTCCTGCAGTAGAAGAGACCAAAAGAATGAAATGTTATTTCACAAGTGGCTTTAAAAAAAATGTCTTATGCAATCGACATTTATTTTTAAAAAATTAATAAAAGCCAAAATTTCCTGTAAAAATCCAAAAGTTTTCATTTTAGAAAAGGCAATTTTTCTGTCAAAATCCCAATTTTCTATCTAAAAATACCAAAATCGACATTAAACCTACAAAATTTCTATCCAAATCGGAAGAATTTACGTAAAAGCTCACTTTTTTTAAGACCCTTTAACACAAAAAAAAAAATTTAAATTAACATTTGAAGCTAATTTTCTAATTGAAGTAAAAACCCAAAATAAGCCTTTTAAATCCTATTTTCTTTTTACCTAAGTAATATTTTCGTTTTGAACTCCGAAAACCTGTGGACCCTAGGTCCCCCCCCCTCCCACCATGATCTAGGTACATACTAGAATGAAAATGTAACGAAATAATATTCCAGAATCCAAGTTTTTCGAGAAAATTATGTAAAACTCAGTTGGGGCGAGAAACCTCAAAATTTTTGAAATTCCTCAGGTTTTTTGGTTCAAAACCATCAACTTGTCAAGGTTAACCAAACTACTCAGTTTATGTTCATTAATCATTAGCAATGGAATAAAAATTTTGTGATCCTGATGTAGTCGTCTACATCGAGGGTTGTTTTAGATTTGTTCGTAGGAAATTATATGTATCCAACTCAACAAAGGAGGTAGAGCATTCTAGTGGCAAGGAACAGAGCTAAATGAATATTTTTCATCCTTGCAACCTACCTACCTAATACACAATTTTATGACAAATTTAACCCAGAAAGGAAGGTACATACCAGTCGTTAATACTAATGAAAATAATACAATATTATTTAATACCTAGATCATTTTTTGTCATCTTTTCCAAAAATATAGTCCAATATACCGGAAGAGGTCCAACCTAACCCTAGATCAATTTTCATTTTTTCAATAGAAAGTATGATGTTTTTTATTTAAAATTTCTATCGTTATACGTCTTCTAATGTCTAGATTTTTAAAAAATATGCGTGATTCCAAAAATGAAGCCTCCCATTATTTGAATTAATAATACATTGTGTATTCACGGTTTATTTAAATAAGAAATCCGTCGACCAGGGATAAATATAGTCATCCGACGGGGAGAACGCCGTCCAAAGGATTTTCCAGGATTGTAAAATGAATTATTTATCGCACGCGAACCGCATCGAACTCGTTTTGAAGTTTATTTTGAACCCATTTTACCCTCAAACCATACAAAGGGCCTCGATTTTCTAGAAAATTTTGAGACTTGAGTTCTTTTTTCTCGATAAAATATAAAAAAATTTAGTCTCCAAGCAAAGATTTCAAAGATTTTTTTTTTTTTACAAAAAAAAGTTCACCGCTCAAAGGATTAATTTTTTTTAAAATTGGCCACAAGCAACAAAAGTAAAATGCTTTTTTTGTAAAGAGTAGGAGCAATTATGATTTAATGGTTTCCCTTTTTAGTTTCCAGGAGGAAAACATCTTGAAAGGTCTGAAAAGTAGAAGACGACTGCGTGAGAAAAACGGGATTTCGCACGCGACGTTTTGTCCGCCTTAATGGAACGTGCACGTCATTTCGACCTCTCCTCCAACAAAGGTTTGATCTATGTCCGAGTGTAGAATGCGTGCCTTTACTTTCGACAAAACTAATGGAAGATGGACCTCAACAATTTTTTCCTTTTTACAATATATTTCCTAAGAACCACACAAACCTTTTCTTATTCCCAGTTCCCACATGTAGGATTTATAAACGTACTTTCTTATTTAATTTTGCAATGGGGGCAGTATTTTTCACTCAGATCCATCAAAAATCTACTGCATCCACAAATGTCTTATTATTTAAAAACATCATCAAATTATGAAAATTATTCATATAAGTACATAGGTTCATAGGATAATTTATATCAAGTTTATTTTAAATATATTAAGTGCATGTTTTCCTCATTACCTTGTAAACAAAGCTAATTGATAGCCTCTTTTTTACTTCCACAGTAATCTTGCTGATAGTCACAAATGTCATTTTGACTTCTCAGTTGACGTTGCCTCAAAAGAAAGGAAACATGTTTTTTCCTTTTTTATTGGTTTTAGTAATTCTAAACGACTCCTTTTCGATCGCAGTTACCAGGTAATGAAATAATTTGAAGCCGTATTTTTTTAATTTAAAATTTTATTTAGAGTACTCATCGACGCCCCTCATCGAAACTGCGTGTCTGGGATGGATCATACGAATGGAAATTGCAAAAATTTAATTCCTGTTCATCAACCGGACATTTCTATTGTTAAAAAAACGAATGGGGCTTATCCTTTGAATACAAAAATCGGAGAGAAAAGGTATGATAATATTATATTATCATCAAAAAAATAAAATACCCTTCTATGGCTTCCAATACTTTTTAATCCTTTATTCTTTAAATTTAAATTAAAAAAAAAAAAAGTTTTACATGTTTAGTTTAAAAAATCCGCTAAAAATTTTTACCTAAAAAAATTAGTTTAATTTTGTTACAGAGATTTTTAGAACTTCATCGAACCAAAATTTTTTGTAATAAATATAATAATTAATAACTTTGAAATTTTTTTAATAAATAAATTATGATAAAATCATTATTGTCTGGTTTTTCCTTGGATGCTTTTATCTTTCCTATGTGCTCGGAAAGGTATTGATTAAAAAATTATCGTTTTCGTGTCAAAATATGTAAATAGTTATAATTAAAAAGCCACAAATGACAAATTGTACGTTTTAAATTAATAATGTTGGTTAAAGGCATAGCATATTTTGTTTTTTTGTTTGTTATAGTGATTTCAATTTTAATTTACGTTCCTATAAAAATTAAGTGCCCCGAAGGCACGATCAGACTGAAAGGAATTTGCAGAGAAGTGTATTTTGTCGAGAAGCCAAAAATGGTAGGTAATTTTCAATCAAAAATCTTCTTCCTGACGGTTGAGCATTTTAAGAAATTCGTTGAGTGACACGAGGCCGTCTCTGTCCGCGTCTGCTTCATCCATCATTTCCTGGGAGATTAGGTCCACTCATTATGTTTTTACAAATAGAAAAGTGAATTACCAACATTTTAAGAAATAGCAAAATTTAAAAAAAACCTCCCCCAATTAACTAATGTATTGAACTGACGGTGAACTTTCGAATTAGCACAAACCTGTATTTCTTCGTCGTGCAAGTTCTCGTCGAGTTCAAAAGCGATGTTTTTCAAATCTTGAAAGCTCACGCCTCCTTTTTGGTCCCTGTCGAAAAATTTAAAGGCTCTGACCATCTCCTCTTTTTGATCTTTCTGATCCAATTTGTTCAAAAATATTTTGACGACGTCTTTCATAGAGAACAACCCTAAACAAAGAATTAAAAATTCCCCCCATAAAAATGCAAACCTTCATTTTGAGAGTCAAATTCCGCCATGATACTTCTCAATTCATCATTTCCTGGCTCATAACCACAAGCTCTAATTATTGTCTGGACAAAAAAAGTTTGAAAAAACGTTCATGTCTCATAATGAGAGGGTCCGTGCAGTAGGTAATGGTTTATAGGCGTATAATAGAGGGGGATGCCAAAACAGATTCTCTTGTTTTATACAAGAAAATTGGAAGAATCTGGTGAGCAAATTTAAGAAATACCTATAGGTAAGAATTCATTTTCATGAAATACATTCAACAGGGTGTGTGTTAGAAAATGTTGAGTCCCGTTTTATCAGAACGTTATTTTTCACTTATTTGCCCTAACGTATTTTTCACCTATTTGCACGAACCTCATCAATTTCTTACCTTAATATCAGTTAATCCGATTTTCCCATTGTTTTGTGTATCTAAAAGTCTAAACGCTTGCTCCAAATCCTCCCTTTGGTATCCATTTAATAATTTCATAGGGCAATTAATTTTCGTCTTCTTCTTTTTATTCCAGTTCCCAGAACCTTCGTAACTGCTCGATTTGAGAGAAACCATGAACTGTTCGGATTTGTTCGATTTCACGATCGAAATTTCAGAAGCCTGTTTGGACTGCATTTCAATTTTTAACAATTTATGAACAAAAATAAATAGTTTTACCTTATTGGAGTAAAAACTCTTCCCATCCATTATCGAAGATTGTTAATTCTAAGCTTTATATTCGTATTATTATCTTAACAAAAAACCACTAGATATACTTAATACTTTAATGTTTAGAAAGAAAGTTAAATTTGACATATGTTGTCTTCAGGCAAAATAATATGGGTTTTTGAATTCTCTGCAGACCTCTCAACAGACATCAAATAACCCCCTCGATCACCCATCCCAGCTCCTGGGATCCTCCCATCACTTCCCCCAACCACTACCCAACTTTCCCCATCGTCAGCTCTCCCCGACCTTCCAGCAACTCCCAACCAGTCCTCTATCACCTCCCCTACCCTACTTGAACCTACCCTAGCTCCCCTACTTTTCCCCACTTCCTATCACACCCCTCCCTTAAAAACATTGTGAAAAGTATCCAGATTGAAATAAAAGGTTCTTAGAGCTCATCTCAAAACATAAGAGGTTTCAAATTTGTATATGCTGTATTTCCGAAAGTATTTAACCTACTGATACGGTAATGATGCCAAAGTTTACTTAATTTTATATAGTTTAAAAATTAATTTAGTTTTAGATCCAAAAACCCGGCATTGGGCTCAAAATGTCAAAATATAACTTACTACCTATGAAGTTAAATGTATTTACTAAGCGCGTGACGTAAGATCCCCACTACCGCCACGCCCCCTTAACCTATGATACCTCCAGTGTAGAAAAAACTTGGAAGTTTCAAGTTGCATCCTTATCGCATATTATTATTGTTTGCTTTTGTCATATTATGTTCATTGTATCTTTGGTTGTTTCCCATTTTCCATATTTCCTGTGTTTCTATTAGTAAATTGCAGGTTGTGTTTTGATTTTCGTCACAGTCCACAGAATAAGCAAGAGACTTTTATCTCCGTTCGTTTCCTTGGATCATAGCTGTGGTCTCCTCTCAGTTTTTCCTGGCTAATCTTCAAGTATGAAGAAAGCATCGAGCATGAAAGGGAGAGAAAAATATTGCCTTGTCCCCATGTGCCATAACACTTTTATTAAGACCCCCGGGAAGTTATTTATAACAATTCCAACTGATAGCAGGACTAGAAGCAAATGGTTAAATGCCATTCGAAGAGACTTGCGAGTGGCCCCTTTATCTGACAAATCTGGAGCTTTTGTTTGTGAAGATCACTTTGATGTAAGTATGATGTCTAATTATTAAAAAGGGCACACATTGGGCTTCCTGACGCATAGTTAACATGGGTGGATGGGTTTGAAATGGTAAACTGCTTGAAATCGCCCAATTTTTGTGGGTTTCACTCAGGGGAGTGCGATGCAGATCTTTGTGGCACCGAGACATTTCAAAATTAAAATCTGGCTCAAATAATTTTGACTGTCTAAAAAAGTTTCATCAATTTGTTTTTAGATGGATGTAGATGTTGTGAATATTGGGTACGTTCGTTGGTCTCTATCACAAGGGTATGATGCTCGCATGATACTCAGACGTGGCGTCATCCCGCACAAATTTGAATGTCAATCTTCTTTAAGAAAAGTTACTGGTAATAATTGATTGCTCAAGTTTTTTTTAAATTCTCTGATAGCTTGGCAGTTCATTTGGTATGTATCAATTAAATTTCAGCCATTATGAAGCTAACAGAGAATTTGTAGCCAAAAGAAGGTATGTCACTCCAGCGGTGGTACCCTGAGTTGACTGAGTTGAGTAGTATTACCCTAAGTTTTTCAGTGAAATTTAGAAATCATGACATTCTTTCTTTTGAGAACCCGTAACATTTGTGCTGACTTATTTATCAACATTTTATTTTTCAGCCTCTCGCAGAAAGTCCGCAGTGATTGAAAAACTGAATCGCAAAAGAATCATCGACGATTTATTGAAATCCTCAGAAAAAAATGACGAGTCACCGCCTGAATTAGCATCCCCTTACACATATACAATACAACATAATAATAACTTTCCGGATAAACCAATTATAAAGGTGAGCATAATTAAAGAAAATGTTGCAGTCCAAATCGGTGCCAAAACTTGGCTAGTGAGGCCAAATCCTAACTTAAGACAATTTTTCAACACGACTCTAATTTCAGATTGAGTACTTCAATTCGGCTTTTGATAACAATCCTCATATAAAATCGCTTAATATTCCTGATAATGTAAATATGAAGTGGCATCCATGTTTTTCGTATTAATTTTATTTATTTTTCTCAGGCAATCGCAATGGAAGAAGAGCATCCGTGGCCATTTCGGGATGAAATCGAACACTCTTGTGTTGTGCTTCCAAGTTTCAATTCATTAGAAAACGAAACTGAAGTCAAACAAGAACATTATGAGAATGACGAAGAAATTGTGATCAAAGAAGAACCTCTCTAGAAAGAACCAGACTGAAAACACATTTTAAAATTTCTGCCAAGCCAAGTTATCTGATGCAAGGAATTGGAAGAATCATCACCAAGTTGAAAGAAAGCCATGGATTTCTGATCTCAATAGTAATAGAACTCCTCGTTTTCTGTTTTTAAATGAATTATACTTGCTATTTTGAATAAATTTAATATTTTATTTTATTTTGAACCTGTCTCAAAAAATTTTTAATTTAAATTTTCTGAGGCTGAGCCTCTACATGAGATCGTTTTATGTGCCTCCGACAATAATTGATGTCCTTAAATTCTTTACTGCAGATGCTACATTTATAATTGTTGGATGTCAAGTGGCTCACCGAATGTGATACATAATGACCCTTTTTCACAAAACCTTTTCCACAAATTTCGCAGAAAAATCTAAAAATCAAGTTAAGTTTCTGTTTTGACATTGAATGACATACTTGAAGTTTCCGTTGTGTGTGTTAATGTGATCTTGTAGTGCGGTTTTGGACGTGAATGTTTTACCGCATTGTAGGCAAGCGTGATCGAGGCTCAGGTGGTGCGACATGTGCTTTTCGAGGTGCTCGACACTTTTGAAATTTCTCTCGCAGAGAGAGCAACTCATCGGATTCTTTTCATGTGATTTCATATGCTTCTTTAAAGCGTCGCTCCTGTAGTATTTCTTACCGCAAATCTCACATCGAAATCGAGGCTCCTACAATTTATTTTTAAAGCCTTCAGTTAACATCAGATTTACCTCAGAATGTATTTTAAAGTGACGTCTCAACTTAGATTTCATTGTGAAGTCTTTTCCGCAGACGATGCATTTGTAAGAAATAATGGAGCCTGAATGATTCCTGTTTATATGGTGCCTCAAGGAAGTCTTTTCAACAAAACACATTCCACAACTGTCGCACCTACATGTACTAAACATTAAGGATATCAATGAAACAATTCTTTGTGTCCTTGAACTTACACCTTGTTCAGGGAATGATATCTCTTGATATGCTTCTCTAAAAGTTGCTTTTCCAAGAATACTTTTTTCTTCCCCACACAATTCGACACATCGCACACATATTTCTGACCAATCTTTTTCAAATGATGAGCTTCCCTGTGTTCAATCAACATTTTCTTGCTTGAAAACTCCATGATACATTGAGAGCATTTCTAAAAAAAAAATATATAAAACTTTTAAAAAAAAATTAATTTTGATATACCAAAATTTTGGCCGGGCTTGAAATGTTTCCGCTTTCCTCTTGATGGGTTTTCAAGTGAAAATTGAGTTTAGACTTAGTTGAGAAACGTCTTGAACATTTGACACAAGCATGTTCATAGTTTCCTAAAATTAAATCAAAAATGGGAATCAAAATAATTTTTTTTACCTGTATGAGTCACTATGTGGACATCACGTGTGACTTTTTGTGCGAAACTTTTGTGACAAACCGGACATGAAAAAGCCTTCAGCCCGCTATGCTTGGCTAGATGAGTCTCCAAGGAGCTTTTTCGTGTAAATAACTTTCCGCATTCCTCTGAAAATAGATAAAAAGTGAGGAATTGAATAGAAATGCCACTTACGACAATTGAAGGCTGAATCGCAGATGAAATCATGTTTGGTCGCCAAATGTCCAATCAGGTTTCTTTTCGAACTGAGCATTTTACCGCAGTGCTCGCAACAATATGACTTTTTTCCTAAAATGAATGAGCTTTCAGTTCTGGTAAAATGTCCTTTTCAACTTATATAGCCCACAGATATAGGGTGGACCAGGCAATTATCTGCTAGCTTTTCTGGAGCACCCTGTATGTTGGATCCAAAAGGTATTGATCCCAATTGATTCCTCGCTAAAATCTAATGAGGTTTTTGTCGGTCTGGCAGATAATCGCCTGGTCCACTCTAGATGGCACGCCCTGCAAATCAAATCTTTGAATCCTTTTTCCCAATTACCTGAATGACTCAAGAGATGGTTTTTCAATGCTGCTTTTGAACTCAGGTCTTTATTGCAACTGTAGCATTTATGTCTAGAAGTTTGACTTGTGTTTTTGGGAGGAGCTGGCCAAACTTCATTGATTTCAGTCGTTTCTTGTCTTGTATTATCGAATAAGAAGTCATAATTATAATGGAACAAGTCAGGTTTGCTTGTATCGCAGTTTCGAGGCTCGGTTTGTTCTTGAATATCTTTTCGGTAAGGAGCTGGCTGATAGTAGTAGTAGAGAAATGGATTCGACCCTTTTGAATTGTAAGAGTCGCTGGTTATATTTTCTAGATGCTTTGGTCCACTAGAATCCATCAATTTCATTACTTCTTGATCAATCGCTCGGCTTGTCCTTTCCACATTCAATCTTTCCAATATTGCCTACAAAAATAAGTGGGAGACTCAAAAAAAGGACAAAAAACACCCAAAAAAAAACTAGTTAGTTACACACCTTGAGTTCTTCTAAATAAAAAATTAGCGATTCCAGCATTTTATCGCTGCCTGTGAGAATGTTGAGGCCTTTATAGGCAAATGTGAAGTCATCCCATAATCCAATTACTTTATACTGCAAAATTATCTAAAATAATTTAATTGGTAGCCAAACTTACAAAGTTCATCAACTTCTTCATTACTTCAACGGTTTCAAATGCGAAATGAGTTAAAGTTCCCATGCTTGCTAAGTTCCCCCTTGGTTTTAAGAAAATGTGAGTGCTGAGGATATTGAAGCGCTTAAGAGTGTCTCATCATGTGTGGTCTTGGGATGAATGCAAGAGGCCAAGAGCCACTTGGAGGCCGGTTCACCTTCGCCCTTCTTCAGGTAGTCGGTAGATCGTTCTCCCTCCCTTCATGAGCCACGCTCCAGATTCAAAACTTTAAAGGCGGGCTCACTGTTTGAACTGTGCTGCTACCTTTCCGTCATTTATGTAACAAAGTAACCAGTGTCGTTTTTAAAAATGTAAAAAATAATGGCTTATAACCAATTTTTCCACGATCTCATGTTTTCCTAAAATCGCTGTGCTTTCCCAAAACTGGAGTGAAACCCCACTACAGGGAAATACTGTTACGAATGACGATGACTAAAGCAAATACATGTCATATAACTGCATAAAAAGGGGTACCTACAAAACAAATTATAGAAGGGGTCAACACAGTTATAATATTACAACTTCTTATGTATTAAATATATATTTTTGGACTAGGGCGAGGATAGATAGGAAGGAGGCCTTCTAGTCTTCTACTATACAGTATAATTGGACCATGAACTTGGATTAGGGATAATATTTTATAATAAGCAGAATAAGTGTGTCCCAAGTATCGTGTTCCCTTTCCCCCTCCTTTAAATACCTAAAGTTCATTTAAGAGGCTGTTTTTTTAACTTAATTTTTTTTCGAGGATCTCAGCACTTACAATAAGTATGTAATTGTTTTTCTAAACCCTGTGGAAGTATGAAATTCCATCCCAAACATCTTACTTTCAATAATGTTATTGAATTATTCAATATTATTGAAAGTATGTTTTTTCATATTATGAACATCTATTTTTGATTTCAGCTTTGAAATCTACCTATGATTACATGGTACATACTAATTGCATCTAAATCCTGATACAGTAAAAGTAAAATTTTAAAATAAGCGCCAAAATGCCTTTTGGCGGGAATGTAACCTCAGTCTAACCTTTTCGACGTTAATTTTGTACCTTATTATCAGGGCGACTCAATGAAAAGGAAAGTTTCATGTTACGCAGGAGTTCAGCACCCAGCGCTGGTAGCTTCAAGAGCGGGGAACTTGACCACTGTTGAGGAGCATCCCCTTCCATGAATCCCGCTTAATATTTAACCGATGAAGTGACTTCTCTTGAATTACTTTTCGTTCAGAAATCAATTGAATTATTTAAATTTTTATTTCTTGCGAAAAAAAACCGTTGCAACAAAACCGGATACCCTCATTTTAAAGGTAATTTATCACTTGTTTAATCAAAAGTAGTCCGGTTTTGTTGCAACGAATAGCTTTGGCTCCAGAGCCAATATGTGTGTAAAAACCTAGAATTGCCGTTCACGTTTCGACTTACGTTTTTGGCTCTGGAGCCAAACTATAATAGGTACAGGATGGGACCAACTTTTAAAAGAACAAGCACTAAATTACCTTTAAAATGAGACTAGTCCGAGCTCAATCGGGCGGAAAGTTCTCCCACACCATTGACACGCCGTCAAACCCACCTTAATTGTTTTAGTCCTTATCGGTCATAAAACGGAGGTCTTTTTTGACCGTTGATTGCTGCCGAACGGCTGGACCGAATTAGACAAATGATTAATGATTTTTAGGTAATTTTTTAGGTTTTCTTTTTTACTAAGCGGCCCAAATCGCCAAACCTATAGTTTTTGAGATATAATCAAAAAACCTCAAAAAGTGCCAAAATTTTGACTTTTTTTGCAATTTTGACAAGGTTCCGGGCAAAATTTTTGTTGGCAAACTTTAGATTCGTAATCAGCGACCCAAAAAACATAAAATAAGATGGAGATTACGACTGTACCTAATTTTCCCGCTAAATATCCTAAGATGCCTGGGCTATAAGAGTTTGTGAGATAAAAATCAGATTAAACATTATGTATGTAGGTATGTACATTCCGTTTCTCAAAATGTTTTAATTAAATAGCGGTGATTTTTCACTTAATTTCACCGTTTGTAGGTGCGAATAATGCCTCCCCATTTGAAATATGTAAGGGAGCAAGATTCATTGTAGAGTGGAAATCGGAAAAGAAGGGGAACGCTTTTAGTGTGTGTGGTCGTGCGCCTGTGTGTGTGCTCGTGCCTCGTGTTAGTGTTCCACTAGCGATGAAGCCCGGAACCTTTTTCTCTGTTCGTTTTCGTGCCGGCCACTTGGAGATCTGTATCAGTATATAAGTATAATCTGTGCTTATTATTTTCAACCTTGGATGAAACGTGGTTTTTTTTTTCTATTCATATAAGTCATAGGTAGACCGATTTTTTTGTTGATTTGCTGTAAATTCTGAGATTATTTAAGGTGAGTAGGTTGTTCTGTCTTTTGGTTGACTTTTTCGCATCAAAAGTTTCCAGATGGTTCCTGAAAACGAGCCGCTTTCGGCTTTCGCCGTCCAGTCGGCCCGCCTCTCGAAAAACGCCCGCAAAAAGAAGAAGCAAAAGGCGAAAAAGACGTCGGAGCCGACGATCCTCACAAAAGAACAGAAGAAAGAGCTTCTTCTCAAGAAACGTGCCAAAATCGAAACTCTCGCTAAGAAAACGAACAAGACGGTCGCCCCCAAAAAGATGAAAAGCCTTCAGAAGGTCAAAGAGATCCCAAAAGCTGTGGATGCTCCAAAAAAGAAGAAGAAGAAACCTCTCAAAACCAAAAGCCCGACTCCTTCTAACGGTCTTAACTCTTCAACGTCTAAAAACAACGCTAAAGTAAACAATAAAAATGTTAAAAATGCAGAGGATCCCAAGGATCTTGAAGAAAACAAAGAATTTTCTGGGGAAGAAACTTTCAAACGCTTGATTAATCCTCTTGACCCAGCAAAATTTTTCACGTAAGGCTCTTTTAGAACCGTTCTAGTTAGTGCCTGTTTTCTTGTGGTTTGGACCCCATCTTATTGGCCCCCTGTTATTTGTTATATATAACTTAGACCACATGTCATTTGGACCTCTTTTTATGCGGTTTGACTGTCTAAGACATGAAGCCCCTTTGGTTATAAACTGTCCACACTCCATGTACATTTCTGTCTACCTAATAGTATGTTCATACCTACATATTCCTTTCTTTTTAGTGATTACTGGGAAAAGCGACCTGTTTGTATCAAATCCAATGGATATAATAAAAGGTTTGAAGAATTGATGAGTACGCCAATGATGGATGAAATGCTGCGGCAAAACGTCATGCTGTTTGGCCGTGATGTTGATGTCACTACATATACGGACGGTGTACGAGAAACACACAATCCGGAAGCCCGTGCCCATGCGAATGTTGTCTGGGACTACTACTCGAATGGTTGTAGTGTCCGCTTTTTGAGTCCCCAGTCCTACCGAAGTGGCAGTTCTCTGCGAAGACTCAATACCTCGCTTCAAGAATATTTCGGAACATTCGTCGGCGCCAACACTTACCTCACGCCACCCGGCTCGCAAGGCTTCGCTCCACATTTCGACGACATAGAAGCTTTCGTACTTCAAATAGAAGGAACAAAAAAATGGAAAATTTATAAACCGAGGTACCTTCAGACAATCTTCCTTGTTCAAACCTAATAATTTGATTTTGCAGAAATCCCAATGAGAAACTTCCTCGCTATTCAAGTAAAAACTTCTCACCAGAAGATCTTGAAGATCCTCCCATTCTTGAAGTGACATTAAAACCCGGCGATGTCCTTTATTTCCCTCGAGGCTTCATACATCAAGCCAGAACAGAACATAATGAACACTCCCTACATGTCACCATATCTGTCTATCAAAAAACAGCTTGGTGTGATTTATTGGAGAAGGTACCATAAACTCCTTTGGTCTTATTTCTCATGATTTATACTTTTAATTAATTTTCAGGCAATCCCAACAACATTACAACGTGCCATCGCAGACGATGTTGATTTCAGGCGTGGTTTACCTTTTAATTATCTCAATATGGCCGGATTTGCTCATAAAAATAGTCCTGAAAGGAAAAATTTGATACTATATATGAAAAAACTTATGACGAAATTGATAAATTACGTAGACATTGATGAAGCCATTGATAAAATTGGGGTCGACTTCATTCAACATTCGCTTCCTCCATTTTTACCTGCTGGTACATAATCTTTCGCTTTTGTGGACAAAGTATGCCAATTATGTTTTAGCTGATGCTGTCAGAAGTGTTGTTGATAGTGGTATCAAGATGGAACAAAATGGACGATTGAATTTCAGATTTGAAATGACCCAGGAAACCCAAGTTCGTTTGATTAGACCCAACTGCTCAAGGTAACACTCTTAGTATAACCAACAAATTCAACTTAAATTTTGCAGGTTTTTGCCTGAAAATGTAAAACTGGAAGATGGAACTACCGAATTGCAACACAGGCTATATGTAAATGTTGATAATCCTTTAGAATATAACGAAGATGAGCCACAATTTCTCATCTTGCCCGAATCATTAGTTACGGCTATGAAATATTTGATACAAGCTTATCCGAATTTCACTCCAATCAATGATCTTCCATGTGAAACTGATGAAGATAAGGTCTATAAATCTTTTTTACTGCTGCCACTTATATAAGATAGAAATCCTGTTTGAGTTATAAATTTAAATTGTGCTTTTTAGATGATTCTTGCATCCGATTTATGGGATCGTGGGGTCCTAATGGTGGATTCTCCAAATGAGGAAGAGAAAAACGGATTAATTAATACCAGAGGAATGTTTTCAAAATCGAATAATGAGGCCGAAGATGACTCCGAAGAGGAGATGCAAGATGACTCTGAAGAGAAAATGTCAACCAGTTTTTTGCGTTTTATAGACGGAAACGATTCTGATGACTCCGATGCTTATGAATCTTTCAACACAAACGATTCAGACGATTAATTCAAATAATTGTAACAAATTTTATTTTATTGCTCTTTTTAGGAGCTTCGTTGTAAATAAAAATAAAATATGAGCACTTTTAACAGAAAAAATAATTTATTGAGTTTCTCCCTTTTGATTGGAATGGATAGCAAATAATAATAAATTAAGGATAAATAAAAAATTTAATTTATACATTATAAACACAGCATGTTAGTCTTTCAATGATTGTTGACAATAAAAATATATTTACAATTTTTTTTCAATAAAGGTTAGTAAATTTCCTTAAATTAAAAAAGGATAATAATGAAGTAGCAAGAAAAATCAGCAAATAAAACAAGTTTTAAACCAAAGTGACGCGATAGTCTTAAGGTTATGTTTTATCCAACATGTTTGGACGTGTTGAAAATAAAAAAAATTGGCACCTTCTAAGACTCCAAGTCTCGGTTTATCCGTAACAACCCAATATTTACAAAGAAAAATTAAAAACCAAAATACGGATGAACAGACAAATGGAATCTCGATGTTTGTCAAGAAATTAAACTGTGTTCACGCCTCCTTTTTGTTTCCAACCGTGATTGAATTTCGAAGTGACGGATGTCAAATAATTGGAGAGCCTAAGCGGAGGCTTCAGATCGTAGGTCTGCTTTGGGCGTGCGACGAGAAGAGTCTCTTCCAAAGTCGTCAGCGCATACTCAGGAAGGGTGTTCACATTGTATTTCAGATAAGCGTCCATTTGAGAAACTTCCCCTTCTTCAAACCTTTAAAAAACATAAAATCATCAAAAGCCCAAAATTTGCTAATCTCAAAGAAGTTCCATTACCTGACTTTAACATTGTGGTACAAGCGCTCAGATGTGATGGCTCCCGTGTTGATGATTACGACGGAGACTCCCAACGGAGAGAATTCATTGGCTAAGGCAGCACTTGCTCCAGCAACGGCATGTCTTGCAGCAGCATATGCAACCACTCCAGTACTGTTCAGGCATTCTCCACTCAAACCAACCGTTACCAATCGTCCTAAAATATAAAAATGCAAAATAAACAAGGTGCTTTCCCATCATTGTATGCCCGAGGCTCGAGTACTTTTACCCCAAGCTGTCGACACTAAATCTCTTCGCTGACATAAAAAACTTGCCTTTAGTGACTTTCAAAAGGGGCAATAAAGCCCGAGCAGCCCGTAAAGTTCCAACGACGTTCACTTTAAACATGGAGTCCCACTGGCAGCTTTCTTGAGCTTCGAGTCTTCCTTTAACCACAGCACCCGCAGTGTTCACAACCGCCCAGAGACCTGTAACAATAAATTTCAACGTTTTACATCTGCACTATTTCTTAAGACATTATACAACTTGCCATAAAAAATAAAATATTCAGAGATGAATTTATCATAATGAAACACTTTCTAATTTTGCTTTTAGGGAGGGCACCTTTTTCATGAAGTTTGGAAATCTTCAATATCAGGGGTCGACTTTCTTCAATTACCTATCGAGTCACGATCTGAAATAGAACACACGGCTAGAAACCAAACTGTTTCGAAATAGGTTGAATAGGTTTTTAATCTAAAATAAGAAGAACTCTTCCTCATCTTCACGTTAATGGATAGGTAGTTAGGTTGTTTTTTTGGATTTCCACGCTATTTTCTTCAAACGGCCCCCCTGTCGGCTTTAATGGTCTAATAGGTTCGTTCGAGTTCCCCAGAAGAAAACAGGATTCTGCGTTCGAGACCCCCGTGTCGGTATTTGACCGAGAATCCAGCTAACGGGTCTCTCACCTAATACAACCTTACGACCGCCTTCGCCCAACTCGGATCATCTGCTCCAGTAACTAGAGAGAACGGACGGATTTAAAAGGGTGCAACCATTTCAATTAAACTAATCCGAAAAGATTGAGTAATGTACGAAATCAAGATATACAAAACAATGAGAGGAGTTTAACTAGATTTTATGGTTAACGGATTTTAAGACCTGAGACAATGCAATTCGGATGGATATCGCTAATTGGAAATCGACCGGCTCGTTTGTCGTTTCCTCTCTTATGTCAGACCTTATCCTGTAGGAAATGTTGCAAACCCAAGGTATTTTTCCTCAAGTCTAGAGGAGTCCACACGAATCTTAAAGGGATCCTAACCAATCTAGAGGATTCCTAACAAGTCTAGAGGGGTCCAAGCCAATCAAGAGGGGTCCACAAATCAATCTAGAGACTAACATTCTCAAGTCTAGAGGAGTCTTCTGAAGGTCTTGAATTCATACTTCAGCTCTTTTATTTTTCTTCTGCAGCTCGACTAATGTGGGGTAACTTACATATTAAATTGCCTTATAAAGACTGACCAATGAAAACTGACGTAATTATTGCGTTTTTTTTTTCTTTGAGTTGTAGGTACTAATCGTCGTAATTAATCGTCTGGCCTAATGTTGTGGTTGAAAACTTCCTCCCTTGCGCGATATTCCTGAGGATGCCTCAGAAGTGGCGGGGGAGTTAGAAAGTCCGGTCGGATTCTCGTGACTGAGTTGAAAGTGAGATTAATTTTATGGTCTTACAGTTCTACCGGACTTTTTGGCGTGTGAATTGCGAACTTTTCCATTATTCAAAAGTCCTCAGACAGTGACTTCGATGTTGGAAAAAGATCCTTTTCCGGTACAACGACCTGTTCAAGACCAAAATAACACAAACACCATTTAGAATCATTTGCATTTCTCACAAAAGACAAATCTGCAGTCGTAGTCGATCATTTTTAGCAAGAAGGAAAGTGCAAAGTTTTAATCTGATTTGCACATTTCAGACCGTTTTTAGCGTTAGTTGAAGTCACTATAGAAGGTAATTATAGCTTTTAAATTGAATTAAAAGCTTTTCAAGGCCTCAAACTTTCAAAGATTCTTACCATACGTTTTTAGTAGTTACACAACGTACCGGTTTTTAAAAAAAATACTAGGTGCGTTGTGTAAACCCTTAAACTCAGTTTCTTGACCGGAGAAACTAAGGAGTACATCACGTAAACGTGAAAAGTTCGCAACTATTATTTTTTTAAAAAGGAAACATAAACCAAATAAAAAACTGTGCTACGTTAACAAAGCGTGAAATACTCGACGCGCTAAAAAGTTTCTTATGAACTCTTAACAACGGCGACCTTCCTGTCAACCCAGGCCGCCGAAACAAAACGGGAATTCTGAAAGCCATCTCTGACAATAATTAGGCAAAAATGACTTCATGATTACACTGCAGTGTATGTAGTTAGTAATTAGTATACCTTGTATATAAAAATACACCATATTTCGAGAAAAACAATTAAAAAACTGCACATGATTCATATCTTTTATGCTAACGCTAAAAACCCACAAGATTTTTAAACCTGTTGTTTCATCAATCCTGCAATTCTTCCCATCTTAATTTACGAGAAAATTTTTTTTTAAAAACCGTGATTTTGACAAAACAGCGATTTCCTCCCAAAATCTTAATCAATTTTTGTTATCATTTATCAACATAGTGGGACAAAATTTAATAGGTACATAAGTAGTGCACCTTTTGCACCTAGGACCTTCTTTTTTGACCTCTGGTTCTGCTGGATCGAACACAGATTATAGCATAAGTTTGAAAAATTCAATATCATCGCACGATGAATCCTCTGAACTGTCTTGTGGAGGTTTGAAGATAAATTGGGAGAAACCATCGAACCTTTTTTTCGACGTCTCCATAGAAAGTTTTTTATGAACCTAAACGCTTTACGCAACCGAATAAACAACACGAAAATTTCACTTGATTTTTAACCCGAACCTTCCTTTTATCAGAATCTTGGCTCATTTAATTATTAACATGAAATCGCTTCGACTTTAATGGGAAAAAAATGGAGCGTTAGAAGAAAAACACGCCTTTTCGAGAGTACAAAAAACGTTTTAATCGAAAAACCGTAATCGGCACATTTTGTCGCAACATTCTCAATTTTTGTCCTTTTTCATTGCATAACGGACAGAAAACTAGAAATACCAGTTTTATTAAATGACGTCCTTATCCTTGAAATCTGATTTTTTTTAAATCTCCTGACCAAAGGACAAATAAAATTTAAAATTTCATTTTCTTCTTGGAGTTATGGATTCTCTCAGCTTCCAAACTACACGGAAAACGACCAAAAATCGGAGGTGTAACTATCTATGCATATGAAACTGGGCTTACTTTCGACTATAGGAATCCCATTGTTCCATAAATGGTTGACACTTTCTATTCTTAAGTAACGAGACATTTTAAAAGAAGCGGGACGTAATTTTAAAATAACTGCAGCCTATTTCATACTCGGGAGTCATAAAACCAGTTTCGCCGTAAATTTTTCCTATGATTACCTACCTATAAGGTATGAAGATAAAATTTTTACCGTCTTTTAATTTTTTCTCTAGGAGGTCAAGAAGCCTAAAAAAATTCTTATTCGAAATTTTCAAATCTAGATGTTATTTCAAGCAATTCCGATAATCTTTTGTAGGATAATACAATAAAAAGAGACAAAAAAATGAGACTATTTACAGCAAAACTTTTGAATCTTAAAAGCTTCAAAAATAATTGTATTTAATTAAGTTTCTGAGGGAAGCTTCTTGAATCCGCCATGTCCTCTATTTTCTCTTGACATTTTCATTTAGGTCAGAAGTTTGCTTAGAAAAGTAGAAACTGTGACAGGGCTGAAATAATTTTATTTTATTTTTTAAAAAGATGAGTTTTATATCGTCTAATTAATTGGCCTTCAAGCTTGAAGAGAATTTTCTGCTTCGCCTACTCCTGGCGGGCGTTCGAAGAGAAAGAACAATGGACGAGAAAAAAACAAAGATGATACACAACCTGAGGCCTCCCGAAGCGTTTAACTCGATCACGATCTTCTGAGTCATTTTTCTCATGTAACCACAAGGTTTTTTCGGGGTTCGCATGTCGTTCTAAACGCCATGTTTCGATAATTTTGCCTAATCGACGACGATTTGGCTCAATGTTATTTCGCAAAACTCAAATCGAAGTCAAAGCAATTTTGGAGTGTTCCATCGCCAAGACGATTTTAAATCAAAGGTGATTTAGACCAATTTTCTAAAATAGTTAATGATACACATAA
Source organism: Orius laevigatus (assembly GCA_018703685.1). Taxonomy (NCBI): domain Eukaryota; kingdom Metazoa; phylum Arthropoda; class Insecta; order Hemiptera; family Anthocoridae; genus Orius; species Orius laevigatus. The sequence continues at coordinate 405,082 of JAGWEN010000031.1, forward strand.
TCATAAAACAGTGCTACTTGTATTATAAAATCTCCTATCCAACCTTGGTCTGACAGGATTTAAAATTTTATTTAGGAGAACCAGATAAAATGTCATGGACGATCAACCTTCCAGGCCTTATAAAATGCCGAAAAAAATTTTGCCTGGAAACTTTTATGTATGTATTGCAGACATACATAGCGTCATTTTGAACCATATTACTAAAAAAAAAAAAAATCAACTTATAGATGATTTCCAAATAAAAGGAAGCTACAAATTAACAGGTTCAAATTATTCATTGTTGAAAAAAGTTTAAAATTCAAAATCGCAGAAAATCTTCGTTGGTTCTGGTCGGGTTAACAGGGATCGTGTAGTTTCTTCGGCACGCTTATAAACATCTATTGTATTCAAATAAGAGTTTTTTTCACCAACCATCATGGGTCATTTAGCATATTTTTTTTTTCAATTTTGTTTTCCCCTGTAAATGGAAACTTCATTGCTTTTTGTTTACTGTGAATCATCTTACATCGGCGTTTGCTAAGCACTAGATCGAAAATCTGGAAGAAAAAAGGCTTTTTGGATCTAATCTGTTTTGAGGTTGGGGAGCGATTAGATATGGAAGAAGCCCTGACAAAAGGGGAGTTCTCCTGTCCCGTAACGAGCCTTTCGGTTCCCGTTCCCGATTCTCTCTTTTTCTCCCGTCATTGTCGTGGAGCATTCCGCGACCCGAAGGCGACACAATGGACCATGAATTTCACGGAACGTTTTGAAACCTTCTACGTGCCCTAACACCGCACCTTTTCCAACACAGGGAGGAAAAAATTATTTCAGCGTGAGAGAGAGAAAAAAAATGTTTAAAAATATGACCTAATTTTTTTTGAGCCTCAATTCCCAATAATTGTTTTTTTACCACTTTGCTCAGAAAATGATGTCAAAAGTGCAAATTTATAAGTCCTCAGGTAGGTTAAGCACCTTGAAATTCCGTCTTCATCCACTCCAAACAATGCAATTCGAAGAACGAAATTAGAATACGACCTCTATTCAATCCTATACGTGACCAATCTGTAAACTATCCGACCCTAAGCATACATGCCAAGAATATTCATAATGATGCCAGAAACACTGGCTGTTTAAAGCTAAAATGCTCCACTCAGAATGAAAGAAAACACCTCCGACTTACTAAGAGATTAGGTATGTACATAAATCATTTGAGTGTCCTTTTTGTTTTCTGTGCTTATTTTTCCGTTAAATAATAAAGAAATATAGTGGGAAATAAGCTTTAAACCGCAACTTACCTATTAAAAAGAAATTAAATAGATACGATCCAATTTCGTAACGTCCTAACCCCTTCCGTTTTCTTAACGGGAGAGTCCCTCAAAACCGTTGAAAATCCCAATCATTTCACGGCCGGACATAAAAGAAACGTGAAATTAGCGAAGCAAAGAAAGAAAAAAGTTTTTAACGCGGTTCAAATACGGAAATCGGACTGATAGTAAGGAAGGGTTGGAAGTTGCGTGGTGGATAGTTTGGTAAGAATCAAAGAAAAATAATTTTTCGAATTAAAACCCAAGAAATCTACTAATTTTATGAACAAGGGTCATTTCCAAAATATCCAGGAGGTAAAAAAAAGGGATAAAAATTTGCAGTCAATAGGTACGTTGTATAATTTTATACGATTTGACAAGATTTTGGGACAAACTTGGTTAAAAATTGAAAAAAATTTTAATCAAATTTTTAGTCCTGAAAGCAGTTTTTCGTACCTGGAGAGTCGTAAAATTTGTTTGCAATGAAAATGATGTAATATTTTTCTTAAATCTTTTTTTAATCGGTTCAATACCCTTTCCTAAAAAAAATTATTCTAGGCGATACTTTTCTGAAGATTGATCACGAATTTTATTTTTGCCAAACAAAATGAGCTTTTTGTTCAGAAAAAAAAATCGAGTGACTCAGCATTGTAGCTTAAATGGAAGAAAATATTTTCGTTCTTCAAGTCAGCAATTTTGAACTCCAACCTTTCATCACGTATCTAGAAATTCGCTTTGCAAATTTATTACCGACGCACGTGCTCGTTTAAGAAAATCCGTTCCAATGCTAATTCGAAAGCTGTTATTTTCCGAAAGAATCATAGAGCCAAGGTTCAACCTACTGCATCAAAACGAGTCTACCTACAAAGTGTAATTAGTGTCCTTACAAAACACCCGTTATGAAGCCGTTATTTGAATAAAAGAGACCCTTTTTGAAACATCAAAACCGAAAATTGGCATTTACAATCTGGGTTTCTGGAGCGATTTAATGATTGCCAAAGGCTGTCTAGAACCAAATAAGCATTATCAGGACCGAACCTAATTTTACATAAGCGTTCTAGGCCCACTTGTTTTAGAATAAGTTTATCTTGGAATTCGGAGTTACCTAGAATTTAATAAAATTCAAAAATAGTGCATATGCTCATCAAGCTACGGCCAATGACATTTTAATTACCTGTCCGATTTGTAAGATGATGGATGATTAATTACTGCTTTTTGTAATAGCGTGTCTCAGAATAATGATTAATTAATGTCCTAAAAGAAATCATTATTTTTAAAAGTGATAAAAGGTTTGTTTTGTCAATGAAGCAATAAAAGGAAATAGTAAATTTTTGGTTTTCGTCCTCTCCCCCGCATAACATAAGCCCTTTTTAACCTTGCATACTTCGTTCCTTATACATCCCAAAGGAAAGTCCTTGTATGGGAGAAGACCTTTGTTTTTATAGTCACTTTCAGCGATTAAATTACACACCCGATTGGCCTTTATGTAAACACCAAGTTCGTTGCACCCTCGGTTCTATTCACCTTCATGATGCATTAAAGATACAATAGATTGTTAATAAATAAATGAAAAAAACAATTAATTCTTAAACAAATTCTTTGAGAAATCGAAAATCGTTCGTTCATCGAATTGCATTTCGAGTTACGAAATCCATTCACTTCCAACACGTAATTTTTATTATTTTAAACCACTTGTAAGGTCATGGTCGAAGGGAAATGTTTTAAACTTGTAATTTTCTTTATGAGGGTTCCTCGTTTTATCGATTTTCTATTTATTTCCAAAGTCTCGAAGGTAAAACAAATTTTTTTGGTCACCTTTCAATGAAAGTGTACATAAAGGGGACTTTCTCTGTATATTGTGTTTTTTCAGCCCTTTTATGCATTCGTTCCGATTTTTTATGCTCACATTATAACCATGCAAACCACTTCGATCCTGAATTTTAGAAAAGTTTACAACCTTTAAAAAATTTCTTCTAAAATCAAAAATGCAACGATTTCGTATTTCAGCGAATGTTTTGATTACACAATCAAAAAATGTTTAAAATAACATCAGACTTTTGACTTTCTAATCGGACGTATTTATTTCAGAATGTAGCTCGTTATAGCGTTAATTCAACCGATGGGCAATTTTTATTTTTGATATGTGAGGGAAAACTCTTAGATAATAAAATTGTGAAAGAAAATCAGATTTTGGTAAAAAACTGATTGGTTTTTAACTTTCTAGTATCTAGAACGTGACTTGGTATTTTTTTAGACCATTTAGCAACATGACACAGGCCTGGATTTTAGATCTTTTAAGTTTTTGATCTTTTTCTTACTCAAGGACGTTTTAATTAAGAAAACGAGTCTTCATTTACATGTCCTTAATAGTTTCCGGGCATTTAGTTCATTTTTTAAAAGAAAAATCAAAGAAACAAATGAAGTGCCTATTGTGGGAGAATGAACACGTGGGCCATTGTTCTGATGGTAAAAAAACGCTCGTTTATTTTATTTTTTTAACTTTTTTCGTCGACGTCCTCGATTTTTCCTTAAGTCTCTTGTTTCACGCTTCTTTTAATTCGAACGGTAAAGGTTTTCCGTTCACGTCACCCTTAATAGGTTACGAGCTTCAACCTACTCCGGAGTCGATGATCCTGAAAGATCTTCCGGAACTATTTTTTTTTTCTGAATGAAAAATTGGTCAAAAGTCAGGACTTTCAAAAATTTACTTTTGTAGGCATGTTCCTATTTTAAAATTTTATATAAGTATTGTGAGGAAATAGCAAAAATAGATCTAGAAGTCCATTAAAAATTTTTCCCCTATCTCAAAGGTCCTTCATACGAGAAAGGTTTATAATTAAAAACTCATTTCTGGACTTTTTTAGCCCAGCTACAAGTATTTCTTGTTTAATTGAAAATAAAACGTTAGATTTGGAATAGAAATATGTGTGGGAGTGGCGAGTCTAATTCATCAAAGATTGTTAATTCGCACTTCATTATGAAGAATTTCCCACAAAAGCCTTCAAGGATTTCAGTCTGATGTAACTTTTCTAATTTATGTTTGAGCAAAAATTTTTCCCCCAGAGATGAATATCTGAGATGAAGAAAGAAGAAAAATAAAACGATCAACCTAAATTATGGTCATTGAGTAACTGATGGGCTACCATCGTTTCTCATAAGTCATAAAGCATTTTTTTTTTCTTCCGGAAAGGTGTGAGGATGTGGCCTCAGTGAATTAAAGTACGCTTATTAGGTTCTCATAGCCGGAAATGTTATGATGGAATCTTAAAATGCGGGGAAAACGCAATAATTGCAAATTAGCTGATTTTTTTGTTTTTGAACTTCCTTGAAAAAAATTGGATATTGACTTGAAAGTCTTGGAAACGCAAGAATTTTGCCATTTTTCATTGTTTTTGAACGTAAAAACAGTAGATTTTGCTTTGTTAGAAATTTAGCTTTTTGGTTTTAAAGAAGGGACAATTGACAAAAAACAAGAACTGTCCCGGGATACCGAATTTTTGAAAAATTCGTTTTCCAGCCAATAATAAAATTCTAAAGCCTTGACATCTTGGATTTTTACGAGGTCCGAATCATTAAAAAGCTGACATTTCCAGTATTCAAGTCATTTCGCTCTTCGACGCCTGAGACTCACACGACCGAAAATGAACTTGTGAAACGTTCTTAGTCGTTAGAAAGTCGCAAGGACGAGAATGACAAGGTTCCGCATTGAATAAATATATGCGAAATAGGAAATAAAGAGAAAGCCGATCGCTTCTAAAACATTTTTATTATCCTATAATTACTTTCTAGTTTTTAAAATACATTCTTCACCCTAATTCACGTCTTTAACGATTTCCTCGTCGAAAACGTTCCGACGACAAACGAGCGTGCGAAATTAAAAATTTATTCTCTGTAATAACTCAAATGGAAATGAAGAATGGAGAGAGCCGGGAAGATAATCTTGAGTGATCATCGGTATTTCGAACCGCACCCAAGTTCCAAACCAACCATAGAATAGTTTCCAGGTGTCCCTGAACTCACATCTCAGATGTGTTAAAATTGAAAATCCAACTTGTGGACTGGAATGAATTCAGAAGATATTGACTCCGTTTTTTATTTTTTTGTAATATCTGAAGGTGGGGTCGACTTGGTAAAATATCGTACCTGCATCCATAAGCGAAAGACAAAAAAAATAAAATCGGGCATTATGGACTTTCGTTTCACCTTTTTCGATCGCTCTATTTATTTTGACGTGTCTCAAATTATATAAGGCATATGTAACGACTTGATGGTTTTGTGAAACATTTAAATAATGGAAATAGAAATTCCTCATAATTAAGTGAAAAAAGGAACATCCTTGCACGAAATGACCTTTAAAATAAAATATAATTTGCGTTAATAAGATTTCGCAAGACAATGAAGAGCTCATTAAAATTCCAGAGGGTCCCTTGTTTTTTAAAAATTCATACACCTTGCCTAGTTGAAGTCAGCAAATGAGGAAAAATTTACAATTCAAAAACGCTTACGTCGTCTTTTTTCTTATAATCAACGACATTTTTAGTGGAACAAAAGACAAATTAGAACGAAAAAAACATAACAAGGAAATATAAAAATAAAAAATAAAATCCAAGTGAAATTGAGGGGTGTTCGGCAGAATTTCAAAACTGCCCACTCAGCATTCAACCCTCGGTTGACTTATTTACCCACTTTCACCATATTCGTTTAGAAGCGTAGGTGAAGCTCATTAAAATCGTTTTTTAAGCGTACGAAAACCTAGAAATGTCTACATAGACTCGAAAGCAATAATTAAAAAAGAGCAATAAACGAAAATAAAATTCAAGAAAGCGAGTCGGTTTATGCAACCCCGCCTTATATCGCCTGACTATTTTCTTTCTTCGGAGCACCCATTAATTGCTCTCATATGCTGCAATACGCTTTTAGAGCGTGACAAATTCCTTCTTCAATACCTACAACGTAATTACAGATTCATTCAGGAATAACAACCTATCTTAAGAATTGTTTTCCTTTCCCATCAGTAGTAATCATGCTTTTGAAATGTGTCATTCAAAATCATTGAGTTGAAAAAGATTGAGGTCACACTTGAAGCGTCCCCTACAAAGGTAAATCAACAAAAAACTGGATGTGTAAGCAAAGAACAAAGATGCCATAATTACAGGTTAAATTTTGATTTCTGGCCTTTTTTTACTGAGCTAACCAAAGCGGTTGTTTTTAAATAAGGCACGTCTCATGACAATAACAACGGTGCATCCTTTCAATTATTGATACTTTCAAAAAGATGGTTTTGAGATTGCACATATCCGTTGGCGATACCGTTACAAGACCCTGAAAAAATAAGCCATCAAAAAGTAATCGCGAACATTCCAAAAGAAGGGATTTTCATGTGAGAATTTTGAGGTAAAAATTTTTGATTCACGAAGTTTCGAGATCGAGATCGAAAATTCATCGAATCAACTTTCTAAGCGCCAGAGGCATTTGATTTTGATGCTGTAATCGAATGGGATCGAAATTTTAACTTCAATATGGGTCTTGAATCTATTGCATCAATTAAAACATTATGGGAAACTTTCACCGGAGCTTTTTTTCCAACGAGGTGCGCGTAATTGGGTGGGAATTACGGATTTTCACCAAGGACACTTTTGATTTTTATTCTTCAAGTGGTTAAACCGCAGTTTTGAAAGTGCTCGATGCACTATCACGCCTACCTCGGACCCGATTATTCAATTAGGAAATCCATATTGTTTAATATTTTAGAGTGAAAATATGAAAGTTGACAAAGGGGAAGCCTTACATCATGAGGACGGTACGAGAATGTCAAAAGAGTCGAAATGAGATCCATTTGGATTCACCGTTCGTCTTCTTTCTCACGATGTCCCAACAGAAACCGCTAATAGAACAATTTTTTCGATTCAACACGTCAAAATGCCATTTTCAAAAGAGGCATTTCTGAGGGACGAAAAGGTTAAAAGGGAGTTCTATCAAGCGGGGTCTTCAGTGTACCAGCTATCAACACGTCTCAACACAAATGGATTATTCTACAGCCTACAATGAATTCAAAATTAGAAAACAGCTTTCTTTACAATATCCTTTTCGTGCAAAAAATTAATAATAGTTGGTTCTACTTGTTCAATTGATGCTCGAGTGGAATCGCTTATTTGATGCGGTAAATCAAAAGAAAACAAACAAGACGCTTGAGGCTTTTTGGCCTATTTACCAAGGGCACATTTTGGTCAGTTGACAAGGATATGACCACAGTCGATTTAAAATATTTTTTTCAATAAATAGACCGAACAAAATAATGTTGGAGTCAAAAATTCTGAATCTGGAATGGAATTTAAAAAATAAATTTTTCTTCTCTATAACTACATATTAAAAGTGATAACTGATAATTATTTTCATTTTTTAGTAAAAAAAGACCTTTCCTGATTTAAAACAGGTTCATCGCCATAGGAAAAATAGAAACTACTTTCTTAATCAGACGTTAAAGTCGCCAAGCTGGTTTTTTAGGAGTGAAAGTGTACGGATAATGAAAATTTACCTATAATATTTTTTTGTTTTTAAAATTATATGTAAAGTTGACAAAAAGATAGTGGATACGCTGATACACAAGTAGGTACTTATTACTTTCCTATAATGCAATATTTTTCCAAAAACCATCCCGATTCTCAAGTAAAATTCAAAATGAGGTCCGGGATTTTTTTGGTCTTCGCCAGTTTTTAGGTACTTTCTAAAAAAGCTATCTTGGTTTAAAAAACAAAACAAATATTGATTTTTTTGTGTTCAAATAGCTACACGCATTATCATCAATACGTGACGTTAAACGAAACCTGATTGCACGAAGAATTCAATATTTACCAACTCAATCCTTGACCAAAATTAAAAACTATTTTTTAAAAGTGTTTTTTAAAACAAGTTTTCAGCCGGTGCTGAAGTAGAAAGTAGGAAATAAGAATTCAATGTTTTTACAATTAATAAAAAACCGCACTTCAAAATCGAAAAGAAATAAGAATCAAAGGTAAAAGAGAAAAAAATGGAAGTCTCTCTCAGAAGGAACTCCGGAAATCACAAGTCAATTTTGCGCTTCATTGAACATTAGTGGGGGCCACTCGTGGGATAAACACGATGAGAAATATTTAAACCGATCGCTTGCTATAAAATTTCGATTTTCACTTCAAAGGAGGTTTCAATTTTTCCTTTGTCTTTGACCTCTACTCTGTGCTCATACTTCCTCATACTAAGGTTTGTTTGAAGAAAGCTGTTCGAGAAATCAACAAGCGAAAGCTTCTCCATCGTCTCTTCGCGGTCAAAATTAACAATTTTATGGAGATCTACTCGGACAACGTTGAGAAAAAATTTTTCCTCCTTGAATCCGCTAAAAATAACGCAAAACCACGAGCACGTTTCACGACCTTCCGGAATGAATAGGACCTGAAAAAACTCTAATGACTTTCTAGACTCAGGAATCCTGAAGAAAAACAACTTCCGCTCGACAGCTTTTTTCAATTAATTATCGCCACTATAACTTCAACTTTTGGATTTCGTTTGTTTCATGATTAGGATGAAAAGAAGGTGAAAGGAGAAAAAAATGGAATATTGATGTAAAAAGTGAAAGAAAACGTACTCAATAATTAGACCGCCTGGCATGAACTATGGAAAACGTGTTTTTGGAAAATTCAAGAAAGTGCATTAGAGGCCAAGGGTCTTATTTGATTATCACTGTATAAACAGTGAAAGTCGTGTGAAACGAACAGAATGTTTTTCACAGTAAAAAAAGAGTTGTTTTGGCTTATAGAGTGACAGTCAGTGAACCTGCGCTATTTACCTTAATTAAGGTCGGTTACGCTCGAAGCCTAGGGTTAAGACATAATTGAGCCGTGCCCAAGTATTGTACTCGGAACGATTCCCATGTAAATAACGAACGCCCTTGCATTCTCGAAACTCTGCCTCGATCCAAAAAGTCAAAAATAATCGTTTTCCTCATGCGGAATTTTAATTAGAAATCACATAGTAGGTAAATGAATCGAGAAACAATCGAAATTTCTAAAAAAATGCTTCTGGCTATTACTTTTCTAATTTTAGTGAATTATTTTTGAGTTAAAATTAGACGTCGTAGTTCCATTTATTTTGAAATTTTTCAATTTTGTCTCTAAAAATAATGTTAAGAAGTAGAACAGCTTTTATGAAGCAACAATCAACAGCTGCAACTTGGCTACTATAAGGTCAACCAAGCACCTGCTTCTTCAAGAACTGATCATCTAATTTCCGTCCTGAAAACGTGACATGATAATCTTTAATTCGTGATATTTCGTGAATCGACGAATTCAAAGAAAAATTGCTCTAATTTAGTTCAGGAATAACCTATTGTTTACGGTTGTTGACTTTTATCTTTGAAGGGCGCTCCCATCGTTAAAGCGTCTTTTAGGAAATAAAATGACGCAAAAACCAACATATCTAGTTAACCATTGCAAAGTCAAGGACTGAAACTTCCGATTACAAAAAACATAAATTTTAAAACGAAGTGATAACGTAATCTCGAAAAAGGAAGAAAAAAGTGATTGTGTTGCATAAAAATTACGAATGACAAGATTATAGGCTGATCGTAAAATGGTTATTTTCTTTAATGAGGCTGACATCATCTGTTCACACCCGCGAAAGGCGTGGGGAAGCGAATATTACAATATAAACAAATCGGGACGATTATTTTTGGATTCCCAAGTGAAGAAAAAACTGGGATGAGCGTAGGATGTCAAAGTAGAGAAAAAATGTAGGAGTTTCCTCTTGATATGCTAATTTTTGTTTACATTTTTAAAATCGTTTAGAGCCAAAAGTAGGTGATGGATAAGTGATGTCAACGATCTATGGGATTTTGAAATCAAACATTTTTTTTGGGTCGAATAGGTCGTTTAGGTTTTCAAAAACCATTCAACAGGAATTCAATTAAATCACTGAGGTTGGTTTTGCCAAAGGGAATTTTTCAATTCAATTTTGTACTACCTATAGAAGAAAATTATTTTAATTGAGGCTATTTAGCATCCTATATCCTATGAAGATAATCTTTAATTACAAAAATTATTACAAAACCTTAAAAATTAATTATTGCATTTTTTAAACCTCGGGAAGTCTTCGTAACGTATGAGATAACTCGTTAATAAACGTTTGATTTAAATTTAACGTGACCTCAACACACTTACGAAGCTTTGAGACGTGAAAAAAACTAAAATAAATCACGGACAGTTCACGCACTCCCCCTTGGATTTCGTAATCACGATGGAAGGACGAAGAATTGGAACGAAAGGATTCCTAGTTTTTCCTTCAGGATGTTATAAACTGATTTTGTGACAACAATATTTCTCTCATTATTCAATTCATCTCTCCGGAAAAATGTTAGGGGCCTCGTTAATACGCTTTCTAAAGGCGGACATGTCGCGTGAACAGGACAGTCCGACGCGGTTTTCTTCCTAAATGAAAAAAAAGTTCAATTTTCCTTAGCTTTCCAAAATCAATTTCTTAAAAAGATAGAAAAAACCATGGTCAGAACAACCTGCTCCTACGAGTTAACTACAGATTCACATTTGCCTTTTCATTATCAAGGACTTCTTTCTCAACTATTTTCCCACGTCAAAGACTTATATTTTTCCTATTTCACATGAATGCCCTTTTACTTTTAATCACTTTCTAAGGATTGAAAACATAAAATAATAGCAAATATCTCATTTTACTTTCTATTCATTTTTGATATTCAGAAAACGTTGCTTCGTGATTAGAAATTTTCGAACGGCCTCTTGACCGACTAATTTTAAGGTCAGAAATATTCATATTCGTATTGAACCATTAAAAAATATTCACTGAACAATGAACATAATCTACACTTTATGCACGGAAAAAACCATAGAAAGGGATGACAGTATTTTTTTTATAAATTAAGTTGGGGGGGGGACTAAGTAAGTTAAAATTTTATGAAGCTCAATTTATTGCTTTAAAACAGTAAAAATTTAACAAGGTCCGATTTAAGTGATTTTTCCTCTTTCCTGGTGACAATAATTTGCTACTATCGTGAACATCAAAACTCAAAATGTGACTTACTTCGTTACCTACTGACCCTTCGAATTAAAGAGGACGGACGGCCGGAGGGCACCACACAAAATTATGTCCGATAAAGACCTGGGGCCATTTTGACCCTACGACCTAACTTGGCCCCTTTCTAAAATGGCGGGTTCTAGGGTAAAATACAAAAAGTAACATAACCGGTTAAGCTCGTGAGAGACCAGAAAATTACTAAACTTTAATCCAGTTGTGTTTTGAAACCAGTAGCTTAATTGGGTTTCACAGGCCGATTAGAAAGTGGATTAAACGTTTTGTCCACACACCACGACTCTATTTAAAAATAATATAAAATAAAATACAGTTATGTAAAATATTATGTTTCAATATAACATCATTAGCTATAAAATTTCTTCAGGGGAGGTAAAAAATGTAAGTAGTGGGCACTCAGCTGAAGTTGCGTTTTCTTGGCTTCCTGTGGATCGATAGTCTTGAATTTGTTGAAGAAAAGGTATTCCAAATAAAAAGTCAACAACAAGAAGTTTAGAAAACGCAATTTTCATTTTGAGTCAAGAGTGCTTGTCCTCAAATTTTGTCTCTAAATTATTTTTTGAAAGCCTGAGATATTTTAGGTGAAAATTCTTCAAGGAAAAATACAGACATTCTAAGATATTTACAAGAAAAAAATCCTTGAAAGGCATTCCCTGAATAGTTTGGTTCCCCCGTTCGAATCTTGCCTAAGCGTCGTGTTAGCATTATCAGTTTTTTTTATCGTATATTGCGTACGTTGTCGATCAGAAATAAAAAAGTCCTTCATTCATGAGAATTTTCGACATATTCGATAAAAACGACCTTTCCTTGGTTTAAAAATGGAATAATATTGAGTGAGAAGCGTACCATTTTGTCCAGCAGGGAGGTGCCTCCTGATGTGCTCAACTCCTTCGTGCAGGCTGTCTTCACGTGTGACATCTAATGGGATGAGTATGATTGCACCGAGAAGTCCACCCTCGGTCGCTTCCACCTGCTTCATTTTCGCTTTGATGATTTTGGCAGCGTCCGAGTCTAAGTCGCCGTCTTGCAGACCCCCGAAGACCCTAAATCCCAATCCGGCGAGCCTGAGTGCAAGCTGGATCCCGAGCTGGTTTTGGACGGAGGTGACCAGGACGGACCTTCCGGTTCCGACGTCCGGGTCGGAAAGGTCCACCCAGGGTCCCTTTTTCACTTTGCATAATAAATAGAGGAGGAGGGATCCAGCGATGCAGCAAAGGGCCGTCAGCTGTACCGCGAGCACTAAAGCGGTTTGATCGTCCATCACATTTGTTTAGTTCACTTGCGACGCTCACTTCACGACTCTGAGCACAAGACTGAAACGTGAAACCTCAAGAGCCTTCCCTTCGACTCCCGCTCACCGCCACTTCTCTCCCAACCAGTAGCCGAGAATAAGAAGACCCACTGAATAATAATTAAATTTTAACAGATCCTAATTAAATTATACATATTTTGTAACTCAATCAATGATAGGACAATAGCCCCATTTCCCTGATATCGATTTCCGCACTGAAAACTTTCTTGGGTTTGGGTCCTAATGGCCATTAAGCTAAAACCTTCGAAAACCAGTCAGTCTGTATTATTTTTCCGAAGGCCTAGATCCTAGACGACCTAGACGTCAACATATGAGATTTACATTGTCCTAATATTTCCCAAATCAATTAATTTTATAATTCATTACTCAAATTTTAAACATGAAATTTTATACTCTTAGAAATTTATTAAAAATCAATCCTTCCTCTAGGCCGAAAAAACTTTGAAATCCTTCTCGATCGACATTGGAGTTGATGAATTGTGAACAACAAACTTGAAGTTTAAAACTGAACAGAAATAATTTTTAATCGCTCATTAATTCAAGAATGTGGATAGAAGTGGAGGACGTCTGAAGATAAAAAGCGATCAACGATGGACCCTAAGGCTTGGCTGATTTACAGTTCGAGAACAGGTCCTTGCCAAGGCTGACTTCTATCTGCTTCTTAGCCACTTCCAATTTCGATACCAAGTTTAGAATTATTCAGAAACAACATTCTTTCGAAAAAGGGAGAAAAAACAAAACAACTTTCCTAATTAGAACAAATAAAAAACTTAATTGAAGTATTATTTAAATCATTTTTGTTATTTTTATTAATTAGTATTTTTTCCTTTCAATTAGCAGCAAAACTTCAATTGGAGTTATTAATTATTATATTTTTATTTTATTATTTATTTATTCTTATTTATTATTTACTTAATTCAATAATCAATTTTTTCCCCCACCTCACCCTCATGAGAAATTGATTGGAGAAGGAAAACAAAGGTGTCTCAAAAAAGAAAGAGTTTCTTAGACCCCAAAGTTTTTTCTTAGGGTCTTCTTGTTTTCCTTTTTATTGTTACAGTTAGGTCTTCTTGATTCCATTTTATAAGGCATACATATTGACAAGTGCTGCAACCTGGCAAGAGGAAGCTGAATTTTCAGCATAGAAAGGGAAAAATAATAAAATTGTATTTTGTTTTTCTCTCAAAAGAAGCTAAAACCATCGAATCACTTTTAAAAATAGCTTTTACTCCAGCTAAAGTAGCTTCGTTCCTTGGAAATCCACTATCTGGAACACAATAAATATCTCTGGTTTTGTTTCATGTCTACTTGGTGGTTGAGATCCTTTACACCTTTTGTTCTTGCTAACATAAGCCACTGATTCAAACTCTATGGCATCTAGCTGGTTAACTTTCTAGTTTCTTATCCTGATCACTGGGACCATGAAAATGCTTCAGTCAACTGTATCACTGGAAATCTGGATCATGAAAGAAACAATTTCAAATATTAATATATTTATTACATAATTAAAATTAATTACATATCTTTAAAAGCTTCATGTACATAATATGTATTTGATTATGTATGTGAAAAAACAACCCTTTTTTAATTTTATAATAAAATACACAACTTGTGCATAACAGTATATGAATTTTATATATATTTTTTATTTAATTTATAATATAGAGATGTTTTTATATAATTGTTCAGGTGAAGGCACATAATTTTCAATATACAAATTAAATAATTAAGTCAACTTTTTTCAATATTTTCATTATTTATTTATACAATTTGGTCTCTTTAAAATAAAATCTAGTATCTACATAATATAACTTGTATAAACAAAATTACAGCGTTCATATAAGGAGGGGGTGGGTAAATCATTTTATGTACACATAGATATTTATAAATACTTTTCTCTTATTATTTACATGTCTCCTGAGTTATATTTGTCATATTTTATACAATAATCGTCAAAAAAAGTAATAAAAAATTTGTTGACATGAAAATAGGTTGTAGGTAATAAAAAAAATCAAGCGATATAAAATCATGAAATAATAATCCACGGAAGTTATGACTGGATATAACTTAGGGATTAATTTTAATGCTAAAGATTGAAAATTAATTTTTTTCTAATTGATATGAATTTCTATAGATATGACTTTGTTAAGTAGGATATGGCTAAAAGGTGAAGAAATATCGAAAATTTAAAACTAATTTTGTGTTTTTATATTTTATATGATTTTATAGCAAAGTATTGTCCATTTATAGTAGTTGACGTCAGACTTTTGCTTATGATTTTTAATTAAGAAAAATCAAGATTAAGACAAAATTTATTTATAATCAACTACTATAAAGGCACGCTTGAGATTTAAAGGCACTCTTGATAATGTATACAACATTAATTTTCTTTTTAAGTTTTCTTCTAAGTGGTAGGGTAGGCCGATTAACCCTGTGTTCGCGAATTGTGAGGTGGAGTAAGCCGTAAGCGGAAAGCTGGAAATGTTAAACGGAGACTTTCTCGTTTGTGTCATTCTTGACTTTTATTCGGGTGAACTCGAGGATAGAGCTGAAAAAAAAATTATCCTCTGGCTTAGAAAATTTTAAAATTTGACTTACACCAAGTAAATTTCTTGGGATATATCCTTCTTTGTCGTTTAGCCTCGCCCACCACCATTCTCGCTCCCATTCGTCACCTTTTCTTAAAACAACGAGTTTGTCACCTTCTTTGAAATTCAATTCATCTGGATTGTGCGCTTCATAGTCGAAAACGGAATAGACAACTCCGTTATTCATTATTCCTAGTTTCTCTTGAACACCTGAAGAATTCAATTTATTAAAAGAAAAGAAGAAAAAAAGGAACTTACTGTAAAGATATTCAGAACAGCCATCAAAGCCTTCTTCGTCTTCTTCACACTTTTCAGCTGCTGTTTCATGATCGCTGAGTGTCGTTGCGAAAATACAAGCGCCATGTTCGACCAAGAAACGAACCATCGAGACGTTGTTGCAAGAAGCAGCACAATGAAGAGGAGTCCTAAAAAATTTTTTTGAATATTTATTCAGCACATGTTTGCGGATATTACCATCCATCACTATCTTGAGCGTTGACATCACAGCCGAATTTGACAAGGAAGGTGACTATGTCGAAATGCCCTGCGCAGATGGCATTGTGGAGAGCGGTGATGCCTTCGTCATTGGCTGCAGATGGATCTCTAACCTGCCCAGCTGTTCTCATAACAAGTTCGAGTTCCCCTTCAAGCGAAGCATCCAGAAGTAAAGCTAACGGATCGAAAGAAACTCGCCTCGAAAGCGACTGCTTATCATGACTGTTCCCTTTCAAGTTTCCTTTTTTCGCTCTTCTTGTCACACCTTCTATTCCTAAAGAAATTGCATTAGAGTATCTTTCAATATAGAGCATCTTACTAGTTGTGGTGTCGCTAAGGTCCGACTCCTCTGCTGGTGCAGATCGGTCCGTTTGGTCTGGTGGATTGACTAAATCTGCAGGAGGGGCTTCTGTGGCAGGGAAGAGGAATTCTGGTGGCATTTCGATGCGTCTTCCGTTTCTTGCACCGTTGGCCGTTTCATCGCTATCATCGCTCCCTGGACTTCCTTTCTTTTGAATATCGTCTTCTTTATAATCATCACTAGATCTAATAAATATCCTTGTTAAAATCAATTTTTCAAATGAGGCTTCAATGATGGGCCAACACAAAGGACAAAACACGAGAAAATGCAAAATTCTCAAATCCAGAACTTACCTTTTTTCTTCCGTTTGTTCTTCTCGTGTTTTCAGTTTAGGGAGTTCAGAATTGAGATGTTTTTTGATGGTGAGCGGCCTTGCTTTGATGGCGTTTTCTTGCTTTTTGGTCGACGAGTCTTCTGGTGGGGGCGGCTCTGATGGAAGAGGTGGAGGTTCTTCGTATTTACTAAAAAAACGAAGTCAAGACCATTTTCAACAAAAGGTTTTTTTAAATTACCTAGGTGGATGAGCTTTCAATACAGTCAATCCTGTATCTGGAAGTTCATTGTTAGTGACTTCAACCGAATTATGCGACTGTCGAGGCGGAGGTGGAGGAGTTGGCTTGACAGGTGCCGCTGGTTTGGGTGGAAGAGCAGGCTTACTCGTTTCCGTTTCTTCTTTCAAAACCACCTAAAAACCAACCATAATTTCAGCAATCGAAATTTTCAGTCTTCTTACCTGTGGAGGGTGTTGTGAATTGTTAATAATTTGAGGATGTACAGGTTGGATTTTGGTAGATGACGTTTGATACACATTAGATAGGTTATGTTGAATGGACGTTGGTGAGACAGTATTTACAGGTTTTTGAAAATGACTTACAACAGGCAACTGAAAAATAAGTTTTTGATTCATAAAAATTGTCTAAATAATGTTATACTAAATTATTGCAAACATTTCTATACGTACAATATTTACCTGAGTATCTGAAATAAGAGGCGTAGGAGGTAACGCAAGACGGGACGTGATACTTTGACTTGTCATCCCACTGGCTAAACTTGATGGAATCTAAAAATAAATCAATTATAATAAGATAGATAATAATGCAAAGCAAACATAAATTAGAGATGAAAAATCAGTTTGACTTGGTTTGACGGCAAAGTGGTTGAAGTAGCAAATGCTGCCAATAGATGGCAGGCCACTTAGCATTTTCCAAAATATGTCTTAAATGTTTTATTTTATTATTAGTTACCTGATGAGCAGAACTCGTACTACTGCTTGTCGCTAAAGATGATGTTGAAGAGGTTGTCGAACTTGTCCCACCGACAGGCTGACCTCTCGCCATTAAAGTAGAATTTAACAAATTATTACTGTACACACGCTGTCCGATTTGGGACACCGAAGAATAGGAACTAGATGAAGAGGTCGGGGAAGAGGATGTCTGCTGCTTCTGATTCGCCAACGCCATCGCCAAACTTTTATTCGTTTGATGAATCGGTATACTATGCGCTACATGTTGGTTTTGCAACATATTGTTGTTCATTAAATTTAAATTGTTGTTATTGTTTGTCATTTTTCCTTCGACGTTTTCCGTATAGTTCTCATTCCCTTCGGCCGAAATCCGTTTTGGTTTCGCCTGCTGGAGCATATTAGGCGGAAGGTTGCCAGTAAATTTCGTATTATATGGTAACGTTTGGTATTTTGGGTCTGATTTACTGGCAACGAACGGCGAAATATCGTTCTCCTGCATATGCTGTTGCTTATCCTCTTTTTTCGTCTCTTGTATATAATGATGGACTGCAGGAGCAGTCAGATTCTGCTTCCGAGGTCCCATTATGTCTTCTTGACTCGCAACATATCTTTGATCTTTATTAATCTGAAACGACGTTTTATAAAATGCTATCAACAAAATTGAATACTTACTTCATTTTGCTTAATATAATCCTGTTCCATATTCGGACTAGGATACATTGGCACATGATGGTATGGTTCAACAGCAGCAATGTTTCCAGTCGGCATAGACCTCAGCAATTGCTTATTATTATTACTACCTAGATTATACATCTGCTGCTGCATCGACATCCCTCCAAGTCCACCCCTAAAATAATTTTATTAATGTCATCTATAATTCTTGAATTTACCTGTTGTGTTGGTTTGAATTGGCTTTGTTGCTTGCAGCATTAATTTGGTTTGCTAATTGTTGATTCAAAACTCTTTTCCTATGCAGCCTTTCCTGGAGTTCGGCGATTCTTTTGTCGATGCTCGCCATTTCGATTTGCCTCTGACAAAGGACTTCCCTCTGCTCGCTAAGTCTCGCTGTTTGCTGTTCATTGAGCTTGTTCCGGTACTGATAAAAAATGATGAAAAATTAGCATGATGGGCAAGAATTTTATAACTTGTAGCAGACATTATGAGGGAGATAAACGTTAAAAAGTGATGACTTTTAATGAAGGAGATAATGGAAGCATAAAATTTATATCTTCCCTATTTACATTTATAGCCCATTTGGGTCAACTAGGAAGGTAAACTTTATTCTTTAATCTTCCCTACTTTCATAATTACACAAGCATTATAAACTATTAGCTGCCAGCTTAATACAAAAATTTAATTAAGAGATTAGCACTTAATTTCTGCTCAAAGTTTTGAAAACAAAGATTACCATAAGTTCACGGCGCAACCTGTCGAGTTCTTGGGTGACAGGATGGCTCGGGGGTTGTGTCTGCTTCCCTCTCCGGACATCTTCAAGCTGCCTTGTCAGCTCTTCAACTTTGGCGACGGCGACGGTCAACTCCTTTTCTTTTTCATTAAAAAGCGCACGTATCGAATCGAGATCCGAAGCTATAAAACAAAAAAACAGTTTTTAAGTACTCTTTAATTATCCCTGGATAAGATAAATTGACTCCATTGTGAAGCCCACTCTTGAATTTACGAGCAATAAAGGGGGTTCAAACAGTCGGGCCGGCTCGAGAGTATAGAACAACAGCCTGGTCAGGACAGGGTCGTCCTACTTCCAACGCCGATTGACTCAGAGGATTACCCTCACCCTTTTGCCCCAAAGCCGACCCTCCCTTAAACATTATATCTAAATGCCTCTAACAGACTCAGATTTGTAATATATTGGCTCAGACTACTCAATAACTTTTCTTTTTCTATTTTCTCCCGACGGAACAATATTTAACAAAACCTAAACGCATAACCTCAGCCGCAAGACTCAACTGTGTTTCAGGTTTAGTCTATCCATAGAATGATTTAGGGCGAGATGCCTGTTAGACAGAAAATAGGCTTCTTAAAGAAAAATTTGTGTGTTATTTAGTATAAAAAAATCTTTGAAGAAAATTGGTTTTTGGACCGTAAATGGTTGGAAAAAAAAGTTAAAAATTGTGAGTTTTAAACAGTAAAATTGTTTTTTTTTATCACACGATTTGGGGGGTTTTTGACAGATTTTTTTAATTCAACGATTTTGGGGGGGAGGGGTTAGACTGGTTTCAAAGAGAGTTTGGGAGTTATAGACAAAAAAAATTGTATTTTTATCACACGATTTGGGGGGTTTCAGACTGAAAATAGGTTTTCCTATCTCAAGATTTGTTGAGACAAAAAATTGGCTTTCGTATCTGACGATTTGGGTTTTTTTTTAGAGAATAAATTGGTTTTTCTACATCACGATTTGGGGAGTTTCAAGCCAAAAAATCGGTTTAAAACAGAGATAGGGTGTTTTAAATGGATTTTTATCACACGATTTGGGGGTTTCAGACAGAAAATAGGTTTTTCTATCTCGAGATTTAGAGGTTTTGAAACAGAAAATTGGTTTTTGTGTCTCACGATTTTGGGGGTTTTAGCCAGAAAATAGGTTTTAAAGATAGTTTGGGAGTTATAGATAAAAAATTGTATTTTTATCACACGATTTGAGGGTTTTAGATAGAAAATAGTTTTGCCTATCTCACGATTTGTGAAGTTTTTTATCACACGATTTGGGGGTTTAAGACAGAAAATTGGTTTTCCTATACATATCACGACTTGGGGTGTTTTAGTCAGAAAATTTTAAAGAGAGTTTACACAGAAAATTGGATTTTTAAAGCACACTTATGGGATTTAGACACAAAAGTGGGTTTTCAAAGTTAAATTTTTCTTTATTAATTAATTTTTTAACGAACCTAAAATTTTTACCATTTCCATAGTGTTGGAAAATTCCATCGGGAATACTAGGTAGCCGTTAAGAGTAGGTACATATTTTACATTTTTATCGTTTTATACCTCTATACGGTTTCGTATTCATATGGAAAAAAAAGCCGAGCATTCACAGAATAATAAAGCAACCGGAAATACACGAGGAGAAAAAAAAGACATTAAAAATATGTTCAATGAGAAATATTTCAAGGGTGGTAAAAGCGACAATTTATATCGATTAAACCGGAAAATAACGAAAACGTTTGCCTTTTGAGTGTCGAGACGGTCGTATTACATTTAACAGAGTAAACCTCCTGCTTCTGAGAACAAAGAAAAGGGAGGGCCCCAAATCCGAGTCGAGACCGAACAGAGAGGCCCATTACCCAAGTTTTACTATTAACCCGAGTGCAGAGGAGTGCGCTGTCAACTTTGAAATTGTTTCTCTTTTCTAAACACTGAGCCCGAAAAGAGATCGGGGAGTAAAGGAAGGTGGAGGGTTCGACTCCTTCCTTTTAGTATACACTTCCTTTATGAAGGGACTCGCTATTGTTTCTGTGCAATGAAAAGGTAATTAAGCCAACGTCGACCCTTAAAAAAAAGTCATCATTCATAAATCAACGCAAATTAACAACTAAAAGCTGACAAATAGTGAAGTACAAGGAGTTCTAAGGAGAATAGAATTATTTCTAGTCAGATATTAATCGGTTTTAAAGACAATTTGCAAAATAATTTTTTTATTTTATTTAAATCTCCAGTAGAAATTTGGAGGAGAAACATAAAATTAAAAAAAATGCAATAAAAAATCCTCCTTGAATTAACGCATGAAAGAATTTTTTTAAAGAAAAAACTTTTCCTAAGGGTTTAGCCTTCTTTCAGGTTTTACATGTCGAGAAAGAAAAGTTTAAAATAATAAAATAAGTTCTAGGTAGAAGAAAAAACGGTTCTGTTGATAGAAAGATAAAATTAGAACTTGGTACAAAGCGATCCTTCTTCTTTTATATCGAAAAAGCGGTTGTCTGCCACACGCTATTTTCACATCAACTAACCCTAAGAGGATGAGGGAGTAATAATTTAGAACGAAAATAATTGTTCAAAAAATTTCATTTCGGACTAAAATTAGCTAAAAGTTGATTGTTCAGTGATAAAAGTTCAAATAATGAAGGAACTCTATGATAAAAGGTTTTAGAAAAAGTTAATATTTCATCGTATGCCCAGTTGGCCACCAAAGGACGAGATTGAATAAGTTTTGTTTAAAGCGTTTTCGAATAGGGGAAAGAAAGAATAAAAAATTTAATAAAAAATAAGAATATTCTTTCCGATCAAGAATCCCCGACCTTTCCTTCTTTCTTCTCCCCTCACTTTTTCCTTCGTTTTGTCCTCACACTTAAGAAAGAATTGTGGACTAACTTCCCTAATGTCTTTTAGATTGCCATCACAATAAACATGACGTTAAAAACCCCTAAGTCTTATCTCCAGGAGGTTCTTTAAGACATTTTTAAGAGAGGCTCAAGAGATAAATTTTTATCAACACGCTAAGCGAAGGAAATATATTAACCTACATGAATTAATAATAAAGCATCTACGTGCGTGCCATATAATGAAGAACTCAAAAGATAAGAGTAATTTTTGCTTCTAAAGCCATACAATGAAGTCAAATGGAATTTTGAAAATGAAGAACTTCAACGTTTCTCAAACGGATTCAATTTCCACAAGATGATTACCGTGACTTTTTTATTTCTCCTTCATTTTCAAGATCCTCTGTAATTGGTCCAAAAGTGGAGACTCGGGTCAATTAGGAGTCTTGAAGAAAGTAGCCCCTTATGTGATTCAGCGGTAAAACTAGTCCGATGAAATCGGAGTCCGGTGGCGCTTTCGTTCCAACAATTTCAACGCTTAATGCTCATCCCGAAAAAGTAATACGAGGTTAAGGCTAAGCACACTTAAAACGCTTTCTAGTGAAAAAAACGTTTTTATTACGCTCTTTCCTTTTTAGAGGTATAAAATTAAGTTATTTTAGGAATGGGAGGAAAAAAACGAGGCTTCCAGAACGTGCAATAAGATCGATTGGGTCACAAATAACCCGCCCGAAGTCACTAATGGAATGTAATTCCTTTAATGAATGTAAGTCACGATATCCCATGGAATCCATTTGAGATGGAGAACTGTCCCGTTTTTTAGAGGTCCCAAATCGAACTTTGTCCTTTGTTCAATTATTCCCTACAATGTCAAACATCCCATCCAAACTATGCGATTTATGATATTAATATAATTAATCTTTTAAAAAATTTCAACTACGAGATATGAAGGTCGGGGATGCCTGAAATCAAAGTTCGCCTTCACCTTTGTCTCGAATTCCTGCATAAATTCATTATACTCACGTCCTTGTGCGGGAGTACTAAACAAAAAACGAGTCCTTTTTTTAAAAAAAATTACAATAAAAGCGTTTTTAATAAAATGGAACACATTAAAGCCAGGAAATAAAATGAAGTAATAGAATTTAATAGTACTACGATAAAATTAGTTGTAAAACCACGTTTTATCGTTTCTTTATAGATTTAACTAAGCGGAAGATTTTACTTTATGTTTTTTTACTCACAGAAATTCAGCAAAAAGTGATCTAAGATCTAATCACCATAATCGTTATTGAAAATAGAAGAAAAGAAGGGAGGGAAAAAATCGATTTGGTGATTTCTCGGATCAGTGATTACGGTCTGCAGTTATGGTCGTAATAATCTGAGAAAATGGAAGAGCGACCGTTTTGAGTGAAGCGAAGGTAGTTTGGCGAAATGAGCCATGGAAAGACATTAAGCTCAGGACAGACTCGTCTTGTGTGTTCCAAGGTATTGTTTTTTATTTTCTTCTCTTAAAGGTCGTGAATGAGAGGGCCACACGGGTAAGAGACCCGATCAGTAAAAAACGTGGGAAATTTTCGTTTAAGGGATTCATTAGAAGGGTGTTTTTGCTTCAGTGTAAATTTTTTTTATCTATCGGTATTGTTTGATAGATTGCTTTCTCTGGGGGCCGTGGATTCTTGGAAGAAACGAGGTCGGAGAGAGCTGAGGTATGTGGGACAGATGGAAGTCGTCCTCGTAGTGGGGCGAATCCCGTTTTTTCCTTTTCTACACACTGAAGCATCCGAAATTTGCATCGGCAACTATCGAAAAATTCAGACCTTAAAAATAGACATTCGCTGATCGTGATGGGGAAATTAGACACAAACTGGCAAATTTCCGTTCCTAAAACTGGGACCATCCGGAGCATTCTTTGTTAACAAAATCAGTGTGTAGGGCGATTGAGATACAACATATCAGGGCTAAATATAACCAATAAAGTGCCTTTTTGCAAATTTTAAATTGTTTACAATTTATAGGCTTGGTATGATGAAGAACTTTTAAGGGTCATAAAAAAATATTAAAAAATTAAAAGGTTCAATAACGGAATCTTAAAGTGGAACACAAGGACAATGAAACGACCGAAAAGGTACAACAAAGTAACATAAAAAAAGCTTAATTACACTTTTATTCCCCAGAGCTGTAAGCCACTGAATTTAATTTCACTTAGGGGAAAGAAGACTTTTCTCGAAAAAGGGAAGACCCCTCTTACACCCTCGACCGAGTTTTGCATTTCAAATGACCGAAGGTTAATTCACGTCATGTTGCATGTCTGACGGCTCGTAGCACGACTTCCTAACGTTGGAGGTCCCCTTGGAAAAAAACCACAAAAAATATTCGGCTTAAAAAGAGTGTTCTCATGAAGGAACTCGTCATGGAGGCTCCCAGCTAACTCTTCCTACTAATGATAGAAGAAAAACCAGTTCAAGGAACTTATCGATTTTCTCGAAAGTTTAAACTAAAAGAAAGCATTTGGTCGACTGAACTATCAAACATTTGGAAGCTTATCTTGTCTTTTGTGTCTAGATTTCCAACTAAAGATATTTTTTTCCACCTAGAGTGATAATACTTAAGAGAAGTAGTTTGGACAAAACGACATAAAAAGAAAGAAGGAAAGAAAGAAAATGTTGTCTTTTTTATTCAGTGTATAGGTGGATGTAAGCTAAACTGTTTTTTGCCCCTGGTCTTTGTCGGTATTTTGGTCCCCCTTTTCACACTAACACTTGTTACTCAGATAAGAACCAGAGATACGAAAAAACTGTGTATTTAGGTCATAGAAAAATGTTTATTTTTTCCTACTTCCTACAATTTTTTGTGTGTCCAAAATATTTTAAAACTTGTTAATATTAATAAAATAATTGATTAATCCTACCCATTCAAACAGTTCGAGGGAGGCGAGGATTTCTGAAGTAACATGGAGTCAAGTTTGAATATATTTCCATCAACAATCCCTTGAACTTTATTTAAATTCGAAATAAACAATTCCCGAGGTTGTTTTGAATACTGATTAATCTATTACAACTTATGCTTCTACTATAATTAAATTAGAATCCACGCAATCTGAAGAGTAAAATTGAGGCTGGGAGTGAAATCTAATCCATCTAAATTGGCGAATCATGATTAAATTTACTAATAATATAAAGATAATCAACTGTAATAATTTACAATACATATAGCACCCAGTATATAATTTAATATGATTTTGTAGCAATAGGAAAACAGATTTACACAGAATTTGATTATGCATGATCATAGTATTAGGTGAACAGTTAAATTATTAGTGAATCAATAGAAGCCATGTATAACGTTATCGCATCATTTTAATAACGCTCGAAGAAGCACGTAGTGTCTCTATTATAATCTGATTCTATAAAGGATCATTTCCATTATTAACAACGTATTCGGGGGCGGGTTGAATGAAAGCGGACGGGAGGCGGGAAAAAAGGTTAACCTTGTTGGCCCGAGTCATTGTGGAAAATCTGACGTATTTATAAATCACGTCGAGCTTTCTCTTTCTTGGCTGGTATCCATTTTTTTACTTCCATTCCACGACTTGAAGAATCAGTATGCTAGAATGACAGGAAGCATGGAAAGCAATTTAAATGACTCTTTCAAGTCACATGGGACAAAAGGGAAAGCGAGAATACGTTCACCGAGTAAAGAACGTTTTAATGTATTTAATTTTAGTGGATATACAAAGAATAAACTGAAACTTACTAGTTATTAAGAAACTGAAACTCGAAATTCTTGTCTTGATGACCATGGAAGATGAGTTTGGACATTTTCCCTAGTCCATTTTATTTTACTTTTACATGAATATAATGAATCAAATAACGTGAAGACAAAAATTATAACATTTTGTTGGAAATTAATTTGTCAGCTTTAATTTTTAAATAAGTGGTTATGACGCTATGATGAACAGCTTTCGAGATATAGACGAAAAACTGAAAATTTTTACCTTTAACCTCCCTCTCCCCTCCTCAAACTCAAGGTGTAGGGGTGGGGAATTTTATATGTTCATCACCTCACTAGTTAAAATACATTTATGAAGTCAAACCTATGTCAACAAACATAGTGAAGTGTAAATGAATAAATTCCACACAATTTTTCTCGTTGTATGTCTCTTATCATGAATTTTTGTCAAATATACGGTGTTGAGGTCCAGCGAGAGCTTACTATATATAAATATAATTTTTTATACTGCTCTCTACCATTTTTGTAAATATTGGCAATTAAATTTTTTTTTCTAGATATAACAGGATATAAATTGCGTGTCATGTCCTACACCCTTACGTGTGATTAATGTGAGAGTGCCTCGAATTCTGGTATATAAAACACCAAGGGGTTCTGACGTGAATTTTATTTTATCGTTTCTATTGTACTTTAAAAAATAATAAGAAAAAAAATTTTATAATGAGGATTTTAAAGAAAATTAAAAGAGAAGAGATCGAGACACGTTCTGCTTTTAATTGCTGTCCTTATTCTTGAATCAGCTATCTTTTGAGAAATCGTGCTAATGATTCACGAAAGTAAAATTCAGATTTAAAATTTAACCATAAAGATCAACAATTTTTTTAGTCTTCCCGTCCGGCAAAGCTATTTATCACGAATGAATAAAGGGGTGGATATATTCAAGGGAAAAGCTTTTGATTTAAGTTAAACCCCTTTTCTTGTTCTTTTCCACACGTCTCCTATATTCTTTTTCCTTTTTTTCTCATTCTGCCACCGTATTTTTATCAGAGGATTGTCTAGAAATGCGGATTTGGCAAACGGGGTTCACAATCAAAGCGAAAAAGAACTTCGAAATGGCTTTTTCTTTCAAAACATTTCCGCAAATTCAGCTCCCCCTGGAGTGTAAAAAACATTTCAAAATCCAATTATTTAAATCAAAGAACAATTGTAACAAAGCGACCTTCTAATCATCCCCCTTTTTTTTACCCCCTTTTCGAGTTTAATTGACCTAATGAGCTTAACGAACTCGAATCCTATATTTGCCCTTCCTCAACCGAAAAGCCAATATTGTTTACAGTTTCCGATATTCAAAGGTTGACAACGGGAAAAAAAGAGAATGTAGAAATGAATAATTTATTGTATGGGCTAATCCCAGTTAAATTGGTTTTGGAAAAATTTATTAGCTAAGGGGATTAAAGATTACTGAGCTCTTAAACTCATTTTAGAAAACTGCAAAATATTGACAAAACCGGGGGAAAAATTCACGATAATGCCTGCATTAACTCCCGTCAAAGTTAATTAAACCAGTTTTTTTCTTTTTGGCGTAGTTTATTTGATTTTCTGCCCACGCTCTGTGCTTTTCCACGGTCCATTATCCGTTTCTAAACTTCCACTAAGATCGGTACCGTTTTCTGAAGAATAGTTAATTTATACAAAATAAAATCGATAGAGCAGTTTACACGGATTGCCTTTGAAACGTTCAATCATGATTTTTTTAAAAGACCGTGAAAGATAGTCGATTGGTTCTAATTGCTTCTTCAGTCCAATACCTTTAAAATGAACCCTCATTCAGCTCTTGAGATCCCTTATTTCTATCACAATGGCTTTTCAATAAAAAATCGAGGTTTCCACTTTTGAACACCATTTCTTCTTATGATGATTGATCTGGTTACTTATTGACCAAAAGTATCAAAAGCTAGTCTTTTCTGAAACGTAATATGTTTTGTTAAGATTCATAGACGAGGTGGTTAACAATGGAGGGAGGGGCCGTAGGCGGAAAATTGAATCTTCGCCCATTACGTGATATAGCGAAGAGACAAGAAAAGGTCTCATATTGCCCGTGTTCTCAGCTCGACCACTTAAACCCCCGCAGTCCCTATTCTCCCCTCGCCAATAATCTCCCGTTCACCCCAACCTACCTTCTAGATGCAATCTAACAGCAAATAAACTCATCTTTGGCTTCTCGTTGAGCAATGGGAAAGATTGAAAATTAAAAAAAAACAGTATCGGATAACGTGAAAGAATTTTTTTTGTCCATCTAAAGGGTTTGGAGGCTTTTAAAGTCAAATTAATGCCAGGTCTTGAGACTTGATCCTACATTATAACACCCCTTGGGTTCTTGATCCCTTTCCATTGACCCTCGCCCGAGATTCAACCCTCGAAAACCTCCACCTTAAATAAGCTTAAACAATACCTACAAAGATCATCTTCAAAAAAAGTTTCTCCTTTATCTTTTTAAGAATCTAAGTTTAACACGTTTTTTAAAAATTTCCTGACACCTAGAAGCCATGGCGCTAATGAAAAGTTAAAATTAATAAGTTCCTTTTAATAAGTGATGTAACTTTCTCTTTTATCTGAGGATTTTTTAAAAGAAAATTTGATTTTTAAAAACGTAACGAAATATAAATTTACATAATAAAACAAATAGTAGGCAACCCTAAAGCTGAACGCTTGAGGAAAATTGGTGTCAGATATTAAGGGGTGGAATATTAGATTGTAAGGCTGTTCCACAAAGTTCATTTTCCACCCCGACCCCTCCCCTTATCTCAAGAGAATGTGCCTAAACAGAATAACCGTAGGCGAAGGGGGGCTTGTAATTAGCGAGAGCTATTCCAAACTGTAAAGAGCTTGTTTGAAGAAGGAATTTTTCCTATTTTTCAACTTCCCAAAGAGATTTTTCAATCTCTTCGCTGCATGAGTGTTAAATTAAAGTAGGTTTTTGGTAAGTTTTACTAGGAACGAAGTCCATGGAGTGAGTCAGTCCGTAAAAGCTACGGATTCCCGTTATATTGAACAGGAAACTACTTCCAGTACGATTTGGATCCGGTAACTTGAGAAATACGAAACGTAAAAAAATCATAAACAAGGGCGTTATAAAATTTTAATTATTTTACACCGTGGGCGCGTTTTCGCTAATTTAAGGCCGCAGTTAAAACGTTCCCCTCCGACGGTAAATTCCGAGAAATAGCGTCCTCTTGGGGGTGTAGATAACATTGAAAATTAAGATCTTCCCTCTCCCATTTTCTTCTTTGACCTTTGACTGGAAAACAAAAGAAGATAAAGACGTCAAGGAGCTTCTCCTCCCTTCTCTTAAGAAAGATAAAACTTTGAAATCGACCAGTCCGTAAATTATTGTCCTTAGAAAATAAAATTGGTTGCGTCATTTATCCTTGAGACTGATCAGGTATAAATGAAATAGTACAATTAAAACAATTAAAAAAAGACAAGAAATTACGTAAAAGCAGTACAAACAATTAGCTAGGTTGATAATAACTATTTGTTTTTCTAAAATTAAAGCTTTTATGTAAAAGAGCAAATCGTTTCACCTCAAATCAACAGAATGAATGCATTGTTTTAAGTTAAAACCCTGACAAAATAAACGGAAAATCGATTAGGTACGTTACAGAAAAATAAACAAACGCTCGGCCTTGGTTCAGCCTAGTTAATTTACTCAAATCGTTACAAATTAAGGAAACAAATGGGTTGATTAATTTATTTTTGTGAACTTTGGTGAAATATTCAAAACAAAATGGAAAAAGAAAAGTTAGTAGTGTTTTCGGATAAAATCGGTAATTGTGAGACCACTTCTTTAACATTGGAGCTGTTAGGGTGGCTGTAAAAAAAAAGAGATTTTTTCAAAGGCCTTTCAAAAAAATGAAGAACTCTGACCCCTTCAATTTTGAATTAAAAAACCCTAATTCTATAAATTTCAACACAAAAGAAAAAAAATCACTGCATTAGGTCTTATCTAGCAAGAAAAAAATAAATTTTAAGATAGTATGGACGATAAGTATCAAAATTTAATTAAGTAAAAAGCCCTTTCCATTTGCTCTCCTCAAAGCGATATAAAATTTGCACAAAAAACAACATTGAGGTTATTCTAAGGGTTGTGTCAATAAAAAATTCCCTTCTCTTTTTATTTTACCAATTTACTTTTCAACAAGAAATAAAAAAAAATTTTAACGCTTCACACGTGTAAATTAATTAAGGTTGCGCTAATTGAATAACAACAAGCTCATATCTCTGTACTGTAATTAGCCTAGGGGGTGTTAAAAAGCTTTTTAAAAACAATAGATTTTTTTTAACTAACTGCCCTTTTTTGTGTGTGGGAATGATGTAATTTTGTGGAAAAAACTAAATAAAACCTCACTTTATGTAATGATTTATACATAATACCTATTAATTGTAATTGTTTGACTTGAATGGATCAAATTTTGATGAATACAGTGGTAGATGACTTGAATTCAATGCCTCATCCCTCCACCCGAAGACTATTGTCATACAAGTAGAAGGGTATAAATTAAATGATGTTAATTTTAATGACAAAACGATTTTTTTTCATTCCCCTGAGTTTGTAAGAATAAAGTCTCAGAGTAATTACAAAACCATTATTTTATACTTCAAGAAGTTCCTACCTACTTCAAATGCTTTTTTGATTAACTGGATAAAAAGTTTTCATCTTATATCCTACTTTTGTGTATCGATCCTTCCAATTAATAATTTTTTGTTGCTACTTTTTTTTTTTCTTTTTTAAACGATTGATATTTTTTAAATCCCCCATAAGCCTATTTTGTTTTCCAACCCGCGAAATTGAACCCTGGTATTTTATAAAATTGTACATTAAAAAAAACGCTGCTCGTAAAACGTATCATTGTTCTCGAGAGGCCATTTTTTCCTGATTGGATTAATAAAAAAAATTAATTAAAGCGCGGACGGGAATATGAGAAGAGAAATTTAGGATAAAACGGATTAGTATATCTGTCATGTATGGTGAAGGCTTAAGGGCTCGAGATGGATTTTGTCAATTAAGTCTGCACGTTTATTAAATCGTGAAGACGTAAATTTAATTTGAAGCGATTTAAAAAAATCAACGGGCCTCTATTTTTTTCGCTCAAAATAAGGGGGTTTCTTGGCCTAACAAGGCAATATAGCGTGACTAACTCGACACTGTCACCTGTCAATTGAAAGTCGCCGGAGAAACGCCTATTTCCTCCCCTTCTCGGTTTTTCTTTATTACCACGATCCATGGGTAAAAAAGTTTGAAATTCAGGATTTCACAAAAGTTGGGTTTTTTCTAGACAATAGGCACTCGATGATATGGCCTAATTGGCTCTGGAGATGTTTTATTCAAGTTGCAACAGGAAAATTTCCATTATTTAAATTAAGACTCACTTAAGGTTTGGTTGCTAGCTTTGCTTTGATCGACTTGGCCCCGTAACGCTCGTAGCTTGCTCAGCTTAAGCTCTTGGGCGTCGACTCGATCGCGGAGTCGTCGAAGCCTTTCCGTCTCCTGGGCGACCTGGGCGTGTCTCACTTCGTGTTCTTTCAGGTACCGAAGCCGCTGCTCTTTCACGGCTAGAAGTTGCCTCTGGCTCGCCATCTCCTCCTCCTGGCGGACGGCCATCGCTTCCAGCTCGACAACCGTCAACTCCACTCCTCCGCTCCTCACCTGAAATTGAAAAAAAAAAATTAGTTCCAATTCAAGAAAGAAAAGCTAAAATTGAAACGGATTTTACAAGACTTGGTGTCGTAACCACGGAATCTGAAACAGTGAGAGGAGTGGCTACTCACGAGGGTCAAAAGTCCAAGGTGCTTATATTTACCAAACAAGGAATTTCTCATATTTTCACTATTTCTGAATCGGATTATTTTCGTATTAATCGAAATGTCTGGATTTCAAATTAATAAAACTCGGCGCGTTTATTAAGGAAAATCGATAACTAAATCGTCTATTTGCATTCGGAATGAATATTTAAAAGGGCCCCAGGAGTCGGGCATTTGTAACGAGAAGCGATATTAAAGCGGTGGTTCCCAATCACTTCGAAGAGAGGCTTATTCCAACGGGACCAATAGAAAATTTCATATTACACAACTACACACGAGGCCTCATATTACCTACCAACACATGTTCGAACGCCCAAGGTAAAAGTGATCCATCAATAATTCCATCTCAACCTTCAAAACTTAGACGCTAAAATCAAATAAATAAAAGACGACAGGAACAATCCGACCAACATGACGCTCATAATCTGTCCATTTGAAAGTGATTTTCTTTTAAAATAATCGAAAACACTAAAATACTGCACTATGCTTCATCCTTGGATATCAAATAAAAAACCTTTTCGCGATTCTCCTTTAGGTTCTGGCCCTGGGTCAGGGATTCACCTAGCCCAAGTGGTGGCCTATGGTGATGGGGGGGGGGACTTGAAGGGGAATTCTGGATTGCCATGATCCTTCTTTTATAAACAGCAATCAACAGATAATTAATTCAAAAGACGATGAAAGCCTCGTCGAGAATAAATTTGAAACCTTGTCGCCATCGCTCTAACCATTGTCCTAGCTAATTTATTTTCCAAGGATGAACGTTTTGATTTGTCCTAATGAATGTTAGTCGAATAGGTGACATAGTCCTTTTGTATGCATATTAGAGAGGCCCAACCTTTTTCCACATACCGTGTCTAGGTGAAAGCAGTTTATTCGATTAAAAAAAAATGTTTGTTTTGATCGAAGTAAATTTGTTTTACCAAAAAAATTTGGGTTCTTTTAAAACCGGGTAGGGCAAAGCTAAATCAAGTGGAAAAAAAATTACGAGGAACAAAAGGACTATTTTATTAAAGAGCTATTGTAAATATTCCACGTAATCCCCGGACATTACGTTTCCGCCGTGAAATCTCGCCTTGGTGGAAATGGAATGGGGGTCGGAGTGGGGGTGTCCACCCTTTTAATTCCCTTCGTTGGGACATTTAATATCCCTTTTGTCCAGAGCCGGGGGGCGTCTAAACAAGGGAAACGTTTGTCAGCGGAGATAAAGGGGTCTTCTCGAGCACTTCATGCAGTCTCGTTAATATCAGAGGCTTAAGCACTCTTCTACCTTCCCTTACTTGGTATCTCGACTCATTTTTATCTTCTCTCGGCATGAACAAACAGTTTTAAATATTTATGTTTACTGACTAACTGATGGATCGAGTCTCATTTCATTCGAGAAGAGCGGAACAATGGGGAACAATATTGTTTCAGGGGATCCTATTTTAATGTTGACTCCGTTCTGACGCCTATTTTACCTTCAATGCTAATTTTCGTTGAGAAAATGCCCTGTAAAGATAACAGCATCGCTTTATTAAATTTACTCGTTTGAAATCTAAAAAGCTTTTCCCCTTATATATAATTAAATTTTAAAAGGATTCCTCGAATTCGTTAGGTATTTTATTTCTTTTGTGAATATTTTATATGAACTCGTGATTCTAAATCTCTTGGATTATTGTGACCTCGCTCTAATAAATCGTAAAAAAAAAGAAAAAAAAATCTATCGATTTTCGTTTCATAGCCAGGTCGCACGAGATCTTTTACAAATCAATGCCTCAGTATAGAAATAAAAAAACTGGTAGGTAAGAAATAATGTCGTTTTTCAGTTTTTAATACCTGAAAAAGAGAAGGTAGCGTATCTCAAATGTTCTCATGATATAAATGGGACAGATCGAGTAGAAAGTAGAAACGTATGTTCATAATAAAAGAAAATAAACCGTCTGAAGAATCCGTCTGTTAATGGCGTAGCTAAACACATAGGGCCCTTAATCGAAGGTTCTAATGACAGAAAAACCCTGATATCTCGTTTAAAAAAAAATTCTCAAGGCAGAGGATTTTCTCCGTAAAATCCTTAATCCTCCTGATTTCCTCTTATAAATAGTTCTAATGTGACATCGAATTTCGAGGGCTGAGCATGAGTGAAAAACTTTTGTATCCAACGGTGTAAAATTGTCTTCTTTAAGGGCTAAGTAGGGGTCAAATCGATGTTATGAAAAAGGTAGGTTTTGAAGCAAATTCAAAGAGCTTTCTAACGGTATATATATTGATTAAAACGGTCAATAATTGAAGAAGTTATGGACAAAATGCATTCGCGTCCATTATAGCGGATTTCATTATGGATAAGGAGGTAATCCTCTAAAGCTCAAAATCATGGCCAAGAGAAAATAATTTATCTGGATAAAGAAGCATAAAATATCTGATAAAAAATGCTATTATAATTTATAGCTATTATGTTTTTCACTTAAATAAATTTAGTCAATAACATTGTTTTGATTCTTTGAAAAGAAGTTCAAGAATTTTTTTTCTATATGACGCTGGACTGGAAAGAGTGGCTTGGACAGGTTAGGTTCATATTTAACGCGGATGGAGTGGATATGACGAGGAGTCACATATGTCAGAAGCAGGGACGTCCATTCGCACGTCCACTTGTCCTTCAATCGAGAATCTGCCCTCTCGAACCCACCGGTCCTCACAAAACCCGAGAGATTTTTTTATCTAAAAATTCTAAGCGAAAGGACAAAGGATAAACGGTCAAGGTCACAATTTCAAGGGCTGACGGTGATAAAAAAAGAAAAAAAATCTCTTGTTCGGGATTTCCCAAATTTGGCGTTTGGGGATTTCCTTATGAGTTTTTGGAACGTGTATTTTGCTTTACATTACATAATGGCCATAGGGAAACTGGAATGGGGGATTCAATATCCTGTTTTCCGAACGAAATATGGCTTGAGCCCCGTCACGAATAAGAAACGTCAAATGCACCCTATCGCCTTTTGATGTTCCAAAGTGCTTATTTCCTTTCGCTTCTCTTTTTTACCCGACAAAATATTTAATTGCCATCCTTTTTCCTTTTCCAAACTTTTGCCTAAACGTCTGCAAAATCAATAAAACGAAAGGGAGAATGATTAAAAGTCTGTCGGGATAAATGTTTGGGGTAAAATCCGTGCTTTAATTAATTCAAACTAGACACTGATGAATTTAAATTAGCCTTCTCATTAATTGAAAAGTGATTTTCTGATTGTTTCAAACTTTTGTGGATTACCGTTTCATAAGGCCTAAATCACCCAACCAATTTCCATTTTGAACTGTTAATTTTCAATAAAGTTTTTGTGAAAGCTTCGAGAATCGAATTTAAAATAAAAATGAATTTGCCCATTCCCAAAGCCATCACAACGCCAACCTCGTTAATTTCCGTTCTTGATAGATGGCCTTAATTGGCAGATTATTCGCTTCACTTGGCTCAGAATAAAAATTCAAGCCGGAACATGGGAGGGGGTCCAAGTAAAAACTGTACACCGAGTGGTGAACGATGCGAACTAATTACTCATAAAAAGGACTTTTATTAAAAAATTCTTTAAAAGCTTCTTTCTAGACTAACAGACCTTAATTTAAAAATCTTGGCTTTTCATTCACCCTCTTTTCAGAGCAACGTTTAGGTTATTCACTTCGAGAATTACGCTCAAAAGTATCAGAAAACATTTGAACGGATTTCAATGTTTGAACCCTTTTTGTCCAGGGCGGTTTATATGAGAGTGGGGACAGTAAAATTTGCTTTTGGCACTCTCGAAATGTCCAACTAGAGAGACGTTTTATTGCTGCACCTCCCTTTTCAGTAAAAGTCTCTGGATTTTTCGGGGTCTAAACCGTGTTGACGTTTATTGTTTTCTCCGCCCACATTTTCCCCTTTTCCTATCGTTTTAGTACCGGGCGTAACAACCACAGGGGTGGCCCTTGTTTTACAAAGGGTCAGGTTTACCATCGAAAATTATTTCACTCGTAAAATTTAAAAATAAAAATAAAATATAAAACTTGAATGTTTTGGATTTTAACACTTAAGAAAATAGGGAAGTTTTAAAAGAAGAAACTCATTACTAAAAGGGAAGAGAGTCGCTTTTCTAGGGTCGGGTGACACCGTTCAGATGGAATGAGGTGTCGAGGGGCGGCCACAATTTTTCCTTCCCTGACATTCCTTACACTTGAAAATTGCTTGACTCCGACCCCCACTACGACAGTGCACATTCCGCTAAGGGTTGTAATTACCACGTAGTAATAACAAGGGTGCTCATTGCTAAGTGTCACCCGAGGCTCTTTTACTGAAATGAACCACCCTTAGCTAAAAAACAAAACAAAAAGTCCAATTAAAAAATATTTTTGTCTAAGAGACAAAAAGGACTTGTCCAAGGCATATTAATTACAGGGTGTTCCAGTATGAGTGGACCAGCAGTTTTTTTTTCCGCTAGATTCAGATTATTATCGAATAAGCATTTATTTCGAAATAGAACGACCGGAAATCGTAACTTTAGGGGTGAAAGGGGCTTAATAGTTATTTAATTTGAGAGGGATGCTTTTGGTTTATGGTTGGTTTAGATTATACTTACAGCAGTTTGGGATCAAGTTGGCTGCTGACCAAACGGTTTTAAGGCATAAATTAAAAACACGCCACCTGTAATGGACGGGAAATTAGGGAGAGTGTGAAATTTGAGAGAGTATCGAATGGTTTTGACTTCGCCGCCGAATTTCGTTCGGTCTGTTGAAAACAAAAGTTGTTTTATTAATCAAACTCTGTCCTCCGAATGGGGCGAAAAGAGCCTCGGGCGACTAAACTTCCAAACAAGTTTTGAAAACGGGGATTTTATTACATGTCAAGCTATTTTCCAGATACGATTGATTGTTAAAAAGGTGACGTCGACGTCGGAGATAAGCCCATTGTTTTAAGATGGAAATGGGTTTTGGATCAAGAATGACGCCTTCTTGACAGTCTACTCTTCCAGCTAATGGCTGTTATTTCCCCGGGAAGAAACTATCAAAAGCCTTGATCGTGACAACGTATCGATCCCTAACTCGTCACGTGACTATCGATCCAACATGAAAACTCAAAACCACATTACTAAATATTTTTTATCAACCTAACGACGCTCTAGTATTTCACGTTTTACTAAAAACTAATAACAAAAATTCAATTATAATTTTTAATTACAGTTTTAATTTCCCAATTATATAAAACATTGTTTTCCTACTTTATTTTATGCTAAAATCAAGTCACGACTCGGGTGTTAATAGAATTCAAAAGACTTATAAAACCCAATTATTTCCGCCCTTTTTAATATACCCGATAGCCTCAAAAGAGAAGATACTAAGTAAAAGACTTGGAAAACATTTTTGAAAAGCAATAAAAACCGTTTCCTTTCAATCGACTCAATTGTCGAATGTCTTCATGAGGTGATTTTTGGGCGATTAACAAATATACCCTTTCTGTCAATAGCTCGGTAAGTTTTGGGGTCAATGGATGGCGCACATTTTATCATTTTATCGTTTGAATAGAGTCATTAATTCGCTAGGGTGCTTAGTTTTCGAGTTATTTGCGAAAAACCGAAAAACGCCAAAATTGATGCCCTCCTGAGGTCGCAATTAGAAATAAAAGAGAAAGTTAAAATTTTTAACTATCCGTGGCAGTTTTTGCTTGATAAAGTGTCTACTAACTAGCAGATTGTCCCTGATCTCCTGGATATCATTTCAGAAGAGAGAAGTTGGCTGTCAAAATACGGTGAGAAGAGGCGATTCCCTGTGTGTTTGTGGGTGGAGGGTAGCCGTTGGGGGTAGCGAAGGGAAGGGAGTGTCCGTGCGAAGAGGACACATCTGCCAGAACGGAAGTCCGCTCTACCGGAACTGTACTCGGCTTATTACGTTCCGGGGTGTGTTTGCTCCACTGTGAACAGTTAGACCCAATTTCCCACGCAAACTCCATCCTGGAATGTTGTTTATTTTGAAATCTTTTAAGCCCTTAGAGAAAGAAGAGGTTCAAGAAAAAATGTTGACCTTTATATCAGGATATCTATCAGAAAAAACCATTGTGAAAACGAAGTTTCCGTCCGAGAATACTACAGGATCCGTAAAAATGGAATAGAAATGAAGATCTTCCTTTTATTCTATCACATTCCATGTTCGACGTCACCTCAGGTTTATCTCAGTTTCCATCTATTTATTTGACGGGTCGGAAGAAGGGCGGCGAAAGGGAATATTCAGCCTTCACCCCCCACAACCCAGCCCGTGGCCGCTAACACTCCAGCAGCCCCCGCAGACGATTCGATTTCAGATAAAATACGCGCTCTTCCATTATCTATCGGATTGATGCCCTGAGTGTTTACCAGTCTCCTGTCAGAAGTAAATGGTACTTAAGTATCTTGTATTTTCCTCGGTCAGAATATTATGGCCTTTTTTCCAATCGAATCTTTAACAAAATGGAAAAATCTTTTTTAAAGGAAAGAAAATATTTTTTCTATCAATAATCTTGACGCGTCAATCCTCCAACGACAGATTCTTTTTAAACTAAATTTTATGCAAAGTTCTTCATATTTTAATTGAATTTAATCAACTCTGTGGTTGGAGTTCTAGAACTAATTTTATGATTTAAAACGTTTTCTAATTAAAATTTGAAGAAAAAATTGAATTAACAATTTGTTTCTCAACTAGTTTTCGACTGGTGAAAGAGTTAAAATGGATTTCCACTCTGTTAACCCAAAAGTTTTCATGATGAGACATCGACCATAACAAGTTTTAGTTCAATTTTTTTTTTCTTCTAACCTACCTATTCAGTATAAATAATAATATGTTCAAAAGTAAAACTTTTCTCATTATAAAATAGGTGCCTTTAATCGGAGAGCGACACTCATTTTCAGTTTTCTGCGATTTTGAATTTCTTTGATATTGACCATTTGAAGTCTCTTGGATCAAAAACGTCTTCATTCTTTACTCAGTTTAGTCGAATGAACTCACGCAGTAAATGCTATAACGTGAATGCCAGAATACAAAATCTTTCCTATAAAGTTCTCTGACACGTTTTAGCACTCATACCTCATGAGTAATTACTGTAAACTCTCACCCTTCCAAACAATTCATGGCCTCAAATTTAAAATCGCTAGAGATTGAAAAAATAAAAATAACAATGATAAATTTTTAAAAAATGAGGTAAAGTATTAAGAAATTTTGTGAAAAAGTGTTAAGAAAGAAAAATCGCTAGAGATTAAAAAAATAAAAATAACAATGATAAATTTTTAAAAAATGAGGTAAAGTGTTAAAATTTTGTCGCTTAACTTTTGTTCCAATTAAAGAATACAAAGCAAAACCATTGCTTTTTAGAGGGGAATCAATTGACTGTTATCTTTCTGTTTTGACATCCGAAGAGCTCAGGAATGACACTAAACGATATTTCGAATTTGAATCGTGATGATCTGTTTGAATCAATTTTCCCAATATTTATTTGGGTTTTACTTCATCATTTCTCGTCGGATCGACCTTTTTAAAACGGCTGGTTTACATGGTAAAACTTCGTTATAAGTTATAACGCTCTCCTGGGGACCAAGGAAAAGGAGCGCTATAACCGGGAAAGCGCTATATGCGGAAAGACATAAAAATCGTTAAAATTAACTTTGAAATTTATTTTTAAATTTAAAGATGTGAATAGTAGGTAAATCAACGTTGATAATTTGTAATAAGTAAATAATAACTAATAATGTAATTGATAATTCAATTATTTGTTCATAAAAGATAGAAAATACCTAGAATGGTTAATGGTTTTCTTGACATCTTTTGTTATGCTAACTTCTGCTTGAGGTCACAGAAACAGACTGAAAACTGAGAAGGGGAAAAAAAATTAGAAAAAAAAAAAAAAATATCGAAAATTCAAACCTAGACTTCTGTATTCGTGGAAACAGGTTTCGTGACATAAAAATAGTTGAATCTGCACTTTCTCAGAATCCATCATAAGAAAGGAAGTTTTATCTTAATTACTTTTTTAGAATTTGCACTCGACATCACTTTTTTTGGACTTATCCGATACGAAGAAATGACAAAATGCGAAAAAAAAATAAATAAATAAATAAATAAATAAAAAAAAGCTATTCATCCTTTGAAGCGCTATTAACGGGATATCAGAGCGTTAAAATGAACAAAACTCCTGTGGAAATAAGCCTCAGGGACCGGGACAGGGAAAAGAGCGTTACAACCGGGAAATCGTTATAAACGGGAGCGTTATAACGATTTTATGTATAGGCAATGGAAGCCTTGTATAGGTCAAAAAGGGATTTGATTGAACAAATTATATGCATTAAAAATTTTCCAGTTAAATGAATATGATTTTAAAAATATAATTAGAACCCTTTTAGTACTGTCAGCATATGTGAATGACCAAATCGGTCAGACAATGGCGTCCATGTGAAGAAATGAGAAGTTGTTAAATAAAATAAGTAAACATAAAAGGGATTTTTTTCCTCCAGAAGTATAAAAGAGCAATCAGCACATGTGAACTGGAGGTTAATGCACCCTCATTATCCTTTGACGTCGGTGGTCGTATTATTTTTTTTTTGTCCCCATCAGAGACATTTCTTACCATCACAAAGGTTCTTTTAAATCACAAGCAAACAATAAAGAACCTTGATAGCAGAAAAAATTATGTTTTTAACACATTTTAATAAAAACTCAACTCCCTTCAAAGGGGTTACAAAATTATAGATTTTATTTGGATAAAAAAAGCACTTGCCTCTTTGTCGCTGTGCAGCGGTGGTAGGTCGCATGTTTGTACAGGGCGGCCTGGCGGCTTGGGGGCTAGCGGAACCCCCCCGCTGTTCGCCACCATCACCACCTCCCTGTCATAATTATCATTATTAAAAAAGATAACTATTAAAAAATCAATTAAAATGAACGACTTTTTGCATAAAGAGAAAACGTGCTTTCACAAAAACTTATGGTTGGCTTTAGACAAAATATGGCTACTATGGTCAATTAAGTTTAAAGGTAGAATCGCATTAATTAATGTTACCTATCTTCCCCAAGGTATATCGTTTAAGCTTAAGAGCAAAGCAGCGTCAATTAATAGAAGCCTTAGCGCAACCCCTTGTTCTTAATTAGGTCTTGACTGTTGATTAATAGGAGACTTAAGGGGCTGCGAGGACGTCCCTTCTTCCGAATCCCAGTAGAATAACCCAAATCCAAACCAATTATGCCCCACACTTTAAGACAAAAAATTGATTTCCTCCTATCAAAATATCTAATAAAAAAAGTTTTAATAACGTTCCGGAAAGCCTCAGTTATGTAATATTTCACTTTCTATAGGGAACAGTATGAAAATACCATGGGTAACCACCTTATGTTCGTAGTAATTAAACCCAGGGTCGTGCGTGCTTTAAGGATAAAGGGAGAGAAGAGCACAATTAAAGATAACTCCCTTTCTAACTAAGCTGTTCGAATTTACCACTGAGACATCTTTGTCTCAACTATTAAACTAACCGGCATTGTCTATTAAGGCGCTCGTAATTTCAATAGTTTTAATTAAAACGTTAATAGTTTGACCCAAATCCAATATTTTCATATACAAATAGTAAAGCATAAAATTGACGAGAAAAAACATATTTTCAACCGAAGAATTAAAGACTTCAACTTAACCAGCAGTTCAAGAAGTTATTGAATTTTCATCATAGCAACTATCTTAGGAAGTTTAAAATAAAGTTTGCTGTCGACGTCAACACAAGAACTGAACTAGCTTGTTTATAGTTTGTTTTCGATAGTTGTTAATTAAATTATCAACGCCTTCATAAGCGCACCATTGTTCCCTGTATCGGCTTGTCACGAGCACAAGTCAAAAATTGCCAAACTTTCGTAAGTTAGTTTTTCTTTTATATTGAATTTTGCAAGTTAAAAAAAGGTTTTTTGTAAGAAACAGTCCAGAACAATTGTCACCGTTTGTACGATCCGAACACAATAGACAAACTTCCCTCCCAAGATAGAGACAAAGTTATGGAAAGAGATCAATAAAGGGCAAGTTCAATCCTATCGGAGGGATTCACAGATGGGTAAATACGAAAAGTATTTTAAATTTGGTTTTCGGGCGGCAAAAAAGCGAGGAGGGAATCGAAAAACGAATAACGATTAATCGGCTCACCTTTGTCCATCCTCGTGAAAAATAACACTAGAAGGGTCCCCGGAATGTTCATCGCTTACACCCTTTCACCCTCACGATAAACTGTCGTCATTTTTTACCATAATCGTGTCCTCGCGTGATACCACAAACACAAACATGTTTAAAATATTAAAATAATGCTTTTTCCCAAATCTGAAGTTGGCAACACTATAATGACATTTTTTAGCGGATTTTTTTGTGTTAAAGTTGGTAATACTGAAATAAAAAATAATCAGGAGGAGATCTTTTTCTTTGAAAATTATTTTTTAAACTGAGACATTTTTATGTTATCTATTCGTCAAGGTTCTGTCCCACGGGAAGGCGTTACAAACAAATTAATTAAACTGTAATCCAATACCCTCTACAAGCTAATTAGGCAAAACCAAGGCCCCCCCATTCTCAACTTTTGTATTTTATGTCTTCATTATCTTGAGAGAATCGTGAATTTTTTTGAGGCTTCAATTTTTTTTGTAATTTCAAGGCCAACGAGAATGACGTGAGCGATCATTGTTTCGCTGATGACTTCTGGAAACGGCGATTACTTCGGCTGGCTCATTACAGGGCTAAATTGGGTTTCTTGGTAATTTTAATTTTCTTAAACAAAGGCTATTATTAGGCTAATTATAAAGACTAACCCACTTACGGCACTTTGAGGATAAATTATTATTAATACCATGTTAGCACAGATTCCCTGGGAAATTAAAACTTTCACTGAACAAATTAGAGTTCAAAAAAATTAAGGATTTTGAACTATCGCTTTGATCCTGAGTCGAAATACCTTCAAAGATTCATGATCTATGTGATTAGGCTCTCTCCGCCTTTCCTGGCTTGCCATAGCAAAATTTTGATTAATTAATCAACTCTGAATCTAAAGCCCGATACCAGAGACACCTGTCTCCAATTAATAATTATTTATCCAGGCTTCAACTCCAAACAGAAATTTGTCATGACTCAAACATAATTTTGTTGACACAATTTCCATTGTATCGCTGAAACTGACTGATGACTGATGAGTAAACAGTCCAAAAAACGGAATCATTTCGGGAAAGAAGATTTGCTTTGGGATGGCTTTTGAATTTTTAAAAAACAAGTGCAGAGCCAGGTATAAACATTCTATTTTCCTTGCAGGTAGCAGGTGTCCCCCAAAGCACCTCATCAGAAACCCCACCCCAACCACGCCTTTTTCAGTTTAAACTAAAATTGAAATTTTACAAGATCCTTCTAGCG
Source organism: Orius laevigatus (assembly GCA_018703685.1). Classification (NCBI taxonomy): domain Eukaryota; kingdom Metazoa; phylum Arthropoda; class Insecta; order Hemiptera; family Anthocoridae; genus Orius; species Orius laevigatus. Next base: position 447,686 of record JAGWEN010000031.1, read on the forward strand.
TAAAGTCACCCCTCGCTTCATTATAAAACTGTCACCTGAGCACCTGGGGTTGTTTTTAACAAACTTAGTTTCCCGGGCCAGTTTTCGCACGTTTTACTACGGAGAGGGATCGATTTTTGAGGTTGATATCGCTTAAAACCGGTAATCGAGTATCTGGATGAATTCCAAGAAACGTCATGCACAACTCGAGTCAAATACCGCGGAAAATTCGGAATTTCAGGAACCAAAGGCTACCAAAGGCATTGGTTGCAGAAAAAAATCAACAGGAGTACAATAAAAAATTCGAATCAATTTTTCAAGATATCGAACGACCACAGAAAGTTCAACGAATAAAAGATTTGTCCCAAATCTGGTAAACTCCGTTGAGGTTTGGAACGTCGGAAATATTACGATGGTGGGGGGGCGAGTGTTTGAATTTTTTATCAGAATCATGGGAACGGCAAAGGAGTTTCCAAGAAAGGAAGGTTCAGAGTGACAGATGGCGGGGGCAACTTGAGTCATTTGTTGCCGGAAAAAAAAGGAAGAAAAGAAACCCCAGGCTTTCGCATTTTTCAACACTAAAGTCATCCTAGTTCTCAAATATAGATCAGACTAGGAAACAATATTGATTCTTTCAAAATAAAGGAAGAAATATTTTCATGAGGTTTAGGAAGTTTGTTTTTCCCTTTTCGTAAGATCCTCTAGTCCCTCTAGGGGAAAAGGTTTACGTAATGCTATTTGTCTCCTCGTATTTATTCGGCGACATGGTTCTAATATTTATGCCCACTGTTTCGCGTGATAACACGCTAAGAACAATACATTGAGGAGGAAAAATGGACCTTTACGTATTTTATGTAACGGAAAACGACAAAAAATTGCCTATCTTTTGTTTACAAGAAAGGGAAATGTCATGCTCATGATGTGCCCGTAGAGAAAATATGTATCAAACGAAAAGGAAACCCGAATATTATAGTCGGATTATGCAAATTGGGGTTTCAGTTTTCTCGGTTGGCTTTCCAGCTAATGATAGCCGTAATCGGCGTTGGACTTAAGAGTTTCGGAAATGCGTCAGTGAGACTCTGCTGAGCAATTGAGTGTAGATTATGTATATGAGACGTGGCCCGGCTTTAGGCTCATCTGAGGAGAAGGCATTAGCAATGCAAACACTCCTCTAATCTTAGTGACCCTCTGAGGCAGGTACCTTATGTTAATTTCAAACCCCCTCAGCCGGTCACTTACCAGATCGCCAGAATTAACTTAGGAAATTGCTCCCGGCTCGCCAACTTATGTCCGGATGGCCTTAATCAAAACTAGCAATATCGCTTACAATATTTCGCTCGCTTTGACCCTTGGAAATTTTAGTGTAACCCTTTGAAATCTCGGTAGAAACACTTCAATCTTTATTAAAAATCCACGTTTCTCTCTACCATAGATTTTCAGCTTTTATTTTTCTTTCCGTACTAATTCTATAAGCAAATTTTGTTATTTATTGTCACAGAGAAAAAGAAATTAGGTTAGAACAGTTTTATAATCAAATAATGGATTAGGTTAGTCTTGCAATTTTGAAGCTAATTTCATTTTAAAAGAGTCAAGTAAAATAATTAACTTTATAAACCTTTTTTATAAAGACAAGGGTTTTCAACAAATGCAAAGAACAATCGACTTTTGAATCAAGAAACAAAGAGAATACAAACGAAAGTTTTAATACTTCCGTACGTTCTGGAATTCCTAAATGAATATTTAACATGTTACGAATCTACTTCGATGACACATTTTGAATTTTAAAATTAGAACATCCAAAGTGTCCACTACTCTAAATCGGTCTGTTTAAAAGTTCTAGGACTGGCCTAACTATGAAAGAAGGCAGAAGTTGCCTTTCGTGACCGTAAAGAGTATTTTTCTGAACTTCTAAAAACCAAAGTTAGAGCTGATGGGCGAGGAGGAAGACCTGCTTATCCAATTTTACAGCTTACATGAGACAAATAAGAAGTGGCACCCCTCTAGAATGGAAATTCAGATGTTCCTCTTGAGGTTGGCTTTCCATAACAAGGGATATCTTCAACCGTCGCTTCATTAATGAGGCTTGGTTAGGACCTCGCAAAAGTTACCATGACAATGGTACTAGCAAGAGTATACTAAAAATCTTTCCAAAAACTCAACTATACTATAAAAAAGTATATAAATCCAAAAGTAAAGAAGGCGGAATAAGGCTTTTTCTAGTCAATCGATTTATTTCATGGGACCGTAGAGGGTATAAGGCCAGAGTAATAAGATGTGTCGTTAGATTGGATAGAACGACATCCTCGTATTTTTAAAGGTTCAATGGAAAATAGATTGCTCCTCTACCGCAAATCAAGCTTAACGGTTATTCGAGGTTAACGAAAAAAAAATTCATTATTATTGTAAGTGTATTTTTTCAGTGACAAAAGTGATTTCGAAAGTTTAATAACGGAGTGGAAGAGGTCATGTTGAGTGACAAGCGGACATATTGTGTGCAAATGTAGGATGGGGGACTCCGCGTCCGTCCCGAGGTCATTAATCAACGGTCCGCATTCCTTCCTGGACCTCCTACACTATGAATCATACCTATAAATCACCGAGGGAGGGGTAGGACTACCCTAAACGTTAAAACACCCACTATCAGTTTAAAACTTCAATGTCCGAACACATTTTTGAACTACAAACATAAAGAAATTCTTGAATGCTAGGAAAATCGATTGGATGCCAATTTTAAATTTTGAACATTCACAAATTTTTTTAATTAATCACCTATCCGTTTAAAATGCAATCAATCAAGTTATTATCAATGATTGATCCAAAAAAGTTTTTAATCTTACCGGTGGACATTGGAAAAGTCGACCTAACCGAATAAACGACCCCTTTTCCAATTTCAAACTCCCAGGGAGAAAATTTTTCTAAATGTTTTATGACAGATTTAATATCGTTAAGCCATTTTCGGAAGAGGGGGAGGAGAGTTTTCGACCCTTTAGATACCTTTCGGAGTTCTAACTCAACAAGTTATTTCGGTCGAAGTTCCTCTTCGGAGGTGGTGTGGGGTGGGGACGAGTTGGGGGGAGAAAGGAGCCAAGGAGCCACTTAGCGAGAGTCTCATATTTATAACTTGTTTCAAACATAAGAAAAAGGGAATTTGTACAACTTTGTTCCCTTTCCTTTTCTTCTCCTCCCTTTCTAAAATGTCATCGTAAATCCTAATTTTTAGTTGAGCCCATTGCCTCCCACAGTTTATTGGCCCACCAATTGATTCAATAATTTTTTTTTCCACATCTAAAGGACTTTGCACAGAGGTTTCCCTTTTGATCTTTTTATACAGAAATAATTTTCAACCTTGAATTTCAAGATGTAAATCTTATTCACTACACAAGTTTAACATCAATTTAGAGCCAAAACGCTTTTAGTTGCATACTAAAATAACTTGTTTATTTTCTGGTTTTAAAAGTGATTAAGTTCCTTGGGACATGTATTTACTGATATAAAATTTACTCATAAAAAAAATCTTCCTAAAAGAAGAGTACATAAAATTATAACGAACTATGCAACTAAAGGTATACAGGGTGGTTCAATTGGGTTTTAAAATTGGGTTTAATGGCACAATAAAATGAGTAAAACCCCACTTGTTTTGGATTCCGTCTCGTGGTTATGCTTTTTTGAAAGATTTTTTTTTCACTAAAAACAGGATTTTTTACATAAAACCGACAACTTCTGTTAATAATTTTGAATTTTAATACCAGATTTCGAATCAGCTTTAAATTTTACATTAGTTTGCGTTTAGATTAATGCCAGTTAGATCATTAATGCCAATAAAAATGTTTTTTTTTTTCCCCAAAAAAAAATTTCCCTATACATAACTACAAATCGAATGCTACAGGTTTCCCACTTTTTGTAAAAACAAGCGTTTTTTATTTTGGGAGCTCTTTAGCTTGAAACATTAAAAAAGTACTTTTATGGTTTCATTTCAATTACATAGGTACCAACTGCTCTTTTTCTAAAGTCAAAATACATACATATATACCTACTATTTCACTTCAGGAATAAATAAACATAACATTTTGTTCATTTATAATGAAACATTCCAGGAAAACGTGATACTGACTGCTGTTTTTATTTTATTTATTTATGCAGAACGTTTATTTGAAACATCATTCGATAAATAAATAAAAAATTAAAAAAACCAACCATACTTTATTTCAAATAAGAAGATACCTATAATACTCACGAAGTGACTTCTTTTAGTCCAAGTTTGAAAGCAAAATTTAGTGATAAGTGATCACTTATCTCCATTTTTTTAACAGTATATTGTGCTAACTTTTACCTTAAAAATTAATAAATAGGTCAGAGTTGGGATATATTTTTGGATATAAATTTATAAATAAATGACAAATAACTGGTTTAAAAAAAAATTTCTAATTGAAAAATATTGTCGTACTTCGTCTCGGCGGGGACATGAGTTATCATGCATTCCGACCTTAATAAAAATGGATTATACCCCCTTATTCAATTCTACTTTTTAGGCTATCAACAATTTTCAACGCTAATTTATTTAATCAGTAAATGCACTTCTTGAAGGTTTTTATTGATGAATTGCACGACTATAGAAAATTAAGGGCGAAGTTTTTAGGGAGTAATTAGTTTCGCCGGAGTTGGCGTAAAATATCGGAGCCGATTTTGAGGCCGGATAATTTAAAATTATAATTAAAAGGGACATGACAGGGACGAAAATCGAGAGGGAATAACTCAAATATACAACGAACGGATTAATTAGGATTTTAGGGATAACTGTCAACTTCGTGTATTCATTTTCACAAAAACGCTAATATTTGAAGGTTTTTATCGTTTCACTGTGACTATTTACAAGGTCAAAATTAATTTTTTGGGTGACAAATAGGGGATTCAACGATTTTTTTAATAACGAGAAGTAATGAATAAAGCAGAAGATGATGAAGATTCATTCCCGATGAGCATTCCCAGGTGGATTTCTAACTAAAAATTCGGTCTCGAGTCGCGTTGAAGAAAAAAATCTTGAATTCCTTGAAGCAAATTTTTCCTGAAGACCTAATGCTAAAGACCGGTCTAAAAATTAATAGAAAGTAAATCAAATTTCCAATCAAAAACCGCACGTTTTCCCTTTTATTTTATTTTTTCTCTCGGTGAAAGTGTGTCGTTCATTTTAATTTTATTATTAATTTATAAAAATATACCTGCTCGGTTAGCCGTAAGGTAGAGCACTAAATCACAGACTTGACTCATATCACAAATAGCACAGAAAGGAAATTTTTTTTTCTTACGCGCACTCACACCCCCCTCATATATATAAAAAAGAAGAACCGGGCTGGCCACCTCTCGGGTGAACGGTCGGGCCTTAACTGACTCGAAAACGTGAACTCGTGCTCCTCGCTCAACCTAGCCCAGACTACCCCTCCCACTCCGACCCCACCACTTCACCATCACAATTTAAACAAATGCTACCTATGTACATATTAATAAATAATTATTTTTTTTAAATCAATAATTTAAATGCGTGTATTCTTGTCTCAGTATTCTGCAATTTTTTTCTGCAGTACCAAGGAATCTTTGACTTAATATCCAAGTTGGTGCTGAGTTTATAGCTTTTCTTGAATCGAACAATAATTAGTCGGGTTTTAAAACTTCAGGCATGAAAGATACAATAAAAAGAGTTTAAATTATTTATTTAATTTTAAATAATTAAAGTTCATACTCAAACGACATGGTTCACCTTATTTTGAGGGACGGTTTCAGTGACTGGAGCAAGAACCGCAACTGCGATGGGAAAGTTCTAATTGGATGATTACTTGCTACGGTAGAGATCAAAACTTGGACCTTTACCCTCGAACTCTTCAACAGAATTAGTACGTAGACCGAAAAACAAGATTCTTGTTTAAAAAAAAAGTTAGCAATATCAGGAGCGGGAGGAGTGCATTAAAAATTCACATTCAAGTAAAAAAAAAAAAAAATAAATAAATAAAAATAAAATCGCGAAAATTGAAAACAAATATTTAGTTACCTACCCAAGTTAAACAGGAATTGTGAGATTTTTTTTATAACTTTTTATTTTTATTTTTACAATATCCATGCAGGGGATTCACTTCGCAGAATTGCCATAATTGATGATTATCAAATTTTTATGACAGGATTGTATATTTTAATAATGATTGTGTTAATTATTTCATTTTAGTGAGACCATAAATTTAATTTATATAAATAAATGAAGGTAGTAGTAAGTAAATGAAAGGACTCGCTAAAACAAAACTAAATGAGCCCAAAAATGCAATTAAACTGTATATTACTATTTTACTTATTCTATATTGCTAATACAAATGGTTTTACAAAAATATTAATTAATACTGTTTTAATTAAAAGACGAAACCTATTTTTCTTTTTTAAAGGAAAATACTTAATTGCTCAAGAATACTTTTACCCTGTAATTACTTTATTATGCTAAAATTTCTTTTAAGGAAAGAAAAAATATGAGGATACCGTAAATTACGTTTTTACTTTTTCTTTTATACATAGGTTTCTTCATCAACTTGTTTTTACACAATAAGGGCCATTTCACATTTTTAACTCCTTTTAGCCTTTTCTCTCTCCCCACGGAAAAGTCTTTAATAAAGTAACATCGTTTACGTCCCCTATTGTATTTTTAACGAAAGAAAATTGGAGTCGAGCCTCTCAACGGTCATTTCCTGAGGGTTCCGGATGGGATTTATTTTAAATAATGCAAGATCCGACTGACCATCACAAAAAACCAAATTTTTTTTTGTATAATCTCATTTGATTTCTACTGTTTTTTCCCCTGAATATTTCTTCTAGTTTTCAGCATGAGGCATGAATTTCTAAAACAATAACGATTCCATATTTTTCAAAATAGTAAACCAAACAAAAGAAAAAGACAACTTGGAAAATATGAAGTAAAAAAAGCGATATTTGAAACCAGTCAAGGATATAACTTTAGAGATAAACTCAGTTCTGCGAAGAAGAGAGGGGGGAAAAAAAAAGTCATTGTGTCTTTTTAGATAAAAAAAGAAACCTCATTGTTGGATTATTGTGTTGAAGTTTAAAAGGGGAATTCAGGTAAAATTCCTTAGGACCCCACCTGTGCTTTATCTACCTGTACGCGTTTATTCTAGTTAAACATATGGGTTAGAACTGAAAGTGAAAATTTTGAAAAGTCGATCTGGAACCCATAACAGTGCACATAGGGATCCATTAAGGGGATGAAGCAGGAAGTTATTGGTTTTCTGGAATACAAGGTGTTTAGGAGGCTGCATAGTGAACTAAGTAAGTTTTACGTCTTGGATTCCTAGGAACTGAGAATTAGATCAGAAATCTCCTTTTGCTGAATGAGACTCCTTGATATAGATCCTACATAAAATTTAACATTTCAGGATAAAAGCGATTTAGAAAGGTCCCACTGTTTTAGACTTTTACCTTCGCATTAGAATTTATAATAAAGAAAATTTTAATCTAACTTGAATAATTAAAATCAAATTATGCAAAACGTTTTGAATATTTTAATAATAAAAGGGGGTTCAGAGGGTTGTTTAGGTATTGTTTTATTAGGAGAACCATCTTAGAGTCTTATCTTAGAAAAGGGGCGAAATTCTTTATAAATTTAAAAAGAGAACCGGAATGGTAGGAGGGATCTTTTAAGATATTTGGACCGGAGCCTAATTGATAAATCCACTTTTGGGTAAATCCGAAAGATTTTCATTAAATTACAAATAAATAAGGGGAGGGAATCCTTTCTTTAGCGAGGAAAAAGGGGTTAGAGGGGTTTGAATTTGGCTTCGCCGAGAAAAGAGGCTCAAGTAAATGTGATCCCCGCCGCCTTGGCCCACCACTTCCGGATAATTAAATGAAAATACTGCTCCGAGGAAAAAAAGTCAGGGTTAACTGAAAATAGGATAGAACCAAAAAAAGGGGGTTAATTTCTTAAAATAAAAGGTTTTAAAAGCAAGTAAAAATATGGCGGAAAACCATTGGATTTTGTTAATCTATGGCCCGAAAAAAACAATTTTTTAAAAAAAGGTCCACAGTAGGCGCCTCATCGATTTCAAACGTGGTAGCTCATGGGCCATAAAAACCTTTTTTAAAAGACCAATGTCCATTTTAATGGTGGAGAAACGATAAAAAAAAACAAGGTCTTTCACATTTCGTAATTTCGTTTCAGAAGATTAAATCGCTTTTTAATTAGAGCGAAAATTTTAAAATAGCGATAGAAAATCGTGATCTGTTTTAGATAGTGGATTACTATGAATATTCAACGTTTAGCCCCTAAAAGCTTCAATGAACACCTCAACCTTTCACATAAGTAACGAGTACGACCTATATTCTTTAAAATGTCAACAGGTTTATAAATTCAAATTTTCCAACTCGATTAATTCTTCAGATTTTTTTTTCTATCTCATTAAAAGATTATACTCAGCAAACAAAAGATTGGGTGGATTTAAAACGCATCACTGATTCAACAGATTCCAAAAAGGGGCGGATTCAATGATAAGGGCGAAACGTAAATCGTGAGACGTGACATGAAATATCTAACAGTTCCTCTAAAAAGGGAAGAAAATCCGTTTTTTAGGTCCACCGAGCAGAACGAATAAAGACTATAATTCCGTTAATAAGATATACCCAAGAAAATTTTATTATTCTAACATTTTTTCCCTGCTTTATCACTTCTTAATATTTTAGTGTCATCCTTTCTCGTTTTGAGATAAGAACCGAGTTTATTCAGGCCTTTAATTCGTCTAATTAAAAGTAAACCTTTAAAAAAAATAAGATAATTAACTCGATTCATTTGTTTATTTTTTCGGATTTTTCCAGATTCGACGTTTTTTCGAGGATGTTGACAAACCCTGGCCTTTAGAATTCATTTATTCAACGGTTTAATCTTACTTTTATCTATATAAACCTTCTAAACCTCAGTATTTACACAAAACAACTTATTATCCATAGAAGATTTACTTTTATAAAATATTTATAATTAATTAAAATCAACCTTTTCTTGGGTAAAAAATGAGAGTTAATTTATTGAAGGACCAAATATAATGTATTTCTGGTTGATGAGACGTTAAAAAATGATGTTTAGAAAATTCAAGATTAATAAAAAAATAATTATGGTGAAAAAGATAATATACCAAATAAAACAGTGAAAAATGAAAAAATAGACAAGAAATGAAATATTTTATGAGTTTTTGGATTAGGGAAACGTTTTTTATGGACAAAGGAACAGAGGACGTTA